>CM062817.1:1648587954-1649058972 GCA_031772625.1 Pinus tabuliformis | reverse complement strand
TATGACTGTTCACCTTCCCAATTATTTATTTACATAAAATTCCCAATCATGAAGATTAGGTGTCAACATTCCCCCCCTTAATCTGAAGGGATGTTGGTGAGTCTAAGCATCATTCTGAATCGTTCAAGCTTTTCCTTTCCAAGTGCTTTGGTGAAGATGTCTGTAATTTGCTCATTTGTGGAACAATGACGGAGATGGATTGTTTTGGCCTCAACATGATGTCGAATCAAATGATATTTAGTATTGATATGCTTTGTTCGATCATGGAACTTTGGGTTCTTGGCCAACTTTATTGCAGAGGTGTTATCAATCATGAGTGGAGTTGATTGTACTTGTTTTACCTACAAATCTTCAAGAATTTTCCTGAGCCACACAATTTCTTTCGTTGCTTCAGCTGCTGCCACGTATTCTGCTTCTGTTGTGGAATCTGCTGGAACTGATTATTTGCGTGATCTCCAGGAGACAGCTCTTGATCCAAGACTCATATCATATCCTAAAGTAGATACCCCAGTTTCTTTGTCTCCATCGAAGTCTGAATCAGAGTATCCAATCAAGCTGAAGTCGTCCACCTGTGTATACTTGATTCCAAGGTCTTGAGTTCCCTTCAAGTACCTTAGAACTTTTTTTGCAGCAGACCAATGTCCCTCACAAGGCTTTTGCATGAACCTGGAGAGGATTCCAACAGTAAATGAAATGTCTGGTCTGGTAGTAGTGAGGTAGATGAGACTTCCTACAAGCTGTCTATACTTTGTTGCATCCTCAAATTCCTTTCCTTCAACAGATGTGAGCTTTAAGTTTTGTTCCATTGGAGTAGAAAGAGGATTGCACTCTGTCATGCCAAATCTGTTTAACAAATCTCCAATGTATTTCTTTTGAGAAAGAAATATGGATTTTGGATGTTGGGTTACTTCAATGCCAAGATAGTAATGAACATAGCCCAAATCAGCCATTTTAAAACTTTTCCCCAATTCCTTCTTTATGGATGCAATGTAGCTTTCATTGTTCCCTGTCATTAAAATATCATCTACATATATCACAATTTACACAACTGTTTTGCCAACTTTGTTGACAAATAAAGTTGCATCATCAAGATCAAAATGATTGAAGTTGAGTTTCAGAAGATGCTCAGTTAGTTTTTCATACCAGGCTCGTGGTGCTTGTTTGAGGCCATACAAGGACTTCACAAGTTTGCATACTTTATGTTCATGTCCTTTCACAAGCAAATCCTTCAGGCTGGGACATAAAAACATTCTCTTTTAGATCTCCATTCAAGAAGGCAGTTTTTACATCCATTTGATGGACTTTCCAACCGTTCTGAGCTTCTAGTGCAAAGAGTGTCCGGATGGTGGCCCATTTTGCTGTGGGGGCAAAAGTTTCCTCATAATCGACCCCTTCCTTCTGTGCAAAACCTTTTGCCACAAGCCTAGCTTTGTGCTTGTCAAGTGAGCCATCAGCTTTGTACTTGTTCTTGTAGACCCACTTGTAGCCAATTGGTTTGGTTCCAAATGGAGGATCGACCAGCTTCCAAGTGCCATTCTTTATGAGAGCATCATACTCCTTTTGAATCACTTCTTTCCATTCATCATGAGAAGCAACTTCTTTGAAGGAAGTTGGTTCAAAATTTGTAGACAAGTTCAATTCGCAATCATAAGTAACATCCATATCAACAGGTGAATTAGAGTCATCTACATCACCTCCATTTTGTCGGTTTGAATTTCTGGTTCCTGTTTTTCCAATTTCATCAGGATGAACACTTTCAAGTGTCTTTGTCAGCCATTTTTGGGGACCTTTCTAAGATGGTCCAGGCTGCTCTGTTGATTGAGTTGGGACTGAATCAAGATTGAGTCTCCCAATTCTATCAATTACATCACTTAAAGCATCATCCGTTGTTGGAGTTTCATGCAGAGGAGATTGTTCTTCAGAAGAAGATTCCACATGTTGTTCTAGTATAGGAATCCCCCCTTCAAGATGTGGAATCTGATTATCAAATTCTTGAAATGATTTCGTTTTTGCGAATCTATCCAAGCGATCAAGTTGCCGCTCAACAACATTGTCATATTTGGATGATTCAAGAAAAATGACATCTCTAGATACAACAAACTTTTATTTACTTCATCATAGAGGCGGTATGCTTTAGAGGTGTTTGAATACCCCAGGAAGATACACTTACGACTTCTAGCACCAAGTTTGTTTCTATGTACCTTTGGTATCAAAGCATAACATGTGGAACCAAAGATCCTGAGATGTTTTACCGAAGGAACATGTCCATACCACAATTCATAGGGAGTCTTGTTTCTTATAGCATTAGATGGACATCTATTCTTTATATATGCAGCACATAGAATAGCATCAGCCCAAAACATTATCTTTACATTTTTGAAGAAAAGCATGGATCGTACCATATTCAAGATTGTTCTATTCATTCTTTCAGCTACACCATTCTGTTGGGGATTATAAGGCACAGTTGTTTGATGTTTGATCCCATGTTGGCGAAGATAGTTTTCAAATTCATTTGATGTATATTCTTTTCCATTATTAGTGCGAATAGACCCAATATGAGATTGTGCATCATTTTCAATCCATTTATGAAAATTCTTGAATGTTTGAAAAGCATCAGATTTGTTCTTCAATAAATAAACCCAACACATTCTGGTGTAATCATCAATAAATGTCATGATATATTTATTTCCATTTGCAGAAGGAACAGGCATTGTACCACATAAATCTGAATGAATGAGTTCAAGCTTCCTATGTGCTCTTGAATGTGAATCATGAAAAGGCTGTTTGCTATGCTTTCCTAGAATGCAAGCATCACATTGCTTATGTTTCCTAGGAATTGTAGGCAAACCAACAACACCATTTTTCTTCAATAAGCGAAGACTGTCATAGTTTAAATGTCCAAATCTAGCATGCCATAATAAACTTGATGAAAGTGTACCTTCTTCATGATGAGAAATATATGAGAAATGTTGTGCATGAGCAGCGGTTCCTTGTAGTTTGAGAAGCCTTTCTTCTTCTATTCCCTTCATGACAAGTGAGTGGTCAGATGCTTTTCTTACCTCAAGCTTGCCATCAAACATATGAATGGAGTGACCTTGTTGGCAGATGTGGACCAAGGACAGCAAGTTTCTCTTGACCTGTGGGAGATATAGAACATGATCCAGAAGAAAGTCTGGAAGACCAGGCAGTTTAAGCCTGATTGTGCCAAGCCCTGATGGCTTGATTTTTGACTGATCTGCAAAGCATACTGCTCCATCAACATTGTCAGTGAAATCTTCAAAAAAATCTTTTCTATGAGTCATATGACAGGTTGCTCCTGAATCAAGCAACCAATCATTTTTCGAAGAAGCAAGTGAAGCATTAAACAAATCTTCATTTACTCCAATGTTACATTGTGCCTCAATATAGTGAGTGGATTCAGGTGCTTTACCTTTGTCTGTATCATCAGTTTTACCTTTCTGCTAGTTTCTTTTCTGCTCAATTTTGTCCCATGGTAGCTTGGATGTAGAAGCATCATGTGATCCATTTCGTTTGCAGTGAATGCAATGCAGATATGCCTTTTCTCCTTGAGAATGTCTGCCCCCCCTGCCTCTGAAGTATCTTCCTCTTCCTCTTCGTCCACCTCTTCCTCTTGTAGAATCTTGAGCAGGATGCTTTTCTTTATGAGCAAGGCACACAGTCTCTTCAGAAGATTCAGGAGCTGTCTTCTTTCCAAAGGCTTTCTCTCTTTCAGCAAACATTTTCACAAGAGAGTCAAAGGTTATATCTTTAAGATTTCCATTTGCTTGTAAAGACTCAAGATAATTGGAGTAGGTAGGATAGAGTGCCTTGAGAAAAGCAATAAGAGGGATATCCAGCTCAACCTTAGTGGATTTAATATCATGCATTATAGACTTTACTTCAGATGCAAGAGCAAGAGGATCATTATTTTTCAGTTCAAGAGTGAAGAGTTCAATCATGAGCTGAACAACTTCAAGTGCAAAATGTGGGTCATAGAGTTCTTTCAGCTTTTGTAAAGCTTCAAAGGCAGTTGAATATGATGAAATATGGCGACTTACTTCTTCATTTACAGATGCTGCGATTAATGCATAGGCTTTGCTGTTCTTGTTTTCCCAAATGATGAGCTCTTTGTCTGATGTAGGCTGCATTGGGTCATTGTCTCCTTCTCCGACACACACTCCTTTCCACAACTCATTGAAGATGAGGGTGTGTTTTATCATCCGGGACCATTCAGGATAGTTCTCCTTGCCAGTGAGAACTATTCCTACCATAGAGATGATTGAATGCATTCTGTAAAAAATACTTCTGCTGATAAAAAAACTTCTGCTGATAAATAACTTCTGCTGATAAAAAAAACTTCCTTACGTTACAGCCTTATGCACTATATTTTCTTCAAATCCCTCTAATGTTTGATAGAAGCATCAACATTTCATTGAAATATTATGTACATATCACTTCAATATTACATATCACTTTAATGCTTCAACGCAACATTACCATTCAAATGATAAAAAAAACTGTGCAATACTACTATTCACCTCCACAAATGCTTTGAATGATTTTTTTTTAAACAAAACTGCGCAAAACTGAATGATTTTTTTTTTTCAAATCAAAGGCTGTGTTCAGGCCAATGAGGTATTGATCCACAGGTAAGGTTGAAAGAGTGTTGAGCCATCCACTGGGTTAAAACAGAGAAGAAAAACTGTCATCAAGATCAAAATGAGACGAGGAAGACACCTTGAACCAATTGCATAGCCACCACCGAAGTCAAGTTTCTATAAGTTGAAGATTGGATAGCAAGTAAGATACAATCAGACCGATGCTCTGTTCATTCCCTTTGATACCATTCCAAAAAATAACACGTCCACCAGCAGCTTCAATGCGGTTCAACTCGTCCTCTCGTTCGGGCTTATGGTCACTGGAAAGGGGAATAGCTTTGCCTCCCCTTGATAAGACTGCTCTGGAATATCCACAGTTTCCAATAACAAGTTGAGAAGTCTCTGCGCATTCAAAGAAGTCTTTGCGTACTGGGAGACTCAAAGAAGTCTCTGAAATAGCAGATACCAGCGCATTCAAAGAAGTCTATGAAGCGAATTGGGAGACTGAACACAATAGCAGATACCAGCGCATTCAAAGAAGTCTCACGATAATACCACTTTTCCGCTGCGTAAGGAATCCCTGAGAACGGCGATGGCTCGCCTTCGAGCTCGAGATCAGTTACCAATACTGTCAACGGGTCGCACAATTTTGCAATACAGGGTTATTCCTTGGCCAAGGGCATGGGCGTTGGGTGAGAGTGAAATGACGCTTGGACAGTCCTGCGTGGAGGCACCAACGCATCTCTGGGCATGTCAGGCCATCGACAGAGGCAGAGCAGCGCTCAGCACTGAGGCAGTGGCATTTCAGGATAGAGGCAGTGGCAGAGATGAAGGGAGTTACGACTATTTTTAGAACTGGCTCTGATACCATGTCAGGCCAGGCAGTAACTCTCCAAAGGTAGAAAAAACTAATTCGTGTATATTCCATAGGCAACCCATTGTTATATACAATAGGGAGTGATTGTTCAGTTCATCTCCCGATGACTGTTCACCTTCCCAATTTATTTATTTACATAAAATTCCTAATCATGAAGATTAGGTGTCAACATTAACTCGCCAAGACCTCTCAAACTATTAAACATAGATGTTGAATAATGAGTGAAATCCAGTGTCGTTAGAAAGGCCAGGAAAACTCCTTTCTACTGGAAGTCAATCATGAGAGAGAGTGAAGACAAGGAAAGAGAGATAACCCCTCTCCTACTTGTTGCATCCCACCCCGAGACTGTTCCGCTCAGATTTTGATACGAACTGGTATCTATAGTTTCTATTCCTAGGGACCACATAGGTCGTTGCAGAGGGGAATTCCACGGCACTTGAGGCAAATGTTGCATCACATTCATTAGTACTTCTGGAGGGTACCCTTGCGAAGCTTGGGTACTTGCACTGTTGGGTCCCTATAATACTAGTGATTAGCCCATTACTATTGTAGTTATACCCCTTATTAATATTTTTGTGCCCCTATTGCCCCCATATTTTTATTACTGTGCCCCATAGAATCCCTCTATTGTTATTTTTGTGGCTTTATATTATTATTGTTAGGTCGGCTTGATTATATTGTGACTCCTTAGACTCCTATATATAGAAAGGAGGTTTTGTCATTTGAATCATCGAAGAATTGTTCTTTTATGTAATGTAAAGGAGGTTGCCCCCTCGAAGAGGCTGAATTCTAAGGCGTTGATCTATCTTTTCTATCTTTTCTTGAGGTGGTTTCATAACATTTGGTATCAGAGCTTTGGATTCTAGGGTTTCACTGCTCCAAACAGGTCATCGTGCCATTTTCGCTATAACTTTTTCTGTGACGTTTCAGAAGTCACAAAAAAAACTCATTTGAGAAGAAATCGTGCTGAACCTTGCATCCGAATTTCAGAGCTTTTCGTCTGATATTTGCGGAGATATGATCTGAGGAAGTTGGTCTTTTTGCAGACTCCTGAATTACATTCAAAACAGGTGACCTGGGGAAAATCGTCATAACTTTCTCTCTGGGGATCGGATTGAAATTTCGTAAGAAGGTACAGAAAGAGGACGGACTGTAGTTTCTTGTATGCATGTTTCAGATCCAAAGGTCAAAACAGTGACTCGTGGCACGTCGTACAAGTTCGCTCTACTAAACTAGTCTATAAGCAAGTCACTGTGGGAGATTTCACATAACTCTTCCTTGGAGAATCCAATTTGGGTCAGACTTGTGGCATTGGAAAGAGGACACAAAGGGCTACTACAGCTCACAAATTCAGAACTAGATGATTGGAAAGTACAGAGATACATCAGAGGCAATATCGAGCTCCTACAAAGTGAAAAAAGGTGTGTAGATTTTCTTAAATTTTTGCTTAAGCTTGGTTTGAAAATTTATTTTGAAGGAATTCAAAGGGCATAGTAGAGCATTATTATCGGTAACTGATGCCCCGAGGAAATAAATTGCAAACACCTAGTATGGAACCTGAAAGCTCTAGCATGACTCATGAAGAAGAAGAAGAAATGCAACATGATATATCAAAATTACAAGACCAAGTGCAACAACTGTCCCTTGCACAAAAAGGAACAAAATCTAAGATGGATGGTTTAAAGAAAGATGTAGAAGCTAAGATGGATGGTTTAAATAAAGGTGTAGAAGCTAAGATGGATTGTTTAAAGAAAGGAGTAAAAGCTAAGATGATTGACGTGGAAGCTAAGATGGATGATTTGAAGATAGATTTGAAGACATACATGGACGAATTGAAGATAAATATGAATAAGTTGCTACAAGAAATGGTCCCTAAGGGTGAAAGGGTACTAAAGGAAACTCATGATGAGAACAAAAGAAATGTTAATCATGATTCCATAGACGCTAATGTTGGATCGAAGACTCACCATATTCCAAAAATCGATATGAAGAAGTTTGATGGCAAGGATCCTGCCACATGGATATTACAGATGGAGCAATTCTTTGATCTCAATAATGTGCAAAACACACAAAAGGTACGTATGGAAACTTTATATCTGGAACCAAATCAGTTTGTATGGTATCAATGGCTTTGCTCTCGTAAACCATTTTTCACTTGGGAAATTTTTACGGAAGAATTGATAGCACATTATGAGGATACAAAAAGCAACACTTCTTTTAGCCAATTGATAAGTCTCAAACAAAAGGGTTCAATAATGGAGCACATTGAGGAGTTCCAAAAAATGAACATAAGGGTAAAAGATATTCCAGAGGAGCATAGGATTGATGTGTTCATAGGGTCTTTAAAGGATAATATCCAACATGATGTTCGCCTTTGGGAACCTGATTCATTAGAGAAGGCATTCAGGTTAGCAAAAAAAATGGAAAGCAAAATTATGGCAACCAGGAAGCATACCACTCACAACTTTAAAGACGGAAGTGTTGTTGCCCCTAGTCTTCCACAACCTATAAGGTTGACACCACAACAATTGGAAGAAAAAAGAGCAAAAGGGCTTTGTTACAGTTGTGATAGCAAATATACTAAAGGTCATAAGTGTGCTGAGAAGAAATTATTCTACATAGATTGTGAAGAGGAAGAAGAAAAGGAGCAAGAAAGGTCAAAAGAAGAGGATATACTCCAGGAACAAAGCCTAGATAAAGAACATATAAATCCGACCATATCTTGTAATGCATTGGCGGGAATTACCACTCCTCAAACCATCAAGATAGAAGGACAAATCAAGAAGAAAAAGGTAATAGTGTTGATTGATTCAGGAAGCACCCACAATTTTATTCATTGTAAGGTAGCAAAAGAATTGAATTGCTTCCTATATCCAGCACTAGAGTGTCAAGTGATGATTGCAAATGGAGGAACAATAAATTGCTCTAGAAAGGGGCATAATATCAAGCTATCCATGGGAGAATACGTATTGACTAGCCCAATTCTTTCCATTCCAATGGGAGGTGTTGATGTTGTACTAGGAGTCCAATGGCTACAATCCCTGGGTACAATAGCTTTTAATTTTCAAGAACTTTTCATCAAATTTTATACGGAAGGAAAGGAAGTTTAATTAAGGGGTATTGCAGGGAAACCAGGAAAGATAATCAGCTCTAATAGTATGACAAAGCTTCTAAAAAAGGAGCAAAGAGGTGTAATTGCACAATTATGCTCACTAGATGTGTCCACATAGGAATCATCTATTTCTCCAGATCTCCAAAAAGTCCTGGACAATCATTCCAAGGTATTTGAGACTCCAAAAGGTCTCCCACCTATGCGTGATCATGATCATGCTATTCATCTGATTCCAGGAAGTGTTCCTCCACACATCAGGCCGTACAGATATCCCTATGTCCAAAAGAGTGAAATTGAACGTATGGTTGCAGAAATGCTAGATGCTGGTATAATTCAACCGAGTCAAAGTTCTTTCTCTGCTCCAGTAGTATTGGTGCACAAGAAGGATGGATCATGGCGCATGTGTCCGGATTATAGGGAGCTCAACAAGCTCACTATTAAAGATAAGTTCCCCATTCCTGTCATTGATGAATTATTGGATGAATTGCATGGATCAATTTACTTCACCAAGTTGGATCTTCGTTCAGGATATCATCAAATCAGAATGAAGACTGAAGACATTCTGAAAACAACATTTAGAACTCATGAGGGTAATTATGAATATTTGGTCATGCCTTTTGGCCTTACCAATGCACCTTCAACATTTCAAGGTTTGATGAATTCAATTTTCAAACCATTCCTTAGAAAATTTGTGTTAGTATTTTTTGATGATATACTAATCTACAGCAAGTCTTGGAAGGATCATGTTGAACATGTTGACAAGGTGCTACAACTATTGAAGGAGAAACAATTATATGCAAAAAGATCGAAATGTTTCTTTGGAGTCCAGGAGGTGGAATATTTGGGTCATATTGTATCTCATGAAGGAGTTAAGGTAGACCCTAGTAGAATTAAAGCCATTAAGGAATGGAAAATCCCCACATCCATAAAGCATCTGCAAGGATTTCTCGGGTTGACAGGGTATTATCGCAAGTTTGTTAAGAATTATGGGAGAATAGCAGCACCTCTAACAACATTATTGAAGAAAGATGCTTTTTCATGGACTCCGGAAGAAACAAAGGCCTTTGAACATCTTAAAGAGGAAATGTGCCAAGCACCGATCTTAGCTACACCGGACTTCACAAAAACCTTTATTGTGGAATGTGATGCTTCAAGAAATGGAATTGGTGTTGTTCTAATGCAAGATGAAAGACCCATTGCTTTTGAAAGTCGTCCAATCAAGGGAAAGTTTTTAAGCAAAGCTATTTATGAGAAGGAAATGTTGACAATACTCCATGCACTTAAGAAATGGTGACCCTACCTAATGGGTAGACACTTCAAGGTAAAACGGATCATGATAGCCTTAAATACTTTTTACAACAAATATTATCCTCTGAAGAGCAACAAAAGTGGGTCACAAAGATGTTGGGTTATGACTTTGAAATCATCTACAACAAAGGGAAGCAAAATGTGGTGGCAGATGCACTCTCAAGAAAAGATGAGGATGTGGAAGAATTGTTGTGCGCCATTTCTATTATCCAACCAGATTGGATAAACGAAGCAATGGAGGAATGGAAGAATGACGAAGAAGTGTAGGCACTTATTCGAAAGTTACAACAAGATTCCAGTATGTCTGGTACATTTAGCTGGCAAAATTATTCGTTATGGTACAAATATCGCTTATACCTCTGTAAGAATTCCCTCTAAAACAAAAGATTCTTATGGAATTGCACACTTCTCCCTTAGGAAGGCACTCAGGATTTTTAAAAACTTACCACAAGGTTAAGAAGGAATTTTTTTGGGATGGCCTTAAATCAGATATTCAAAAGTTTGTGGCTGAATGTTTGGTTTTCCAACAAAATAAAGTTGAAACAATTAAGACACCGGGTCTATTACAACCTTTATCCATTCCAAGCCAACGTTGGGAGGAGGTTTCAATGGATTTTATCACAGGTTTACCCAAGTCTGAGGGAAAGAGTGTCATCATGGTGGTAGTTGACAGACTTACCAAGTATGCACACTTTTGTGCATTATCACATCCATTTAAAGCCAGTACAGTTTCTACTGCATTTATGGAAACAATTCAAAAGCTACATGGAAACCCAAAGATTATTGTAAGTGACAGAGATCCCATTTTCACTGGAAATTTTTGGACAGAATTATTTTCTTGTCTTGGTACTCAGTTAGCTCATAGCTCATCTTATCATCCTCAATCTGATGGGAAAACTGAGATAGTAAACAAATGTTTGGAAGGATATCTTCGTTGCTTTGTATCTGATAAACAGACACAATGGGTCAAATGGTTGCCTCTGGCTGAATGGTGGTATAACACTTCCTTCCATACAGCAACAAAAATGACCCCATTTATGGCACTTTATGGGTATCAACCACCATCCATCACATCATATTTAAGAGAAAATTCTAAGGTTCAGGCAGTGGAACATCACATCGAACATCAACAACAAGTCCTCCAACTCTTAAAGGATAACCTCATGTTGGCACAGAATAGATTGAAACAACAGGCAGATCAACATCGCAGTGAAAGAAGTTTTGATGTAGGTGATTGGGTATTCCTACGGCTACAACCATATAAGCAAATGTCCCTCAAGCAAGCTAAGAAGGATAATAAATTATCACCAACGTATTATGGTCCGTACAAGGTGTTGCAAAAGATTGGTACTATGGCATAGAAATTGGAGCTTCCTGCAGCTTCTCGATTGCACCCAGTTTTCCATGTTACATGTCTAAAGAAGGTTATAGGCGACAAGCTCCTAGTTCAAACAATATTTCCAGAACTTGACGAGGAAGGAAAGATTATATTGGAATCGGAAGCAGTCACAGAAACAAGAACTCGACAGCTACGAAATCGTTCAATTTCAGAGTATCTTATCTAGTGGAAGAAATTATCCGCTGAAGATTCCACATGGGAGGATGAGAGTTTTATGCAGAAGTATCCAGAACTACTCAAGCGTTGAGGACAACACTTTTTTGAAGGAGAGGGGCATGTTGGGTCCCTATAATAGTAGTGATTACCCCATTACTATTGTAGTTATACCCCTTATTAATATTTTTGTGCCCCTATTGCCCCCATATTGTTATTACTGTGCCCCATAGAATCCCTCTATTGTTATTTTTGTGGCTTTATATTATTATTGTTAGGTCGGCTGGATTATATTGTGACTCCTTAGACTCCTATATATAGAAAGGAGGTTTTTTCATTTGAATCATCGAAGAATTGTTCATTTATGTAATGTAAAGGAGGTTGCCCCCTCGAAGAGGCTGAATTCTAAGGTGTTGATCTATCTTTTCTATCTTTTCTTGAGCTGGTTTCATAACATGCACCACCAAAGGATTTTGTTTGGGGGGCAGCGTAACTGTTTCTGTCACCTTCGTTGGTTGGTTTGGGCCGTTATTATCCAAAACTATCTTCGAAAGGTCCTTGATCTCACTTTCTTGTATTTTGGTGTCCAGTCCTCATCACCTAGAATGGAAATACTTTGAAGTTGCTTGAGTGACTATATCTTCTAGGGACTTTGTTAGAGAGTGCTCTTTGCTCCTGTTGGCCATAGCTTTATAAATTTTTTGAGTCTTTAATTAGTTCTCTTAAATAATTAAAAGTGGTCGATCGACCAGTTCATCGGTCTAGGAGGCTTCTTGGGATTCTTGAGAAAAAATTTCCTAATTCTCCTAGATCTAAGGTTGATCTTTCCAAGCTGAAGTCGGGTCCCCATGCCAACGGGCTAGTCAGATCAATTGATAATAGCATAGCTAACCTGCTAAACCAATTGCAATAGTTGTCTTTGCAAACTACTTCTTCTATTCAGGCATCACCATCAGTGCCCATGCCTTCTCAACCTTCGTCTATCAACATCGTTCAAACTTCTAACCCCAAAGGAAATCAACAATTCGATGGGAAGAAGAAAGGACGTGGTAAGAAAAAGAATCAGGATGGGAAGGGTAATGCAAATAAGCCCGACAGTGATGCTGGGGAGGGTAAAAAAGAGTCCAAGAAGAAAGTGAAGTTTCCATGCAAGTTATGCAATGGTGACCATTTGACTCATCTTTGCCCAAAGATTTAGGATGCTCAGTGCTTGTTGGTTCAACAAGGGTCTTCTGTATCCCAGGTTGTGCTAACTAACCCTTTTCCCCAAGGTCAGCAATTGCTAGCTGGTGCGAATGCTAGTACTGGTACCCACACTGGGGTCAACCAGGAAGGGGAAAATCCATCATTTGTTCATATGATGAGTTCACGTGTTGACGTTTCAACACGGCCACGAGATTATGGTGAACCAGAATCATCTAAGGCCAAGAGTACTCCTGATGGTTCAAATCCAATCCATATCGATAGGCCGGTAGTTGAGCCTATATGTCATATGTCGAAAGGCTCCAAAAAGTGTTCAATAATCAACCCTAATGCCAAGGCAGCTCATAACTACTCCATTGTAGAAGATCTGGCTCAGAGTCCTTGTGCCATGTCAGCGTTAGAGGTACTCCAATCGTGCCCAACACAAAGGAGTACGTTTCTCACTAAGATCAGAGCGGTAGATCCGAAGAACCCTCTTATCCTTACATTCGACATGTCAAATATCAAGAAGAGACTCCCACATCATATGGATTTTCAAATCAAGTCTACATACCGAAAGACCAATAGCTTTCGAACCGTAGTTGATGAGGGAGCTTCCACATGCATAATGTCTATATCATGTTGGAAGGTTATTGGATCACCTCAGTTTGTTCGGTCAACTACTCTATTAACAACATCTGATGGTCATTCTCATAGGCCACATGGGATTATTCTAGCCTTTCTTGTCTATGTTGGGGACAAGGTTGTAAATATCAAATTAGAAATAGTTGATGCAAATTTGGATTATAATCTCCTTTTGGGAAGAAATTGGGTTTACGAGATGGATGCTATTGTATCATTGTTATTCCACATCCTCTATTTTCCTCATGAAGGGAGAATTGTAACGGTTAATCAGATGGATTATTCTCTGGGTGAATCCAATGCATCTTCTGAATATATCATTCCCTTAGTGAAAAATCCTAAGTAGCCTATTGAGAATCTAGGAGTTGGGATGTATTCTTCCTTAATGGGTACCTTTGATTTTCTTGCTCTTATTGCTCGAATTAATGCTATTTCATCTTCCAAGGCACCTTCTCGAGGAGAGTTCTTTAGAATTCATTATTTTTCAGATCCTTGGCCCTTACCCTCTTCTACCACCACATTTCATGAGGGGAAAGTGGGTGGAATGGAATTTCCTATGTCTATAGTAGAAATTTCTTATCAATTTATAGTTAACACTGCAGACTTCGATCCTACGCCTCTTTCACTGGAGGATCTAGATGGAGATGTGGCTCCAGCCTGGACTCTAGATTCAACTTCTGCTATGGATTGCCTAGATACTGTATTTGCCATCCGAAGAAGAAATTCTAGAAGCAATGATGGGTATTGAGAGGTCGTGGGATTATTTGCATCAGTGGTCATATTTCCTCCCTGATTTACGATAAGTAGAATCAACCTTTCCCAGTCCTTCATCTACTAGTGATGTTCAAGCAGTTTTAAATCCTTTGGCTCCAGTACAGGTTTCGATCGAAGGTAACATGTCTGTCATTTCAAAAATTGTTCCAGTGAACATCTCTAGGAATCCCAATGTTATCGAGAATGTCTTCATTGGAGCTGATTGTTCCCCTGAAGAAATTCGAATTTATACCGATCTCTTTAAAGAGTGCCAAGACGTGTTTGCTTGGTCTTATGAGGAAATGCGTAGGATATATCCATCTATAGTCCAGCATGAGATCAAGACATATGAAAATGAAAAACCTATCCACCAGAAGCTTTGACCGGTAAACCCTAGGAATGCAGCAACAATCAAAGTTGAGGTTGAAAATTTGCTTAAGGCGGGTTTCATATACCCCATTCCTTTAACTGTTTGGGTCTCGAATCCAGTGTTGGTTTACAAGAAGTAAGGAACGATCTGTGTGTGCATTGACTTTAGGGACTTGAATAAGGCTTGTCCTAAAGATAATTACCCCACACCATTTATTGATTAGATTATCGATGAGTGTGTGGGTAATGAGATTTTCTCTTTTATGGACGGATTTTCCGGTTATAATCAAATCACTATTCATCCAGAAGATCAACATAAGAAAACTTTTATTTTCCCCTTGGGTACATTTGCATATAATAATATGCCTTTTGGCCTTAAGAATGTTGGAGCTACCTTTTAGTGGGCCATGTCATATGCTTTCCATGATATCAAACATATTATCGAAGCCTACTTGGATGATTTAGTTGCTCGTTCTCGAAAGAGAATTGATCATCCCAAGCATCTTCGATTAATTTTTGAACAATATCATTTCTACAAAATCCGTTGAATCTAAATAAGTGTGTTTTCGCTGTCACGTCTGGTCGGTTGTTGGGATTCATCATTTCTACTGAAGGGATTCATGTAGATCCCTTCAAGGTTGAGGCAATACTTCAGTTGCCTCCCCCGTCCACTATTTTTCAACTTCAGAGTACTCAAGGAAAAGCCAATTTCTTAAGGATATTTATTGCTAATTATGTCAAGATTACTAAAGGATTTATGAGACTTCTCTAGAAAGGGGTCCCATTTGTATGGGATGATTGTGCGCAATGCTCATTTGATGCTTTGAAAAAAGCATTAACCTTTTCTCCTTTATTGAGTTTCCAATTATGTTTCGGGTAGAATCACCCTAGGGCCTTGGGTTGGGAACCCCAACAAAGTGGAGGGAATACAACATAAAGAGACACACAAATAAGCAGTCCTAACACTTAAACAATACAAAGGGTTTCTATTGTGTGCTAGCTACATCTTGTGTACACAGAAAATGTGCTTCGGTTTGGTTACTACATCTTTCTTCGTTCAATTCCTTCCACATTATTGGCCTGCGGGTAACACTCGCACTGGATTGATGAAGGATGCCTTAATGCCTTCCTTCCAGCAGATCTTTTCCCATCGACTTCAACCCATTTCTCTGGAAACAAGGTTTAGAGTCCATTTGGCAGTACCTTAGGGTTTGCAGTCATCAGTGGCAGATTCCTTCACTATCAATAATTGGAATACATCATTGTCTCTTGATTGATAGATTCTTCTAAGTGTTCGACTTCAGATCATTTATTCACACTTTTTAGATTGTACTAGGTGCATTGGCTCGCATCATCATTATCAATGAGTAGTCTCGTGCTTTTTAATGATATACATCGATGGCTAGTAATTAAATGATTTCTCACATGGTCGACTTCAGATCATTTATTCCCATTGTGTAGAAATGTACCACGGCAATCGATGAAGACCTCGGGTTTGCATCAACATTTGTTGGTTCACTTGCCAGTTCCTCCTTTTTTTTCTAGTGACACCATCTACCTTATATGTTGCAATTCATCACAGCGACATCCTATATGTTGGAACCTGAGTTGCATGCAATACCATTTATTCCACTATTTGACTTGATACTTTTTGGATAAGATTTATGACTTCAATGATCAACTTTCTACTTCAGCATCATTGATCAATTCTTTATATGTGATATTGTGACATGTACTCTTATGGATATGATCAAATGATCCACTATGTATTTTTAGTTCTTTTATACTTGTATACATATTGGGTCCGCTTTTGTATTTTATATGCGAACATGCTTTATTATCTCTGAGCATGGTTATGCCCGCCTCAAACAACAACTTTCTTTTTGATCTCTTCCACTAGCTTGGCAGGCTGAAATCTGGTAAACTCCTCTCAGGTCCTCTCATGATTCTTTCTATACATTTAATACAATTTGGCCATCATGTACCCATTCTAACCTCATATATTAGGGGGCATCTATTATAGCACCATTTACCACCCTTGGTAGATTTGATGCTCTATGATATGGCCTAGAGCAACCCTTCCCTACTAGACTTGGTCTATTTTCTAAAAAACAATGTTTTAAATCCCATACGCGTTTATGCCCTATCTAAAGCGCATGTACACGCAGGTTAGCCTATACCCAACCTGCGTATATGTGTTAAAACACTAAAAATATATATAATCTCCCTTAATTCGGGCGAAATTTACAGGTTTGACCGGATACCCACCTACTATAGCCCGTGGCCCAACTATTTCCCATTGAAAAAACTAATTTGGAGAAGTATAAATACATCTCCATGGGAAGGCCTAAAGGAGGAGGAAGGATTAGATATTGATATTATAGTCGATTACATCCTTGATCAAGTTTGAAGATATCCCTATGCCTTCTGCACTCCCAATCATAGGAAACCCCTGTTTCCTTCTTGAGATGTTCATCATCCCTTCATGACATCCTTGTGTATACTTATGGAGGAGGATTGTTGAGGCCTAGGCAGGACGGATCCAGAGGACAGTTTCGCTTGGAGCCAGCGAATGACTCAAGTTGTAGTTCTTCCATATTTTCTTTAGCTTACATTAATAAAGAGGTGATGTCTTGTTCCTAATGATTATGGTCTTTATGCATTAATTTATGTCATGATTTGCTTATAAAATCTCATGTTAATGCTTATTTTCTTACATGCTTATATGATCTAACCTTGATATCATGAACATGATTTCAATTATTTTTGGTGTATATTCTTTGTCTTGAATGAATTGCAGGTCTTAAAGCACAAGGAAGAAGCAGAGGGTTTGAACCCTACGGGAACAACCTCAAACGTAGGACCTATGGGTAAGACCTTTTGTACCAAGTTTAATTGTTTAAGTATTAGGATTGCTTGTTTGTGTGTCTCTTTATGATGTATGCCCTCCACTCTGTTGGGGTTCCCAACCCAAGACCCTAGGGTGATTCTACCCGAAACACTATACTATTACTTGATCTATTTTTTCTCTAGCTGCAAGCCAGGGATGGACTCTTCACCGAATGGATGTGAAAACCACATTTCTACATGGTGTACTCAAGGAAGAAGTATATGTTGAAAAACCTCAGGGCTTTGAGGAGTTACAGGAAAAATCATGTGTGCAAGCTGAAAAAGCACTCTATGGATTGAAGCAAACCCCCGGGGCTTGGTATGCTAGCATTGATAGCTACCTGATGAAGCTTGGATTTACAAGAAGAAACGTTGACCCGAACCTCTATTTCAAAGTCTCCCAAGATATGCCCCTGATTTTAGTATTATATGTTCATGATATATTCTTAATAGGTGGAGAGCCTTTTATTCTTGAGTGTAAGAGGGATTTGGCTTCTGAATTTGAGATGAAAGACCTTAGATTAATGCACTACTTCCTAGGCGTAGAGGTGTGGAAGAGACTTAGTGATATTTTCCTTTCTCAAGGGAAATATGTTGTAAAAATTCTAGAAATTTTTCGAATGGTAGAATGAAAGTCCATGGCCACACCGATGGAGATGAATTTTAAGAAGTTATGTGGAGAAGTTGCGGGACCCAATCTGGAAAATCCCATTGAGTGCCGACAATTGATTAGGGCACTGATGTTCTTAGTGAACACTCGTCCGGACATATGTTTTGCAGTTAATAGTATGAGTCAATTTATGACTAAGCCTCTACATGCACACTGGGTCGCTACTAATCATGTTTTGAGATACTTACATGGGACTATCAATCTTGGACTGAGATATACTACCAAAGATGTGAGACTACATGGATACACTGATGCTGACTAGGCTGGAAATTTTATTGACAAGAAAAGCACATCAAGGTGTTGTTTTAGTTTGGAGTCTGCCATGATATCTTAGATGAGTAGGAAACAAAATTTCGTTACTCTTAGCACAACTGAGGCTATGCATATTTCTGCTAGCATGGCTAGCTACGAGACATTATGATTGATGAATCTCTTTGGAGAGTTGGTTTGAGTAGGTACTAGATACGACATTGATATATTTCCATAATAAGAGTGGGATCCATCTGGTAGAGAATCCCATGTTCCATAACAAGTCCAAGCATATTGAGATCATATATCACTATATCCAGGATATGATGTAGAGAGTAGTCGTAAGACTCCATTAAATTTTGACTAATGATTTGATAACAAACATTCTTACCAAGGCTTTGTTGAAAGGGAAGTTCTTGGTCTTCAGAGAGCAGCTTGGACTGGTGGATGTGACCCTCCCAGGTCAAGGTTGATCGTGAAGACTGAGCTATGTTCTCCCCCCTATCTGAGCTCCCGGGGAGTGAACAAATCTTAAGAGTTCTTGGGGTTGAGGGAACTCTATGCTATAGGTTGGGTAGATCCTTGTCCATTTGATAATTTTATATCCCCTTTCACATTTGGGACTTGTCACAGTATACCGCGGTACACATCCTACACACAAGTTGGGCTTGTTGGAATTACTACTCATCTGGCCAATGAGTGAGGAGACACTTAGGTCAGTAGATCTTTAGCTATGGCAGACATATCTAGTAAATTTATCTCCATAAGTCCAGGATGCATGGTGTTCAACCACTTGGTATTTAAGATCAAGTTGGTTGACATATGACTGGCAAATATTTACCTTTGTGGTAAATTGATCTCCTCTACTGTCTGGATGGAGTTTTTGGATAAAATAGTTGGACATGGGGTCAGCAGTTATGTGTCATTTATGGAAAAATGATCTCCCCTATTCTCTTTGATATAGGGTCGGTGAATCTTTACCTGACGAATCTTTACCTTCATGGTAGGTTTATCTCCCCTATGATGATTCTTCTTCTTTAGATCGAGAATGTTTATTAGATGAGCAGAGATGAGTAGATATGAGCATGGATGAGACATGGTATGATTCAACGATGATGATGATGAGACGTTTGAGATGAGACTTATGATGCAATCAATAATCCCTCCCTAGCTGAGAGGGAGTGTTGAAATTTGGCAGCTCTGGGAGAAATTCCCTCCATGGGAAATCCCTCCTTACCCTAAGAACCCACTACTAGCCCTTGGAAGAATTTAATTTGCACAAGGAAAAATGTTATTTTTAATGTGGAACCATTTTTACACAAAGTACAAGTCGTCCTAAAGGAGGAAATTCGACCCCAAAGACCACATATAAATACAAGTTGCTTGACATCATTTGGAGGCATCACATCACTCATCCATTCATATTCATTTGGTTCGATATTCTTTGAATTTCAGGTCCAAGTGCACACATACGAACGAGAAAGAGGGAATCTGGTTTGATTGTGTTGACTTTCTGTTTGGGATTGTTTTGACCGACGTTGATTTGGGAAAGTTTCACTTCATTTGACTTGGATTTTGACTTGTTTTGGGAGGTTGTTTTGACTGGCATTTGGACCAAATTTTTCTATGCATGTTGACTATCTTTGACCATAACATTGTATAGGGTTTGACCATAGTTCTGCTAGGGTTTGACCATAGAATTTCTCTCTCCTTTGATCGAGAGTTTGGGGGCTACTTTGACAGGATTTGATTGAGGAAAGAAGACCACATATTTTGACTCATTGATCAAGGTCTTTGGAGGTTGATTTTACTGTTAACCAAGACTAGTTAGGGCTGCATTAACTACTGTTGACTTTGATCAGGAATTATAGATTTTAAGTTTGAACAGATTTGACTTTCATGCTCATATTTAACTAGATATTGGTTGGTTGATCAAGGGTTTGACCTTTAACTATATGTTGGATGAATTTGGACTATGTATCTCTCTATTGAACATTTGATGGCAGTTTAATAGAAGAAGAATTTGGAAAGGATTTTCCCCCTTGTGGGTATTTTTCTTGGTCTTTGACAAAATCTCTGTGTCTATTGTTCTTAGTTGTCTTCTATTGTGAATTTGGTTTAGCGTTCTATCTACAATTGCTTAATGATATTGGAAATATATTTTATAATTGATTTCTATTGGAAGAATAATTGTTATAAGTGATTGTTGCAGCATAGAATATTGAAAAATTAACAACAAGCAGAGCCTGCCACGTGTATGGGTGCTGACAGGTACCTACCACATGTCACTTGCCAACCATCAAATTGGCTGGCCAAACTCCATTTTTCCTACCACATGCCACTCGATGTTGTTTCCATGTCATTGGATATGCCACCTATCATCTACATGGAAGTGCCACATCATACCATCCTAACATTTTGGTCTATTCCTTCTGGTGCTCCGTGCTCTGGTACCTCGATATACTTAAGCTTTGCTTAAACCTATGTGGTACTACTATAAATTAATTTATTTAATATATATAATTAATATAAATAAAGAAAAACTAGCTTATAACTATTATATTATTTTAATAATTAATTCCTAACAACTAATTCATAACTAAATCTTATTTTAAGTAATTTAATGACTAATTAACTAATTTACTAATGGCTAACTCTGGACCATGCATCCTTGCTATTTATTCTTTAGGATTGACTGATTTTTTCACCTTTGTGCCGGGGATGAACAACATTAGTTGGTTTGAAACGTCGACCAAATCCTAATGATGTGATTAATCTGAAATACATTATTATTTACTACTGATCATGGTTTAATCATAGTCAATCATGGATTAGTGTGCATGATCATGTGCTTGGCATACTTAATCGCACTAAACAGATCCAATCCAACTAATCATGGTTTAATCATTATTTTAACCATTGATTAGCCAACAAGATTAGAGGACATCGATTTTGCAAAAAAACTACTAATTTTAGTTATAAAGTTTTTTGTTATTTCATATATGACACAGTGCCTTGACTTATACACTGATATCATGCCCTATTTGGCTTTATATCATACTCCGCCTGGGAAACACCGAATTTCGTTCCAAGCACATCGTGGAAGCACCAAATGTTGTTCCATCAAGCACCAAATTTTGTTCCAGTGGAAACAACATATCTTTGTTCCATCAATATGCTTTAGCCTTTTGTTACTTGATCTTGATTCAACTCCACCTAACCTTGACACTAATGACATTACTTAACTTGACATCAATGACAACACACACTGAAAACAATAAGAGGGTCAATCTTGCCTCACATAAAGCTTGCTCTTGCCCCCACCATCTATGAATTGAGATAGCTTACTATAATCCTTGGTAGCACCCTACTTTCCAAATCTACTCCTTAGATCCCGATATTGAAGACCACTTTATATTCCAATGCTCTCCTTACTACGAGTTTAGTGATTAGCTCCTTTGTCTCTTAAAAATTTACTTGATTATTTTTAGAGACTCATAGGTTACAAAGACCAAAGAATCTTATATCCCTTTTCCTACCATAGATGGTCCATTTTTGTCAATGACTCACAAGAGACTAGTAAAGAGAGGTCTTGCCCCCAACTTCCAAAGTCACATGATAAACCTATAAGATGTCACAGATCTAGTCAGAACCAGAACCTTACGCCCATCCTGCATTTCTTTATAACCTTCAATATGTCTTAAAGGAACCTCCTCCTTGTTTAATCACTTCCCCATCTAATTTTGTTATTTCTTCTCAATAATTTTGTATATATAGTTATTTTATGCAATCTCCGTTACAACTTCAAGTTTTATGCGCATCGAATTTTCTTTGAAGCTAAATTAAGGTATCGAAACCAAATTTTGTTAAAAAAAAAAAAGATTTGTTGTCACTGCGCAGAGCACATGAAAACTCACAAATATTTCTATTAATTTCTTCAAGGGTGTTTTTCGCTACATGATACGATTTCGTGTCTAAATCGCATTTCGATTGAGATCTGCAGATCAAAACTCTAATCTCGATTCCCATAAACTGCAAAACTGTACGAAGATTTCGGCAGCGGCAGGAGTGAAAAACATCAAGACTCTCCGTACGCAAATCTTCCATTATCGCCTTCATCTTTGAAGTCACATATAGCAGGAAAAGCAGTGCGAAGGCCATCCATAAGCTCGCTGTTACTAAGACTCCGCTCTTCTGCTATAGGTAGCAGCATTTTCCGGAAAGGTCGCGGTTTTCCCAAATATACCCTTTGCGGAGGGGCGATTTCCATCCACTTTGCGTTAGCCGGAATCGCCATTACCGGAGTCACAATCTGGCCGGAAAACACAAATCTTAAATTAAAATCCTTGCTTTCTTTCACAAAAACCTAAGGGAACTCTTTTGCAAACTCCGATAGGAGGCTGTAGCTAAAATGTTTTTAATAACAGAAAATGTTCGCAGAGCACGCAAATCAGTAATCTCTGAGCAGAATTCGGGTTGTGATTTCCACGACGTCTGGTGTTGGCTTCGGATTTAAAGGGCCCGGGGATCACCGGCGGCTTAAGCGTGAAGACAAGAAAACTTGTACGTTCCGGGAAAAAAAAAAAAACTTGTACGTTCGCCGCAAGAATATACGATGCGCGGAATCAATTTGCTCGTCATGGCCGCTGGTTTTCTTTTCAAACAAATTGAAGTAGTTCACTTGGTAATCCATAAAAGAAATTAAATCATTTTTGTGCTGTGACTTTCAACGTTTAGGACTAAAATAATATTGTTGAGTGATTTCTATGACCTTCATCAGATATATATATATATATTATTTTTCTTTTTAACAATGTACTACCTCCTAGAAGCCACTACTTTTCTTGCTGGTTAAGAGTACTATTTAAATCATAGTCCATAAAGTATACCCTTATCCTCGATCTTTATTATTTTACTTGGGAAGCGACGAACATGGGATGTACAATTTTTCTTTTCTCCAACGTGACCTCAAGAAAGGGATCTTGCACAATCACAGATGTCAAGGGACACTGTAATTGGAGAGACTGAGAATAGATATTGAAGTATTCATGCATATTTTGTGTTAAGAAACTAAATTCCTATTATGTAGGAACAAACTCCTCAAATGGAGAATTACAACTATACACAAGTAGAAATTAATTATTTCTAACTCCCCCCCTTAATGACTACTTGTCATGATAGTCAAATCCACCACAATCACGCCAATTGCATGTACAGAACCTCCAGAAAACAAAGAGAGATCAGTGCCTTTCTAAGCCAAATATTCATGTCCAAATAACAATCGCAAACAGTTGCGCTGATTGCGCCTTTCGACGAAACTGTCAGATAGAAAAGTGCGTCGACCCTCTTGTGCTCAGACACACCAATATCTGAGACCGTGAGCCACATGTTACTGCAGTCCACCTGCTCCTACGAGCACAAAGCTCCTGTGCACACGTTAGCCACTCAGGCAATATGCCACCACCGGGCAAGTCCGATCTACCACCACCGGGCAAATCCGCCAACTTCAATATGCCACCACCGGGCAAGTCCGATCTACCACCATCGGGCAAATCTGCCAACTTCAATATGCCACCACCGGGCAAGTCCGATCTGCCACCACCGGGGAAATCCGCCAACTTCAATATGCCACCACCGGCCAAGTCCGATCTACCACCACCGGGCAAATCCGGAACTTAAATGTACCACCGTGCAAGTCTTGTAGCCACTAAGGCTCTGTATCTGGTTTCTGGCTCACCACAAACCATCACTTTACAGTGACAAAAGATGGTTTCAGGCTGACCATAAATCATTACAAAGTGGTTTTAAGATCACCACGAACTTTCAGATGCCTTTAAAACTTACATTTCATTCCACATACAATGGTTCTGGGTACATACAATGACCAACTTGCTTATAACATGCTAGGGAGTCTATTCCACAAACCACACTAACTCAAAACAAACATCTACTTTGTTGTCCATCATAAACGTTGTTGTTGCTCCTTTAGTGTCACTGTTGCACAAGATTAATATTTGGTGCAATTCAACCTTATTACCCGCCACATAGTACATTTGCATCATCTTTCTGATTTAATTGTCTTGGATTTACCTGCATGATTTGTTAGAGTAGCTAATTCTAACAAAACCACTCCATTGAGTTAGCTAAGCTCAATGCTTATAATTCCAAAACATTTATAAATACCACATTTTACTGTTGCAGTGGCAGAATATTACCAAAGAAACTCGGACCCAACTGTTATGGCTCGTCCATCACCAAGCTAACTGGCCCTCATTTCAAACTGATGGCCTCCATAGCACCGTACCTCCTTTTTTCAACGAAGACGGGAAAACCACCCTTCATGCGCGCAGTCAAGCAGTGAATGAGCTGTGGAGTTCCCACAGCATGGCGCCAAAATCTGAACATGGAAATCACAGTAGCCGCAACATACTTTATCTGAATAAACGCCATGTCTTTGCCTAAACACACCCACGGGCCACCATGGATCTGCCCGCCAGCTCCATGATTTAAGCAGAGTTGTCGGATCTCGACCTCCGAGAGTTGGACTTGTTTAGTTGATCTTCTCTCTTTTGCGTCCAGCAGCCGTTGGATTATATCATCCCCCGAGAAATCACTTTGATTCAATCAATCAACAAGCTGGATCTGGATTTAAATTTACAGTATAAATCGAGATCTACAAATGTTCATTGCAATTCTAATGCACAGATCTCCTCCAAAGCAATGGACGAAATATCAGTTAAAAAAATTGCAGCCAAATAATGGCCATGATATAAGAAACCCACCAGAGCAAAAAACCCTAAGCAATTTTGAGTAGGAGATTCGTGAACTTTTACAGCTGAAGGGAAATTAGGGTAGAGAAATGGATTTAAGAATGGAATCCTTGCCTCTGTGGATTTCTCTAGATTCTCCTTCCCTTCCACGCCGCCAACTCCGCTCAGAGTCGCCATGGTGAAACAGTCAAGCCGAAAGCAAACCCTCGTTCTCGCTGACACAACTGATGGAACACAAAAGAGGCTTCTCATAGGCTCCTCCGCCCCATAGGCGGCCCACCGAGAAATCACCAAGCACGAGGACGTTGGTCTGGATTTCCTCAGAGATGCACTTGGCACTTGCGGCCACATCGAATCGAATGTCGCGCACACATGAAACTGCCCATGAACACATCAACGTCAAATGTAATATCATCACCCATCCTCTCTGAGCCATTTCAGAAAACCTCTAAAATCAATCTATGTTGGCTACATAGTCACAGTCCTTCACATCGCTGCGTTTCATTCCTTCTTTCATATAAAATTTGATGCGAGAGTCATCTCCACCGTATGTTGCAGGTCTTGTTCTAAATTCTCCTACAACCACTTCCATCCATCCATTATTTAAACCCTGGTTTTGGCCTCTTCTTTCACTCAAACGCTCCTCTAATTCCATCTGTTCTCTATCCGGCGTTGTAATTGAAAAAAGTAACTGGCATTGTCCACCCAAACTGACGTTCTCTGACTTTAAGGACAAGCACCACTCTGTAGTTGGTATCCAGAGACAAAAGCCTGCAGTCAATTTGATCACAGACCTCCAACCACGAAACCACTGTTAATTCCGCAAGCACCTCGAATCTGGAGTCGTGTCCGTCTCCAGGAACAAAATGCCAATATCCTTCGTCGTCGTTAAGGCTCTTGCAGATAACATGTAACCCAATTTCGATGGGGATCCTTCCAGCCAAGCCCTCTTTGTGCCCCCATCTATGAGAATTGAATCACTGAGGCAAGCGCACAGTTATCCCTTTGAACCTGGGACAGGGGGGTCAGCCCTGGGTACGAGCTGATAGCATTCTTCAGGAAGGAATTTGTTCCAGAGATCGTCTGAATAGGACAAAGATTTGAAGAGCTTGGAGACAACTGACAGTCTGCTAATGTCGCGCGGCATAATCAAGGAGAAAATGGCAGATATACAGCTCTCTGGCAGATCCAGCATACCTGTCAAATAGCTCTCCACCCTCGCAGAGCTCCATGACGAGATGCACAGCGTGGTCGTCCTCGTACGTGGCTTTCAAGGTAACAATGTTCAGATGCTGAGGCAAATTGTTCATTATAGCTACTTCTCGCCTCACATCCTCGATATCTATCGCAGTTCTAAGCTTCCGCTTGGAAATAGACTTGCAGGCAAGCATTTCTTCAGTCTCCTTGTCAATACAAAGGTAAGTAATGACCAGCGTGACTGCAAGTGATCTTGGCAGTCTTACCACATCTCTTCCTCGTCAATAATTCTCTGGCATCCAGACTCGTGGAAGTAGTACATCATCAATTCACAAGAAAAAAAGGACGGCACAGGAAATTCAGTCTTTCACTTAGAAAAACCATCGGCGAAAAACGAGAGCCAATGTAGCCCCGTCCAACACGCATATCACTGCGCGACTACAGCCTCCGTTGGTCTTCTCCTCGGCTCACAACGCACCAGCAACTTACCACACAGTCCCAGCCTCCTCCACGGATTTCACACGAGCAACTTCGATTTCATGGAAATTTCAATGAAATTCGCAGAGATCTCCTCTGGCGCTGCGATCCAAAGACGGATTCAATTCTGCAGTGATCAAGGTTCTCACACCGTTGCCTTACGTTTCTCCCTCCGGGCCTTCTCCAAAACGCAACCTCCAGCAAATTGCCATTCAACGTTGTTCGATCGACGATCAAGGCTGAGGAGCAGCTTCAACACTTCTCAGCATCCGCTCCTCAATCGATCGGTACAGTGGCAGGGCTTCGAGATCCTGGAAATTCCACAGATACCATGACCATTGATGCCACCGATCCTGCAACAGGTCACCGCAACAAATAAGGCACTCGTAAAAGCCACAGCTCTTAGCTACCTCGGTCCGATCGTGCAATGATCAAACCAAAACGCAGCCCCAAATGCTGGGTTCTCCTCCTTCTCCCGGCAGACGCACCAACAGTTGAATTCTTGCACCTCCTAAGTTCTGTGACCTTCTCCAGGCGTACGAATCAAGATCGCTCATTTCCCACACAACTTTCGATGGACAAACAAATAATGAAATTATACACTCAATTATTTTCCCTCAGCCCGGGAGGGGCCAAGCCCAGGAGGGGCTAGGCCCTCACAGGCTCTGATACCAAGATAAAATTACATACACTCAATAATATATTCTATTAATCTGAATGAGGAAATTACACATATTTATACAATCAATATTCTCAAAATAGGAATGCTATCTTAGACGTACAGTAGTGTGGTTGAGAGATTCTCTCAACCACACACTAAACTAGGAGAAACTAAATTCCTATTATGTAGGAACAACTCCTCAAATGGAGAATTACAACCATAGACAAGTAGGAATTAATTATTTCTAACTGTTTAGAGTGTCATTAAATTTGTGTTTATATGTATGTAATTGATTATACCAAAATTGCATACAAAGTTTTTGATTCGAAAGCCTTAGAAATATATTTTGTTTTTATGGAAAAAATTAAAAATATTATAATATTTTTATTTATTTGGTATCAAAAGGAATTGAAAATTGGGTCGTACTTATATAATATAGGTTTTGATTCAGGTTGTTAGTATTATATCTCTACCACTTATGATTGGACTTTCTCTCTCTATAGATCAAATTATGATATGATTTTCTCTTTGTAGACCAAATTATTTCTATTGGATTTGAAAATTGGATCTCTTAGTTTACACAATATTTTATATCACTACTACCACTAACTAAGCTGCACCAAGAACAAAAATATTATAATATAAAGGAAAAACAATGGATAATATTTTTTTTATAAAGTAAGTTAAAATTTGTTAAACCAACCTAATTCAGATCTATCAATCACCTTGAGAAATCAAGTGCAAAGTTAAAATGGATCTAAGCTAGTATTCTTCCATTCCATAATAGGTTTCCTCTAACTTTTAAATAAGCTTTATTGTAATTTTACAGTTTAATTTAACTTTATAATTTTATAGTTAAACTTATTATTATTAATTATATTTTTTTAATAATTTTTCCCCTCTTATTATTATATTATATTTTTTTAATTTATTTTTATTTTTTACCAAGTTAAAAATTTTGCGAGAGATTTTTCGGTGAAAATCACATGAGAAACCATTTGTCGATGCGTTTCGAACCAACTAGTGTGGTTTATCGTCAGGACAAGTTGAAGCAACAGATCCAGTCTAGCATGTTAAATAGTCTAAGCAGAGAGTCCAACAGCTACAAAAGATTAACGACTAATTTTTGACTCTAGGACTCAGGTCAAATTTTCATTTATTAATTTAATAATAATATTATTATTTATTATTATATTTATGGAACCACGTTAGATTAGATAAAGATAAATAAATTAAATTAATGGTTAGTTTAAAAAAAAAAATCATTTATTTCTTTAAATTATTACTTTTATATATATATAGATAGATAGATATATCTTAATTAAAATAATAATATTCGGTTGATAGGAAAAGGTTAGGATTAATAAAATTATATAAATAAATACCAGGTTAGTATAAAAAGTTAATTTATTTGTTTATTAAATTAATTATTAATTATTATTATTATTATTTTATTTATTGAACTAAGTTAAATTAGGTACAAATAAATAAAACAAATTAATGATTAGTTTTTTAAAAATAATTCATTTATTTATTTAAATTATTATTATATATATATTTTAATTAAAATAATAATATTAGGTTGTTAAGAGAAAATTAAAAATAAATACCATACTTATGATGGTTGGTTTAAAAAGCTAATTTATTTGTTTATTAAATTATATATATATATAATATTAGGATGTTAAATAGTTAGAGCAGAGCCACCAACGGTTAAATTGACCAATGGCTAATATTGACTTAAGGACTATGGTCAAAATTAGTTATATTGGGTGTAATATATATATATATATATATATATATATATATATATAATTGGTATTAATAGTTAGTTAAAAGATATTATTTAATAATTAAAATTATAAGTTATTTAGTAATCAAAAGGAAAGTAGGACATTTCCTGATATTATAAGACTAAATTACATGTATATAAATATATACATAAATTAATGGGATGTTAAGATGAAAGTTAGTTAGAAATAATAAATAAAACAGAATGAGAAAATTAAGTTAAAAAAAATAAATAATTAATTAATTAATTAATAAGTGACAAAAAAAAAATAATAATAAATAAATAAAAATATTCAGTATAAAAATAATAATAATAAATAAATAAATAATAATAATAATAATAATAATAATAATAAATAAAAATAATAATAATAATAAATAAATAAATAAAAACAAAAAAAGAGAAAAAAAAAAAACGAGGGGGCAGAAAAAACGACTAAGAAGAGATAGCTAGGAACCAGCACCTACTGATTTTCCAGCCATCCTCTCTATTGAGATTGCTCGGCCTCTTTTCAATTTCAAG
Organism: Pinus tabuliformis; assembly: GCA_031772625.1. NCBI lineage: Eukaryota > Viridiplantae > Streptophyta > Pinopsida > Pinales > Pinaceae > Pinus > Pinus tabuliformis. The sequence goes on along the minus strand of CM062817.1, from coordinate 1,649,029,352 downwards.
AGCTTCCCTAAGTTTCCGATGATGGAAGCGCGAAACCTTAGCAATAACACTAGCCTCCTCAATGCAAACATGATGATTGGTTTTTTTCTACATGTTCAGCTAAAGCGGAAGACTTAGCTCTTCTATGCTTAAGGTCAGCTGCATGCTCACTAATCCTTTGATTAATGGAGCGACCAGTCTCACCAATATAGGGGGTCCCACAGGAGCAGGGGATAATATAAACCCCTTTCATATCTTTGGGGTCAATAGGATCCTTTACTGATCTGAGGGATGAACGAATGGTGTTAAGGGGCCTAAAGGTCACAGGGACACTATGCATCTTGAGAATCCTTGCAATCTTATCAGTGGTCCCCTGAACATACGGAAGATGGACACCTGGAATCTGTTCCTTCGGTTCCCTTTTAGTCAGAGAATTCTTAGCGGCTTTAAGGAAAGCCTTCTGACCCAAGTATCTACTATAACCATTCTCAACAAAGACATCAAGGAGATGGGATTTTTTTTTCTCAAAAATCTTCTTATTCGAGATCCTTGGGGCTCGAGTAGCAAGGGTATTGAGAACACCCATATTTTGAGCCGGGAAATGGTGAGAATAGGCATGAAGATACTGCTCTGTATGCATTTTCTTCCGAAAAACTTGGTGGGCGAGGGAACCATCACTATTCTTAGAAATAAGAATATCAAGGAATGGGAGGCACCCATCAACTTCCTGCTCCTTAGTGAACTTAATGGCTGAGGATTGATTGTTGAGATGCTCGAAGAAAAGATCTAATTCTTCTTGGCCATGAGACCAAATGACATTGGTGTCATCCACATACCTTTTCCAGAGCTTTGGCAAGAGCCGGGAAGAATTTAGAGCCTTGGACTCAAAATCTTCCATAAAAATATTAGCAACAACAGGGGATAGGGGTGAGCCCATGGCGACCCCACAGGTTTGCTCGAAGAACTCTCCCTCAAAACTAAAAAAGGTGGAAGTGAGGCAGATCTCCACTAACCTGGCAGTGTCAGGGTCAGTTAGGCGGTTGATCACCTCCATGGCCTCCTTAATAGGAATGCAAGTGAACAGGGAAACTACATCAAAGCTAACAAGAATGTCCCCAGGGTCAAGCTTAATGTCCTTGAGTTCATCAATAAAGGAAGCAGAGTCTTTAACGAAGGACTCCGTACAACCAACTAAGGGCTTAAGCTTTAACGCAAGAAACTTAGCAAGAAGGTAGGTAGGACCTCCAATGGTGTTGACAATGGGCCTTAAGGGAGCTCCTTCCTTATGAATTTTGGGGAGACCATAGATTCTAGGAGTGATAGGGTTGCTCTCAATGAGTTTAAGGTGCAGGGAGCTCACTGAGCTAATGGATTTAATGGCAAGAGCCACATTCCTAGCAACCTTCTTTAAAGGATTCTTGGGAAGCTTTTTGTAGCTACCACTATTATGCAGATGATCCAACATCTTGTTGCGGTAATCAACCCTATTAAGGATAACGGCAACACCACCCTTGTCTGCCTTTAGAACGATGATATCTTTGTTCTGGTTCAAGGATCTGAGAGCTACAGATTCTTCCTTGCTAAGGTTGCTCTTAGGGGGCTTAGCCTTTCTCAAGACAACCGCACAGTCTTGCCTAATAGTATCCTTGATCCTATCAGGTAAACCTCTGATCCCAAACTCTATGTCACAAATGATATCATCAACCGTGATCTTCTTAGGGGCTAAGGCAAAATTCAGCCCTTTACCCAAAACTTTAAAAATAGAAGGGGGAAAGGAGAAACTGGAAAGATTGATCACCCTGTTATGAGAAGAAGGGTGAAGATTATTAATACTATTAGTACTATGATTATTAATATCAAAATTCAATATCTTATTATTTTCTTTGTTAGAATTATTAATAATACCATTAGAACTATGATTATTACTATCAAAATTTAATATCTTATTATCATTATTAATCTCCACCATCATATTATTACTACTAGTAATATTGTTATTATTATTGTTGATGCACTTATGATTATTATTAATAATATTATTATTATAATTACTATCATTAATAACTTTATTAATATTATAATTATTATTAATATTATTATTATTATTACTATATTTATTAATAAAATCGTTAATATTATTATTAAAACAATTACGATTATCATTATTATTAACAATGTTATTATCATTATTATAATAATTACTATTATAATTAATATTAATATTATAAATATTATTACACGTTAATTTGTTAAGAGCAAAATCAACAGGGCGGGGAGAAGGGATCGAACCCTCATTGACCACACCAAGGCAGCCAGCCAAACCGACTCCTGGCTCTGAGGAACTGCTACGAATCGAGGAAGCAGAGCCGTTAGGTGAAACCGAAGATAAAACCGCCGGATCGGAAATGATGAACGTTGGTCTGGATTCAGCAGAAGGCGCAACGATCATCCGCACGGGAAGCGAGTCACCCTTAACCAGATTGCTGTCAGTCGAAACCAGATTAAGGCCAGGAACAGCACAACATTCTAGAGGGCTGGCGACCGGAGGAGAGCACGCAGTAACCCCACATTGATATCCCTCAACGCAGGCACCGGGATTGCTCACCTGAGAAGCCAACTCAGAACCGCAGGGGGGGGCACGGGAAGCTCTGCCTTCTTCTGCGCAGGGGTGACAACGGTCACTGCCCTCCGGAAAAACCGAAACCAATACAGGTAAATGAGAATCCGCAGAGACTGGATCGGATCCATCAATAACCCCAGAGAGATATCCCTCCACGCAGGTACCGGGATCATCCACCTGAGAAGCCAAACCAGATCCGTAGGGGGCAAGGGTAGATCTGTCTCCTTCTGCGCAGAGATGACATCGATCAATGTTCTTCGGTACACTAGAGCCCAATACAGATAGACGCAGATCCGAAGACACTGGATCGGTTCCATCAGAGGGAGCGGAGACCTCCAGAGAAGGGAAACCAGAGACCCCAGCTGAGCTCTCAGATAACCATTCCTTAAGCGCTGAGATTTGATCAGATGAGACACGGCTACGGGAAATCTCTCCCACGGCTCTATCAGAATTTCCAGCTAGTCTTTGAAACTTAGAAGCCTGATTCAGCTTTCGAATCTCCTCTAATCGAAGGGATTTCAGAGCCGAACAGGCATCTATTCTGGCCCAAAGGGAGGCTGAAAATAAGTTCCCAAGATCTAGATGCAAATCCAACAGAAACCGAGAAACCAGATTCAAGGACTTTCTGACCCTGTTGATTTCTGCTCTTATTAACACCAAACTCGCCTTAAGGAAAACCTGACGATTTTGGGGAGTGTTGAGGCGATGCTTAATCCGAGCAAAGACAGGGATGACGGAGGAGTCTCTGCATCGTTTAAGAAAAGCTAGATCTGACTTCAACCTTGAAACCTGCAAGCATGCCCGTTCAAATTGATGAACTTTGGTTGCAATGGCTTTTCCATGCAGGGATTCAATTGTAGAGCTGAGGCTTCTGTGATCCATAACAAGTTTGCGAGAGATTTTTCAGCGAAAATCACATGAGAAACCATTTGTCGACGCATTTCGAACCAACTAGGGTGGTTCATCGTCAGGACAAGTTGAAGAAACAGATCCAGTCTAGCATGTTAAATAGTCTAAGCAAAGACTCCAACGGCTACAAAAGATTAACGACTAATTTTTTACTCTAGGACCCAGGTCAAATTTTCATTTATTAATTTAATATTATTATTATTATTTATTATTATATTTATGGAACCAAGTTAGATTAGGTAAAGTTAAATAAAATCAATTAATGGTTAGTTTAAAAAAAAACAAAAAAACAAAAAATTCATTTATTTCTTTAAATTATTACTTTTATATATATATATTAAAATAATAATATTCGGTTGATAAGAAAAGGTTAGGATTAATAAAATTATATAAATAAATACCAGGTTAATATAAAAAGTTAATTTATTTGTTTCTTAAATTAATCATTAATTATTATTTATTAATTATTATTATTATTATTATTATTATTTACTATTTTATTTATGGAACTAAGTTAAATTAGGTACAAATAAATAAAACAAATTAATGGTTAGTTTTTTAAAAATAATTCATTTATTTATTTAAATTATATATAGATATATATATATATATTTTAATTAAAATAATAATATTAGGTTGTTAAGAGAAAATTAAAAATAAATACCATACTTATGATGGTTGGTTTAAAAAGCTAATTTATTTGTTTATTAAATTATTTATTAATTTATATATATATATAATATTAGGATGTTAAATAGTTAGAGCAGAGCCACCAACGGTTAAATTGACCAATGGCTAATATTGACTTAAGGACTATGGTCAAAATTAGTTAAAATTTGTTTGTTAAATTACAACATCACTTCCATACTGAGCTAAAAGCCCTTGGGGTCATTTTTTTGTTGTTGAAATTAGTGTATCTTTTTTTGCAGTTACAATCTCTAAAATTGTTAGAGTTATAGGTAGTTCTTCTTGTCTTTACTATGGAGATATTCCTACTTTACTATAGAGATATTATGTTGGAAATAACCTTTGTTACAATATCATAGCCAATATTATGGCTTATCAATACCACATGCCCAAAAAACTCATTTTACATGACACTTGCGCCTGTAACAATTTTTTTATTAATCAATTTAATTAAAAATAATAAAATAATAAAATTATTATAAAGATAAATCTCATCCTTTAATTTGTAAATACTATAAAAAATATTTTAAAATATTTTTTAAAAATTAAAATTTGTATTGTTGATTTAATAATTATGTGTAACTAAATTAAAATTTTAAAAATCTTATTTCAAAATAAGCAGTAAAACGTTTTTAATTAAAAAAACACCTATCAATTTAAAAATAAAAAATGATAAATAGAGAGAAGTACATGGAACTGAATTGTATGCTTAATAAAAACAAACATAAGACATAGCTGAGAGCCTAAGTGCATGGAAATGAATTGTACGCTTGAGAAAAACAAACATATGACACAACTGCGTTTGTACACTAAGACTGTGTACCTATTTAAAATCAATTCACCATGGGGTGTCACTAGGGTTGGAATTTGGATTCCTCTTTAGGCATCATACAAAAAAAATTGGCGTTTTAGGTCTTTATGTTGCCCTTCAAGAAACGTTATGTTTAAAATTTTGTGCTTCGAGGGTGATGTTTTGATAAGAAATCAACCCTTCACTAATAAAGGTTTCATTAAAAACACATATCTATCATAAGAAAAAAAAAACAAAATGACCATAACACAGAAATGACTTATTGAATTCTCAATTTTGTTTAGAAATTGTATGGAACACTCACAATAAAATCTCCATAATTCTGAAATCAAATGTCCCTTACTCATACATGCCATAGCATTTGTATATATGAGATATTACTAAGGAGATCTTATGGGACATATAAGATGATCAACAGAGTAAAACTATAAGATGGACTATCCTCTGCATCCTCTCCAAGGTCATAATCACATGGAATCAATGTGGGGGTCCACCATAGAGAGTTTGTAATGAATAAAGTACAATGTATTAAAGTGTTTTAATATTTCATAAGTGGAGGTAGATGTCGTTCTTCATGAGCCATATCTTTCACAACTTTTAAGTGATATGTCGAGACACTCAATATATGGTGCAGATTGTAGTTGAAGTGACACTTCATCTATTCCACATATGACATTGTGACATAGGATAACTTTCATAAGTGAGTGGTGAGTCAGTGTCACTGTGACAGGGCTCTGGCCCAAATAATCCAATAAAGGTGGGTGGCCAATATACTTAGGGAGAGCGAGTGGCAACAAGAAAGATGGTGGTCCAAATTTATTATGACAAGGAAGAAGTTTCTTTCTTTCAACTAAGTAGGTTCGATATACACTAACACACTCATGGATTGATTGTTTGTTTCATTCAAGTGATAATTTTAATGTTGTTTGCATAAGAGATAGATGCATATTCATTGGATTTCAAGGAAACTATTGGGACTTGAATTCTAATCCAACTTACCCTGATCAAATGAACGAATTGTGAGCTATTGAATGACATTCCTTCTAAGGAGTATGAAATAGATATGTTTTCTACCCCTTGTCCCCTCTAGGTGACACTATGAGAATTCAGTCATACTAGATTGAGCATCTAATGACATCTCATCATGAACAAGACATTTCAAACCAAGCCAAATTTATTGTTTTGTGGGCATATATATATATATATATATATATATATATAACTGACATTATTTCAAATAAAGTCTTTGTAGAATAGATGCTTATTGATCACTTAGTTTTGTAGACATATATTTAAGGAAATTAAGTAATAACCTTTGTTGAATGGTTTCATATCCATTTTCCATGGTTGTTTTTCCTTAGGCTATAGGTGCTTTTGTGCAAGTTGTAAGTATCTTAATTCCTACTTTAATAAAAATATGTTTTTCTTTCTATGTGCGTGCATATTCGAATTCACTCAGGAGCTCTCTTCAATTGGCATGGTCCACTCACATGCACCTCAAGTTGCATCAACAAGAAAATAAATCAATCAAAGGTGAAAAGGGGCCTAAATATATCTACCCATGGAAGATTGAAAGCTTGCAATATTAATGTCACAAAAGAAAATAGAGAAAGATTAAGAATGTGAAGCCTAGGAATAAAAATACGCAAAATTGTTTTCTATAAGTCTATAGTTTCTATTTGTAATAATTCCTAAAGCATAAAAGAGCCAAAGAAAGGCAAATGGTTTCCAAGGTAAGATATCTACATTATTTTCATGTTTACAATTGAGTTCTTCAACACCATTTCTACATTTATTAATTTTAATAAGTTAATAAATAGTTTCCAGTAATGTTTTAGATTCATTTCATTTCCATGATCAAATTGTACAATTAACAGATTAGATTTTGGTTTACTTGCATTCTTAAGCCACTTAAAGTATTACAAGTATGTGTTTAAGTAACACATGGTTGGTGATAGATAGAGTAAAACATATACAGTAATAGTTAAATATATACGCATTTCTTACGAATTTTATAAAAGAATTGTGTTTATAAATTGGAATTATTGATAATTTTCTTTTTAGTTCTAGAGTATGTCTTAAAATTGCTATTGTTTGGCTAAGAGTTTGATTTCATGGAATGTAAGGAAATATGTTAATAGCCCCAGACAAATTTGGTAAGAGTGAAATTCAGACTCTTGAATAACCATGATAAGTCAACCTGCATTATGGAACTTCTAGTGATAATTGTTCCCAATGTAAATAACTAAAACATCATAAAAAAAACACTAAACTTTTTTAAAAAATTGTATTTATTATTTTTTAATTATTTAAGGTTTAAGAAATTTTTAAACATATTGAATTAATTTATACATTTAAAAGTGATTTAAACCATACAAAACTACAATTTCTTCAAAACATACTATACTTAATTCCAATCAGGAAAAACTAAAATAATTAATAATAATTTATATATATATATATATATAACACTTTTCTAAATTTAAATATATCCACCGAAAACAAAACAAAATACTAATAATTATATCTATTAATAAACTAAAACCAAAACTAATACTTTTTAATCAAAGTAACATAAAAAAATAACACTTTTTCCAATTTTAAATTAATAAAAAATTTAATTCTTTTAATAAATATTAGTCAAAATAAATTACAAAAGAAAATTTAATTCTTTTAATAAATATTAGTCAAAATAAATTAAAAAAGAGCATTGTTTAAATTACACAAAATGCAACGAATTGATTTAAATAGAAATTTATCACAGTGGTATCTACTCTTCAAAGTGTTGGAAGAGTTTATTTGTCATAAAATCTCAGCTTCAAATTCAAATGTTAGATCATCATATCCACTGAATATTAAAAGCAGCTGCTGCTCAAAGTATAGAAACAGTCATATCTCAATTTTTTCTTCAAGGTCGAGACTTATAATCTATTCGAAGATCGAGAAGTAGCCATGGGCTTACCCGAAACTCACAGGGTTGTCTTCCATACTAAGAGTCCTCTGGCTGTCTGCATTATACAACTACAAATATTATGGTTATAACCTGAAGACTAGAATAACTAGGAGTTGTTATACTTATGGAGATAAAATTACAATGCAAGTCACATCTGATAAGGAAAGCTTTTCTGATTTCAAAGTTAAGTGTGGTAGTAGCACTTAGTTCGAATTCCAATGTTTTGCAGTAGATATTTTCAGATTTCGAAATCTCCAGGCCAAGATTCAAAATTAAAGTTTATTGGTTGATATTGGTTGATAAGATCATTATGGACGTATTAGAGTGTATATTATAGGTTGAAGTGGAAATGTGTCAGTTGTTTTCAAAAATATTAATAACATTTTCAAAAATAATTTCACCGTCAAAAATACGTTCTGCACTCTTCAAAACACGTCATGCTGGACGGTCATTTAAAAAATTTCAACATATTTTATGGGCAAAATGGTTTGAGTCGGACAAAATGTCCATCAAATTTCAATTGTGGGCGGAGGAATTCACGCTCAAAAGTAGTTGAAATTGGGCAAAAACATTTCAAAAATTGTGTAGATGTAGTGCTTGAATCGTGTTTTTGATGGTAATAGATTCAGCACCATCAAAAACTTCTAAGGCACCTAAAATTATGAATTTTACTTAGATTTACAAAAAGCCACAATTTTTTTCAAAATATAGCCGGAATTTGCATAACTTTTAAGGCAAAAAAGCATAATACTTTTTTATCAAAGTACAATTCAATTTCATTGTCTATTTATCATTTTTTATTTTTAAATTGATAGGTGATTTTTAAAATAAAAGCATTATATTGTTTATTTTAAAATAATATTTTTAAAATTTTAATTTAGTTATAAATAATTATTAGTTCAATCATAAGAATTTTATCTTTTTATAAAATATTCTAAAATATTTTTTTATACTAATTACAAATTAAAGATTATCTCTATAATAATTATGTTATTTTTGCACTTTTAACTAAATTAATTAATTAAAAAAATTACTATATACATAAGTATCATGTGAAATGAGTTTTTTGGGCATGTGGTATTGATAAGCCATAATATTGGCTATGATATTGTAACAAAGTCTATTTTCAAAATAATATCTCCATAGTAAAGACAAGAAGAACCACCTATAACTCTACCAACTTTAGAGATTGTAAATGCAAAAAAAACTACACTAATATCAACAACAACGAAAAAATTCACCCCAGGGGCTTTTAGGTCAGTATGGAAGTAATGTTGTAATTCAACATAAAAATTTTAACTTGGTGAAAAATAAAATAAAATATAATATAACAATAAGAGGGGAAAAAATTATAAAAATTAAATAAATACAATTAATAATAATAAGTTTAACTATAAAACTATAAAGTTAAATTAAACTATAAAATTACCATAGTTTTTAAGCTCATGGTGTATGACCACAATATTTGTTCATGGTATTTGTTATGATAAATCCTACCTAAAAGTTTGAGGAAATCTATCATGGAATGTCAGGGTGGTGGAGGCCTCAATATATAACCACATTAAATCATTGAGCATGCTCTCCTTGCCTCATTTACTGCTGGTTCGAATGGGTTTAATGGAGCTAACAAATTCGACCAAAGGTGAGGCCCCTTTGTGCCTGCAAAGCATTAATGGTGCCTCAAGTTAGGAAAATTTTTTGTCTAAATATGTGTATCAACTATATCACTTGTCTGCCCATCGACTCTCCTAGGGAGAGCAACATTCCTTTGCGAGAAGGTGGTCTCCTCATCTCTTGGGTCTATAAGAAGTGGCAAACGAGTTGGTTAGTGGTATTCTGCAAGTGTAAAATTCTTCGGGCTAAAGGAGATTTTCATAAGAAAGGGGCAAAGTCCTCTATGCATCAATTTCCCTATATCCAACGATTGTTGCAAGCACCATTGGAAAGTAGGGAGGATCTTTTCTCACAAAGGACTCCAATTCAATGTTTTTTTTATTATCTTAGTTCTACATAATGCAGCCTCCATGCCACTTTTAAAACTTGTCCCTATTCTCCCAACCTCAACACTCCAAGGCTTCGATTTCCCAGGTGTTTCATTTAATTTTCCAGTCTTGGTGTGTGGGGTCTGGTACCCTAGAGACTTTCCAATCTAGTTTTAGTATGTTCTTGTTCTCTGGTTTCTTACAGTTACAAAAGTGCTCAAAAAATGCTCTAAGTTGTATAGTGAAATGAGTAGTCTTTACTTTTAAAAGTAATGAAGATTCCCTTGTCAGCAGGTCCTCAGAAGGTTTCAATACTCTTGGTCTACGTCTAGTTGGGGCAAGTTGTTTTCCTTCACAATTAACACTATTTTCCTATCGTCATAAGCAAGAATTCTATACCTATATTAACAAACTGGTGCAGTTTTGTATACATTTTGTAAATAATTTTAATTTTTTATTAATAAATTTTTCTATGACAAATTACAAAATAAAAATATTGAAATGCTAAAATGCTTATTAAAAAATTAATTTAGACTCTAAATAGTTTAGATTCATTTATAAGATTAATGATTTACACTAAATTATCTAAAAGAAAATGGTGGCATATGTAATAATAATAAACTACAAAGTGTGTGAAGAAAAAAAAGAGCATGTCAAGGCAAGCCCTATGATTTATACAAAATGTGAATTTATATATGCACATTGTAATGTAACACGCCTAAATAAAGAAACGCATATAGATAAGATTTATGAGTTATGTACAATTTTATTACATATATAGACTTTAAGATTTATGTGTTATACAATTTTATTGGGAGCTTGTAAGATTATGAAAACACTACTATTTTAATTTTTTTCTCTTCTTTATGATGTATAGATTAGTTTTTTTTGTTTTAATGAATTGAATTCTTCTGTCACATGTGAGTTGTTATTTATTAGAAAAATCTAAAGGATTTTTCCACTCTATAATGAATGGATTGACATAGTCATGTGAGAAGTAAAGAGAACGCAAACACTTTTTTAGTGAAATGCACTCAGGAAAGGAGTTGAGATTATTTTTTTATAATTCAACTAATATGAAAAATAATTTAATATCGAGTGAAGAAAAAGTATTTAATATTGAGTGAAGAAAAATATTAATGGAGGAAAATAAAAACAATAATTTATCGAAGATAATATTTTTAATAATTGGCATTTATTTTTATGGTGAAAAATAAGATATTTTTTAACTCTGGTGAATTAGTAATACGTTGGAATAATCTGAATGAGACTTAAAATCAAATTTTCAGGATATCTCTATAACAATAAGAATATATATAGTTACCTACAAACCAAATATAACAATAACTTATAGTTAAAAAGAACTTAGACATCATTTAAAAAAAAAAAAAAATTGCGAAAACTTAAAAAAAAAAAAAACATTATATAAAAAAAATATCTTTATTAAGAATGATAAAGAACATGGAAAATTATTAAAAAAAAAATAATATATGAATATAGAGGAACCATTTAAGAAAATTTATTAATAGATATAACAAATACCTAATGACTAAATATTAATTTAGGAGAAACAAACATTGTGGTTTAAAAGGTATTGATTGAAGTATTAGATTTAAGAGATTCAAACAAATTGTCAAATAATTGTAATGGTCACTCGCTGAATAACATTTTGTTAATACTTTTGTTATTATTTATATTTATTATAATATAGTTATTTATTTATGGTATAGTTATTTATTTATAGTTTATCAAAACTATGTATACATTTTTTAAGTTTTAATGAATTTTAGTATTATTAATTTATTTTATTTTATTTAAATTTATTTTATGAAATGTTGCTAAACTAATTTAGGTCTTATTTCTAAATTAAAGGAAATAATTTTGATTCAATTATCTTATAATGTCTATTAACAATATGTGTGCATCTTTGGATATACTTGAACCGTTGTGTAAGCACCTATATACATGTGATCAACCTCACTTGCTTAGTGAGATTAAGGAAGTAAACAATCTAATGTTGAGTTTTAGAGAAATTGGTCCTTGCACCAATTCCTACATTTATGATTAGCACTTTTAATGTACTTAAGGATCACCATGATTTTATTTTAAAAATATATATATTATAAAATAATATTTAAAATCCTTTCCGAATTGGACTTTGCATAAATGTCCAACCCTTCCACTGCCCAAAAAACTCACCTTCACTCAAAGGAAAAAACTACAAGAAGGATAGTGGCAAGCACTCTCAAACACTTCTCCATTATGAAATGATGGTGCTAAGAGAATTGCTCAAGCACTAAGTGACTAATTTGAAGGCTTGTTTTCTTAATATAATAGGCAAATAATTGATTATAGCCATTTATTCCATGAAAAATCAAACCATTTCATCTTTTCATTGATGATTGTTGGGTCTTAAGGGGGTTTTCACTTCTAAATCATTGTTATAAGTAAAAATATTCTTCAAATTACAAAATGATGAAGAAGTCAAATATTCTATTAGATTTACTAGACTTGGGTGTTGAATTTATCTGGTGAAAGACTACACCTTATATCCACTGACCACAAGTATAGAACGAAGTATATAAAATGAGATTGCAGTTTCTACAAAACGTATTCTTACATATTAATCAAATGTAAATGCTATAGAACAACATTTAAAACTGACAATGAACAATCGAAACAGATTTCAAGACAAAAGGAAACAATAGAGTCAAAATCTTATTGAATGATTTCGTTAAACTCAACTTGTGTTTTTATAGTCTAGAGCTCTAAACCTCTCATAAAAATTATATAATCGTAATGCATAATGATTTGGTAGCAAATAGTTTCTAACTCCAAGATTAGTAAACTAGACAATCAACTTTATAACATTTTCTATAAATTGATGGATTCATAGCGCCTTTAGGAAAATAAATCACATTTGTAATTTCTCCTCTATTTGTTTAGCTCCATTTAAAGTTTGTTGATCTCTATTGTGATTCAAACTCACTATTGGTGCCTCTTCAAATAGTCACTAGTAGTGCCTTTTCAAAATCCTGATTTATGGCATGTCGTCAAATTCCCCTAGATTGTTACGATTTCGCTAACTCCTCTTCGACACTATTGAGTGGGTCTCTCATATTCAAGGGTCAAATGAAATCTATTAACCTACATCATCTATTATTCCATATGAAAGTCATATACTTACCCATGATATATACCAAAAACAAATAATGAATAGAGAAGCAAATCTTTTTGGTTAATGTTGCCTAATCAAGGCTAAGGACATTTATGCATTAAACAACAATCGACAAAATGTTTTTAGAAAAAGAGATGGGAGTCCAAGGACACTAAATTTAGTGCAACATGGTGCCACAATGGAACAATTTAGATCGTGTCTATTCAATTAACCATCATATTGGAACAATGTGAACTTTGAAACGGGAACTATAAACTCAAAATGGGAACTCTGTTTAAAAAAAACCTAAAAAAACATCAAAAATAGTGCTAAAAACTAAAAGTGTGTATACTGGAACGATGGTTTTTTTTTTAGGGTCAATTTTGAACATGTTTTAAAAATGGCGGTGAAAATGAAATTTTCATGCACAAAACACCTTGAAAACGAAAAAGTGATGATACTGGAATGATGATTTTTTTTTAGGGTCAATTTTCAACATTTTTAAAAAATGCTAGTAAAACCGAATTTTTATGTGCCAAAAAAAATTGTTTATGAGGAAAAAAGCACACTAATGTTTTTGGTAGGATAACATTTTTATTTCCTAAGTATAAATTCAACATGTTTTCAACCATAACATGCTAGATACAAAAGAAATTGTAATTTTTTCAACCATAAAATTAAAAAACCATGACATTATGAACAAATTACATGACTAGATGAATTCAAATGTCATTCTTTGTATATTGAATGAAACATACATTATATCTCTAATTTAATGTTGCATTGTAGATATTCTAAACAATAAAAATTATCATAATTAAGACATATAGTCCAACAACATAAAAATGACTCATAACTTCTCATTTAACACCATATGGAAATCAAAAATTTTATTTCAAGATACGATGCAAACATAAGTTATATAAACTGTCTTAAACAATTATTCAAAATCACTCACATTTTCTTGCACACCATCAGAATTCACATCTTCAGATGAGTGACAAGATGCTCATGAAGATGTTCCATATTCTTCTCTTTCATCAACTAGTGCCCCATCTGAGTCCACATGCATGCCCACCATTTCAGGTTTCAAAATTCTTCTAGATCGACGACTGGTTTCAGCAGACTCTCATCTCAACATTATTCCTTCTGTTTACAACCTTTTAAGAATCTCTATAGTCTTGAAGCAAAGAGTTCCTCTCTTTGTTAAATTGAAGTCATAAACAAGTATGTCAACATCCTCCAATTTTAATATGTTTGTGCGGCGGCGATTGATATTTGTACCCTTTCTTTTCTCTTTCCACCATTTTTTTGTCAATTACCATCTCTAGCTTATACATACCATTGAATGGGTGCGTATTTTTGGCATACCAATGTACTTCAACACCTGTAACATCCTCATTTTTTGTAAATAACTTTATAACTTTAGCAACCCAGAATGGATAGCCATTGGGATCTCCATCTGCTAGCACTGCGATCATGAAACCCTCCTTAATATCCTATATTGAACCCCTGTAAAGGTCTTCCATGGCTTCACGTTGTGCACGAGATCTTCTGGAACCAATATACATCTCTCGTTCCTTTACCTGTGAAGAATTAATAATATGCTTAGATTGTTGTTGTTCAATAATGTTTATTTCCTCATGTTCATTCGACACATTTTGTGACCAAATAAATGGATTTTTCAAAGGTATATCTTCATTTGTTGTTGTTGAAATGATATCACTTTGATTATTGCAAAATGACTCCCACCAAACTGAATCAGCAATGTCAAAGTAATCATATGTATATCTAATACAATTTTTTAATTTCTTCTAGGCAATTAGAATAATTTATATCTCTATTCTGTCTGTGTGCATTATGAACTTCACCAACTGATTGTAATAACAACATTTTTGATGCAAATATTGGATGATTTGGAATGAACTTCAAAAATTCCAAACCTGATGATGGTGCCCATTCTACAGTCTTGCCCCATATTAGTGTTTTCCCATCAATTTTGTTGATACAAAATTGATGTTGGAAGCTAATGTCATTAAGTTGTTCAATGCATTTCCCCTCACAATGCAACCCCAGAATAAACCTTCACATGTCAAAAGTTTCTTCCAACACATCAAAAGTAGGCTCTGGCATGTATGATTTCTTAATACATTCAATTAATGATGGCAAGCTCCCAACTTCCTTCCTCCTCAATGTGACTGAAAAACGACTGAACATCTGATCAATATGGTCATGAGTGTGCTCAACAAGAAGGAAACCAACCTTTACCTTCTAAAAAATTCTCAATTCAACAAGCATGTTTAGATATCCAAAAAAAACCTTATTTTTGTTTTCACGGCAAGTGTTGTCCAATTGTACATACAAAACTTCAGGAAGATTACCAGACCAATGAGAAAGCACATCATGTATTATGGTTATGGTCAGATTTGCATCATTATGAATATTTGGAGCTGTGAAGTACACCCTTGGGAACATTTTCCCGTTGAAGACCATACAACCAACCAAGTGATATTGAATAAAATTTTCCTCCTGTAAATTTTTGGGTGTGCGAACAAAATGTGGTAAAATTGTTTTCTTCTATTCCATACAATTAATTATCAAACCCAAATATTTATTCGGATTATCATAACACTTATTTCGATGCTTGTACAACTTTTTCCTTTCACTTGTTTGTTGTTCATAATGCTCCTAAAGTTCTTTAACAATTGAATCTACAGAACATAAAAGAAAGCCATTAAGAAATATGTTTTCATAGTTGATGACTATACAATTTTAAAAGTTAAAGTTATGAATGCTTACCTCTTTCTAACCCTTCACATTTGTCCCTTTTTTATTTAAGAGAAGCACATGTACTGCAAATCCCCATCCTTGTCTTCTTAAGAATACGAACATTGTTGAATTCTTTCTTCCATACCTTCACAAAATATTGATATGTAATAAACCAGCCATGTCCCTCAACACCTTTTGCATATTCTTTGTATAAGTTGTAGATTTCTCATCTTGAAAAATTATCTAGAATATGTATTGTCTCTCTATTTGGCATACACTCTCCATGCTTTGAAAAGAAATCTTTCATCCATGACATTGCAGTATTTGATAATGGCCCAAACTGTCTTTTATGACGTACTTCTGAATAAAATGTGGGATCCTTTTCCAAATTTTCTTGAATTCTCGAGAGACGAAAATTCCCAATCGAATGAAACATTTTGAAAGCCTTTCTACAGATAAATAAAGACCCAATATGATAATCATAACCTAACAATGTAGATTACATGCACCCAACTAAATATGAATTTTGCATGCTTTTATTCATTGACAAATATCTCTTCCTGCTCTCTAATGCAAATTTGAAATCCATATGTTTCAAGAAATCTTTTTTACAATGTTCACTTGAAATGAGAGTGTTGATAGAACTTCTTCTCATCAGGTATTCTACTCTACCTCTTGTATAACTAGAACATCTTGCATTGATATGAAAAGGTTTGCTCCTACTCTTCGATACAATATTTCTTGGCAACATCTCCATCATTGGATCATCATTTGTATAAGGATTTTCATCATCATTAAGAGGAATGTTATCTACACTATGATCAACTGTGCTTTTCAAATACTGACTTGGAGGATATTCTTCATCTTCCCCTTCTTTAGTGCTACTGTCATAGTCGTTAGAATTCAAACTGAATGGAAAATTTGACTCGATGTTTATTGGATATTCTTCCTCATGTGAATTATCAGTGCTGCTCTCATAGTCCATAGAATTAGGACTACGTCGAAAATGTGATTGTTTACTTACTAAAAATGCTACATCCTATCCTTTGTCACTGCTACTTTTATAGTCATTAGAATTAGGACTAAGTGCATCATCATGTGCTTCATCACTGCTGCTCTCGTAGTCCTTAGAGTTAGGACTAAGAGAACATCGTGACACTCCATTCTTTTGAAATTCATCAGCACGCTCTTCATCACTGTTGCTCTCATAGTCCTTAGAATCTAAGACCCTCAAAGAATCTAAGAAGTCTCTTTGGCCTTCCTTTCCCCTCCAATGCAGTGTTTATGCATTAAACGATTTCAAGTATGTTGTGCTTGAAATCGATCACATTAAATGTTTAAAACTTTCCACCATTCCTGGAAGACAGTTTGACCCCAATAAGGTTGCACAAAATTTCACTACCCAAGTGAAAATTAGAAAGTTCATCCATGAGGATGATGATTTTGACGACCTGTTTGAGTCTGCTGAGCTATTTTCACAAGTGCAACATTTGGCTACTTTGAGACTGGATCCACAAAAGCTAGCTCAATTCCACCAGTACAAGAGGAAAAGGCTACAAAAAATCCCTTTAGATCTATTAAAGATCCCTCAGCCAATTGTTCAAGAGGAGCAGGGTTCAGATCAAGATTTAGAAAAGGCTTCAAAGAAGAAATTAGAACAAGACTCTGAGTAGACTTCATGGTATAAATCGGCACAAGGCTCAAAACATAGTTCAGAGCATGATTCAGAACATGGCTCAGAGCATAGTCCAAAGAAGAGTCTAGAGAAGAGTCCTGAAAAGATTCCAGAAAAGGAAACAGAAAAAGCCTCCAAGGAGAAAGAAGTGGAAGATGTATCCATTGAATTACATACAGATGAATCTCCTTTCAAGAACCAGCTGGATGAGGCGTGGAAACAATTTGACCAACAACTTAGAGGACAACAAGGGGAAAAAGATGTTGAAATGGAAACAACATTCATCACTCCCCAAAACACTGGGTAGGGCTCTGATGGCCCAGCCCCCGACGTTTGCAAACTTGTGGAAGCCTGACGTGTAAAATTGTAACCACGCCAACACTTACAGGCCCTCTCGACCCTTCGGCGATCAACTCGGTTTAACTTGATTGTCACGTCCAAGTGTAATGATGTTAAATCTCCGTATCGATTGCAATCTGTGAGTTTTAATTTTATGTCCCTCCTCTCCGGTTGAGGGTTGCCACCTGTCGGTTCTATCGGTCTATTGCTCCCGCCTTTCGCTAAAACCCTACTCCTCGGTTTTTATGTCACTTTGCCATTTCGCAGTGTTTATTTTTGAGCTCTGCTCTGTTGAGGTGTTGTCTTCCCGGAGGTTAACTGTGCATCTGTATGCTGCTCTGTTGTGGTTTTTCGGATGGGTTACTGTGCTCGTGGTTGAGCGTTACTCCGTTATGGTTTCCTGCGCCTTCGGCTTCTCTGCTGTGTGCATGAATTTACATGTAAAGGTTAACCCTGTTGCTCCCTTGTTCTGTGCGATTGTTGGTTGGTAATTCTTGTGAGCGTTTTCCGTCACACGGTTTGGTTCTCAGCTTTGGTATCTAATTGTTTGCAACTGTGACAGGGTTTCTTTAACTCCAGCGCTTTCTGGTTCGATGCGTTAGTCTCCGCCTCCAAGGTAACAATAGCTCTATGCTTCACTCTGCATCTTCTTCTGCTACAGTTCCTTACGGTTTTTGTCCCTTGTCTCAGGCTTGGTCTATTTGTTTCGGTACTGCTGTGTCACTTTGTCAATTATGGGTAAGCCCTGTGGATTCCATGGCTCTCTCCGCCTGTTATGTTTTTTTTTCTTACGTTTTCCTTGTTCTATTCTAACCCTTGCTCACTTTCTTTGCAGGTCGTTGAGATGGTTGGCCGCCGTGGGTTTGTTCGCTCCCAATCTTCGAATCCCACCTGTCTCCTAAATGGGTAGGATCTTTTCCCGACAGTAGTTTGATGGTCAGGTTATAGAGGGTTCGAGAATCTTGTTCTGATTCTGTTTTGGCTACAATACTTAAGTCGTAATTTGACTGTGTTTCATTCTGCGTCTGTGGCTTGGATAGCCCTGCTCTGTTGTAATAATTTGAACTCTATGCTTTGAAAATAAACTTGTCTTTGGCCGAACGTTGTTTGCTCAGGAGGTTTTGTAATGTACTGGGTTTGTAATAACGATGGATGCTAAACTATTTTCTCTTCTTTGCGTTCTGTATTTATGTTAATTTGTAAATAGAATGAAACAAGTTCAGTACCCAGTTCTTATTGCGACGGTTGAATGGTTCTCCCCTTTGTTTAATGGGTATGGTTGTCTGTAGCGACACTGTCTGCGGCCGTTAGTTGATTCTTCACTTTTGTTGTTGGAAAATGATTCTGTAGCAGTAACTGTTTATCTTCTCATGTTCTGTTACAGCTTTGTAGTGTTATCATTTCAAATGCGTTCTAAAACATATAGGAGAATATGAAAATGTACAGAATAACAAATAATGGTTCATTAGTTGGAAAAAGTAAATGTTTGTGATTGCTTGTATTACAGAGGTTTCATTTACTGTATCTTTTCTTTCTTGTGCCGGAGGCTCTCCCCTTTCATTTCTTTTTTCACTGTTTTTAATACATGGAGAGCATAACTACTTCCCTTTTCGGTTGAACTGTCCAACCAGAACTTTGACAACTGCCAGCCAGTTTCTTTTTACAAAAATGTTAACTAACTGTTATTTATCTCCTAAGCTAAAACAACTTACAATTATAATTCTATGGTCTCTAACGACCTTCTGGGAAATGAAACAAATAATAATAAAAGAAAACAACAATAACAAGTCTAATGACCTGTCCAGCGATGCATATAATCTTTGGCCTGTCCTTGTTCCCTCTCCATGAGACAGTCAACTGCCTTCCGTCTCTTCGGAGCTGGATGCTCCTGCATCAGGCTCCCGGGGTGGCAAAAAGTCATGGCTCCGTTCCATGAGGTCGTCGACAGAATAGCCTGCTTTCTGTATCTGCGTTGCGTTAAGCCACGAACTGTCCTCTATTGGACGGTTCTTCCACTTGACCAAATACCGCAGATATTCCTTTCTGCGTGTGCGCCTAGCTACCTGTGTGTCCAGAATCCTTTCGATCTCAAGGGGTGGTGCCATTGGCATCTGTCTCATCCATGAACTTTCTTCATAACTGGTGTCCCGCGGTGGTTCTGCTGCTGTATTGTCTTCCGAATCAGTGACATAAGGAAACAGATCTGCCACGTTAAAAATGGGAGAAATACCGATCCCTGGTGGCAATTGTAGCTCATAGGCATTTGCAGAGAATTTTCGAATGATCTTGCAGGGACCGATCTTTTTATATTTTAACTTGCTGTACTCCCGTTTTGGAAACCGCTCCTTACGTAAATACGCAAGGACTTCATCTCCAACGTTGAACTGAACTTCCCGTCGCCTTGAATCAGCTCGCTGTTTATACCTTTGACTGCTGTCCTGCAATTTCAACTTGACCTGCTCATGTAAGTTGCTCATTGCTTGGGCGAATTCTTCCCCATCAGCACTTCGTTTTTCGAGCTTCCCCAAATCTCGTAACTCATGCACTCCGCGTGGATGCATACCGTACAAAATTTGGAAAGGACTATAACCGGTGCTGCGATTAGGTGAATCGTTATATGCGAATTCTGCTTGAGCCAGTACACGATCCCACGTCCGGGAATTTTCACCTGTTAAACTCCGAAGCAAGTTTCCCAGACTTCTGTTTACAACTTCCGTTTGGCCATCAGTCTGCGGATGATAAGCGGAGCTGAACTGTAACTGGGTGTTCAATTTCTTCCACAGGGTTCGCCAAAAATGACCGGTGAACTTTACGTCCCTGTCGGAGATGATGGACCTTGGAAGTCCATGTAGTCGAACAATCTCAGTGAAAAACAAATGTGCTATATAGGTAGCATCACTGGTCTTCTTGCAAGGTACAAAGTGCGCCATCTTGGAAAATCGATCTACCACAACCATTACTGAATCGAAACCCCGTTGTGTCTTAGGCAAACCCAGAACAAAATCCATGCTGACGGAGTCCCACGGTCGGTTCGGAATGGGTAATGGTAAATAAAGACCTGTATTCTGACTGTGACCCTTTGCTAGTTGACAAACTTTGCATCTACTCACGTACCTTTGCACATCCCGCTGCAATTTTGGCCAAAAATAGAAATGTCGTACCTGAGCAATCGTCTTGTCTATACCAAAGTGTCCAGCCAGACCCCCACTGTGTTTTTCCTGAATAATGTTCTCTCGCATAGAACAGTTGGGAATACATAACTGTCCTCCCTTAAACAGCAATCCTTCCTGTAGATTATAGTCCAACCACATGCTGTTGTTTCTCAACAGAGGGTTTTGGCAAGCCTCATAGGCCTCCTTAAAATCGGCATCTGTTTGATACAGCTCCTTTAGGTGCTCAAAGCCCAAAACCTGCATCGTGCTTTCCTGTAAGAGTAAGGTCCTTCTACTCAGCGCATCTGCCACCTTGTTTGCTTGCCCACTAATATGTTTTAGTACAAATGTGAAATTCTGCAGGTACTCAACCCAGGCTGCATGCTTATGGTTCAATTTATGTTGCTGCATAATGTACTGCAATGCAGAGTTATCCGTAAATAAAACAAACTCATTACCTAACAGATAATGTCTCCAGTGCTTTAATGCTTGTATAATTGCGTAGAACTCTTTGTCATAGGTTGAGTATTTCCGCCTACTCTCGTTCAGCTTTTCACTGAAATAAGCGACTGGTCTGTCCTCCTGACTAAGTACTGCCCCAATGGCTGTACCACTGGCATCGCAACGAACTTGAAAAAGTTTGTTGAAGTCAGGTAGCCTCAATATCGGTCTTTCGGTAATCTTCTTCTTCAAAATCTGAAAACTACTTTCTGCTGCTTCGGTCCAGTGAAAAGGCTGGTTTGCCTTCTTGATCGTATCCAGCATAGGTGCGCAGATCTCGCTGAAATTCCTGATAAATTTCCTGTAAAAACTTGCTAGCCCGTGGAAACTTCGGACTTCAAATAAACTTTTCGGAGAAGGCCAGCTAACTATAGCTGCCACCTTTTCTGGGTCCATCTTCAGTTCATTTTCCGCAATTACAAAACCCAGATACACTAATTCCCGCTGAAAAAAGGTACACTTTTTCAGATTAATCAGCAGCTTGTTTTGCTGCAGCTTCCTCAACACACTTCGTATATGCCTGAAATGTTCCTCTTTAGTCTTACTAAAAATCAGAATGTCGTCCAGGTAAACTATTACAAACTTACCATTGAATTCCTTCAGTACCTCATTCATCAGGCGCATGAACGTGCTGGGAGCGTTGCTCAACCCAAATGGCATCACCAGCCACTCATATAAGCCTTCATTCGTCTTGAAAGTTGTTTTCCATTCATCTCCTTCCCGAATTCGGATCTGATGATATCCACTCTTTAAGTCAATCTTCGAGAAATAAGCCGCCCCACTCAAACAGTCCATCATATCGTCCATTCTTGGTAAGGGAAACATGTACCTAACAGTAATTTTGTTAATGGCTCTGGAATCCGTGCACATTCGCCATTCTCCTCCTTTCTTTGGAGCCAAAATGGTTGGTACCGCGCAGGGGCTCATGCTTTCTCTAATCAGTCCTTTGTCCAACAACTCCTGGACCTGTTTCCTGATTTCTTCATGGTCCTTAGGGCTCATATGATAAGCTTCTTTATTTGGCAGACTTGCCCCTGGTATAAAGTCAATGCAGTGACTAATACCTCTCCTGGGTGGCAGTTCATCTGGAAGGTCATCCACCACGATGTCTCCAAATTCCTGCAACATCTTTTGAATTTCTTCGGGAAAATCTGAAATCTGTGTATGCAATATCACTGCCTTTGGTCTTCTTATGACAGCGAAATTTACTTCACTGTCCTCAATCTGTTTTATAAATTCCTTTCCGCCCATCAGCAATGCTTTCACCCCACTGGTTTCAGCTGCACTTTCCTCTTTGATGGGTACAAGCGTGTGCTTGATCCCATCTTTGACAAACTTATAACAATTGGTTTTTCCGTCATGAACTGCACTTCTGTCAAACTGCCAAGGTCGTCCTAGCAGTATGTGACAGACATCCATTGGCATAACATCGCAGAGAATTTTATCCTTATACCTGCCTATCTGAAACTCCACCTCACACTGTTCATCAACTAACAGTTGATGTCCTTTCTGCAGCCATGACACTTTGTAGGGGGTGGGGTGCTTCAATTTTTTTAATCCCACCATCTCCACAGCCACTAAATTGTCGGTACTTCCACTGTCAATGATCAGTTTGCAACACTTACCCTGTGACTTGCAAAAAGTTCGGAACAAAGCCTTTCACTAATCCGGTTCTGCAACTTCTTTTGCTGGTTTTAACAACACCTATTCAACACCAAGGCTTCACCTGTCTCTGGTGCGTTCTTCGCTTCTTGAGGTGTTGCCTCAGCATCCTCTGGCTGAGCAACATAAGCTCCTCTTCCACCTACCGGTTCACCTTCGGGACAGTCATACGACTTGTGTCCCAACTTGTGGCAACGATAGCACTGGACAGTTCCCCTGCCCCGACCATTTCCTCGCCCTCGCTGAGCTGGTCGTCCTCCTCTAGTGCTATTGTCCTTTTCTGCTGTGCCAGCAGGCTTAGAACTGTTGCCTTCTTCGCTTGAACCTGCACCTCTACCTCTACCAAAAACCTTACCTTTCCCCCTACCAGTTCCACCTCCTCTCCTGGCATTTTGCCTCCGGTTAATTTTCTCCTCTGCCTTCAGTGCAAACTGGTAAGCTTCATCCAACGTTCGGGGTGAGAGGATACCGATTTCATCCAGTATTTCCCCCCTCAAACCATTCACAAATCTGGCTGTTTTTTCTGGGGTATCTTCCACATACCCTGCTCGCAAATTCAACTTATAAAATTCCTCCGTAAATTCCTTAACAGTCATCCCTCTTTGTTTCAAGTTCTGCACCTGTCTGTACAACATAATCTGATAATCTTTCGGCAGAAATTTTTCCTTCAGTTTTGCCTCCATTCTGGCCCATTTCTTTATAGGTTGTTTGTGTAGCCTCTTCCTCTCCGCCTGAATGCTGTCCCACCACAAGGACGCATGTCCTTTCAGCTTGGTGGCAGCGAACTTCACCTGTTTGTCCTCACTGGTTTCCTCAAACTCAAAATATTTATTTACTTCACTTAACCAATCCAGTAACACGTCTGCAGACAGACTTCCGTCATAAGTAGATAGCTCATGCTTTGGCTTATGACTGGACAGCAAAACTGACTTCAATAACCGGAATTCCGGTGTTACCCCCTCAAACTCATCTTCTGGTTCTGCCACATCTTCATCACTGTCATCTGCTGGGTTTCTCCTTTCCCCCGCTTCCAATCGTTCTCGCAAGACGCAGATCTCCTCACAGAGTCCCTCTTCTGCTACCCTCCGGACCACTCTTCCTCTCCCTCTTCCTCTTCCTCTTCTGCCAACCTCCATTTGTTCCTACTCGGCAACCTGCTCTGATACCACTTTTGATGGCCCAGCCCCCGACGTTTGCAAACGTGTGGAAGCCTGACGTGTAAAATTGTAACCACGCCAACACTTACAGGCCCTCTCGACCCTTCGGCGATCAACTCGGTTTAACTTGACTGTCACGTCCAAGTGTAATGATGTTAAATCTCCGTATCGATTGCAATCTGTGAGTTTTAATTTTCTGTCCCTCCTCTCCGGTTGAGGGTTGCCACCTATCGGTTCTATCGGTCTATTGCTCCCGCCTTTTGCTAAAACCCTACTCCTCGGTTTTTATGTCACTTTGCCATTTCGCAGTGTTTGTTTTTGAGCTCTGCTCTGTTGAGGTGTTGTCTTCCCGGAGGTTAACTTTGCATCTGTATGCTGCTCTGTTGTGGTTTTTCGGATGGGTTACTGTGCTCGTGGTTGAGCATTACTCCGTTATGGTTGCCCGCGCCTTCGGCTTCTCTGCTGTGTGCATGAATTTACATGCAAAGGTTAACCCTGTTGCTCCCCTGTTCTGTGCGATTGTTGGTTGGTAATTCTTGTGAGCGTTTTCCGTCACACGGTTTGGTTCTCAGCTTTGGTATCTAATTGTTTGCAACTGTGACAGGGTTTCTTTAACTCCGGCACTTTCCGGTTCGATGCGTTAGTCTCCGCCTCCAAGGTAACAATAGCTCTATGCTTCACTTTGCATCTTCTTCTGCTACAGTTCCTTACGGTTTTTGTCCCTTGTCTCAGGCTTGGTCTATTTGTTTCGGTACTGCTGTGTCACTTTGTCAATTATGGGTAAGCCCTGTGGATTCCATGGCTCTCTCCGCCTGTTATGTTTTTTTTTCTTACGTTTTCCTTGTTCTGTTCTAACCCTTGCTCACTTTCTTTGCAGGTCGTTGAGATGGTTGGCCGCCGTGGGTTTGTTCGCTCCCAATCTTCGAATCCCACCTATCTCCTAAATGGGTAGGATCTTTTCTCGACAGTAGTTTGATGGTCAGGTTATAGAGGGTTCGAGAATCTTGTTCTGATTCTGTTTTGGCTACAATACTTAAGTCGTAATTTGACTGTGTTTCATTCTGCGTCTGTGGCTTGGATAGCCCTGCTCTGTTGTAATAATTTGAACGCTATGCTTTGAAAATAAATTTGTCTTTGGCCGAACGCTGTTTGCTCAGGAGGTTTTGTAATGTACTGGGTTTGTAATAACGATGGATGCTAAACTATTTTCTCTTCCTTGCGTTCTGTATTTATGTTAATTTGTAAATAGAATGAAACAAGTTCAGTACCTGGTTCTTATTGCGACGGTTGAATGGTTCTCCCCTTTGTTTACTGGGTATGGTTGTCTGTAGCGACACTGTCTGCGGCCGTTAGTTGATTCTTCACTTTTGTTGCTGGAAAATGACTCTGTAGCAGTAACTGTTTATCTTCTCATGTTCTGTTACAGCTTTGTAGTGTTATCATTTCAAATGCGTTCTAAAACATATAGGAGAATATGAAAATGTACAGAATAACAAATAATGGTTCATTAGTTGGCAAAATTAAATGTTTGTGCTTGCTTGTATTACAGAGGTTTCATTTACTGTATCTTTTCTTTCTTGTGCCGTAGGTTCTCCCCTTTCATTTCTTTTTTCACTGTTTTTAATACATGGAGAGCATAACTGCTTCACTTTTCGGTTGAACTGTCCAACCAGAACTTTGACAACCGCCAGCCAGTTTCTTTTTACAAAAATGTTAACTAATTGTTATTTATCTCCTAAGCTAAAACAACTTACAATTATAATTCTATGGTCTCTAACGACCTTCTGGGAAATGAAACAAATAATAATAAAAGAAAACAACAATAACAAGTCTAATGACCTGTCCAGCGATGCATATAATCTTTGGCCTGTCCTTGTTCCCTCTCCATGAGACAGTCAACTGCCTTCCGTCTCTTCGGAGCTGGATGCTCCTGCATCAGGCTCGCTTACTGAAAGGGCCACTGATAAAGTTGTCACTATGGAGGAAGTTGAGATCATCCCGACCTTCCCTTCATCAGAAATCGTTATAAGGGTAGAAGAAATCCCTCCTCTTGATGTCTTTTATAGTCCCAAGCATCGTGCTGTAGTATAAAGACAGAAGAAAAGGAGGAGAATAGAACAATCACTAGCAATAATTCTTGATAATGAACCTATGGGTGTAGTATGGAAGGATACCCCCATGGATCCTTTAGAAAATTTGACAAAACTATCACAGTTTGCAGGTGCTTATGCATCTGCTACTATTGACAAGGAAGCTAAAGTCAGGAAACTAGTAAGAGAGAAAGAGGAGAGAATCCAACAGCTAGAGCAACAGTTGATAGAAGAGAGACAAAATATTGACCATCAAATGAAGAGTCAAATTTCCCAATTACAGCAGAGATTGGACCAATTGAAGCTCCAGTATGAAGTAGAAACAAGCGCTAGGATATCTAGATACAATAACTATAGTTTTCACTGGACCAGTTGAAGATAATCCTAAGGCCGGGGATTTTATAAAGGAAGCATTGGAGGTCAACTCTTTATTATCAAAGCAACAAGAAACATTATGTCAAAAGCTATCTATCATCAATCCAACGTGAAAGATAAGTGATTCACTGATGAATCAAGCATCCAATCTGAGGGTGACTTTTAATGAGATTGATGATAAGATCCCGGGATATATAATATGGAAGGACACTCCAGAGGGCAGAAAAGAAGATCTTCCCAAGATAGAGGAATCTCATAAAGACATCCTCTTTACCGATTAGGACATTCAACTAAAACAGGCAGAAAGAGCATTTTCCAGAGCGACTGATGCAGCTGCAAATAATATCATTGAAACCATCAATGATAATTTGCACAATGTTAATATGATACATGAATGCCCACCTGGGAGTCTCCCCAATATCAGAGTCATGGAAGCGAAATGGTAAGAAACCTCAAAAGTGAGGGAAGAGGTGATTAAACAGCTGACCAAACTAGACTGGGAAGTATATTGGAGATATCTGGTGAAGCCACATAGTCAGTGGCTAATGCTACGTTGCCTCGCTAACTCATCCATGCACATGCTTCCTACTCTTTCAGATGCAGTGTATACAGGACAGTTGCGCATGAGGATGGGTCAGCCTCCTGAAGTCAAGTCAATGATGGATATCTATGAGCTCAGACAATGAATGAAAGAGTAGACACCATTACATGCTGGAGCTCATCATTGCAACAATTTCTATTTTTGTATTTCTATCACTTATTTTAAGGAGAGTTGTTTAAACCTCCTTAGAACTTTCATGTAATATCTATTTTTGTACTTTATTTTTATTATATAAACCCTTTCATGTCTTTAAAGAAAGGGTCCCCAATTTTATAAACAAACACTTTAAAAGCTTGCACTTCTGTACTTTTAAAGTTTATCTTAGTAGAATGACTGGATCAGAGTCCTGAAGTTTTGTGAAGAAGGCTTTTGGAAGCTTGCACTTTTTTACTTTTGGAAACCATCTTAATGAAAAAGACTGGACTGGAGCTATTTACTTCATGAGAAGAGTTATATGCATCGGGTATTTCTATCATTGTGTATTTATTTGTTTATGAATTGTATCCATTTCTCTTTATATCATTCATCATTTGTATCTCTTTTCATGCAGTTTTGTATCCTTCACTTCTGAAAATGCTTGGACTGTTATCTTTAATATCTTTTCGTTTCTGTTAGTGTTTGATTAATCTTCATTATTGTACACTAAAGATAATCATTGTAGATCGCATAAGTATAAGTAAAATCCTAGGTAATAAATAGATAGGTTAAATATACATGTATTTCAGTTGAAAACCACCACATCTATCACTTAGTTTTTTGGTAATCAACACCCTATGCATCCTATCACATTTTCATTTGAAAATTGGTCCCATTATATCCAGTCAGAGCCACTAATCCAAATGGATAAGGGACGGTATTCAAGTCCCCAACCGAGTGTTTTTCCCCCATGTTGTTGCAGCGATTTTCGAGGCTTCAACAGGTTGTAAAAAATAGGCTAAGGTAGGGTTATTTAAGTGAAAAATAGGACAATTATGGAAGCCAACAGTTATAAAAACACATTTCCTCTATTCAGGTTCTTTTGCATTCTTCTTCTCAGGTTTGACTAACATCCTTTTGAACATAATATTTTCACCCTATTCTTGTTAAAGCATCATAAAATTATCTCCAATGAGTGATGCCTTATGAGTCTTAGCCTTATTTTTCCTTCCATGATGGTGTTTCTCTTAACATTTACATGCCTTATGTCCTTCTACTATGAATTTTGTAGAAAATAATGACATACTTACCTCTAAAGATTTTAAAACCTCTACCCCTACTACTATGTTACCTTATCCACCAAATTGATTGTTAATAGCTTCATCCCAATTACTATAACTAGATAGTTCTCTTGTATCATTCGCTCTTCCTCCACCTTTAAGATATCTTGTGAACTTTTTTCAATTGGTTTTTCTTAGTTTCGAGGGAAGTTTTTCATTGAATTTGTGCCCTCCCTGTAATCAAGTTCGCCTATTGATCCTGTGAAGGAACACATTTTCTTATTGTATGAGCATCCATATAATCTTGCACCATCATTATATTTTTCATTAAGTTAGTTTGCAGTGTAGGCATTTTAGTCTTTTTGTTAGATTTTGAATGTGTGGAGCGTGTTTTCTGAAAAAAGAAAAAAAATTGATTTTACAAGTTTATTCGTAGAACCTTATAGGAATCTCTTTTCATCGAAGAAAAATAGCTACATTTTCATATAACTAAGTTTCTATTGATTTCTTTTGCGTCAAAAAACTAGAAGTTTCACTCTCATTCCCGTGGCCTAAAGAACAACCTTTTAAAATCAAGTGCTTAATTAAAAAGAATTAGAACATTTTTTATTTGTCATTAATTACATCAACAAGTCGAGCTCTTTAGGGCCTTGGAATAGGTGAGTTGAGAGTTAATTCGCCAAGGCCTCTCAAACTATTAAACATAGATGTTGATAATGAGTGAAATCCAGTGTCATTAGAAAGGCTGGGAAATCTCCTTTCTACTGGGAGTCAAGCACGAGGGAGAGTGAAGACAAGGAAAGAGAGATAACCCCTCTCCTACTTGTTGCATCCCGCCCCGAGACTGTTCTGCCCAGATTTTGATACGAACTGGTATCTATAATTTCTATTCCTAGGGACCACATAAGTCGTTGCAGAGGGGAATCCCATGGCACCTGAGGCAAACGTTGCATCACGTTCATTAGTACTTCTAGAGGGCACCCTTGTGAAGCTTGGGTACTTGCACTGACAAAGGATTTTGTCTGGGGAGCAGAGTAATTGTTTCTGTCACCTTTGCTGGCTTGGGCCGTTATTATCCAAAACTATCCTCGGAAGGTCCTTGATTTCACTTTCTTGTATTTTGGTGTCCGTCCTCATCACCCGGAATGGAAATACTTGGAAGTTTCTTGATTGACTTTATCTTCTAGGGACTTTGTTAGAGAGTGCTCTTTGCTCCTAGTTGGCCATAGCTTTATAATTTTTTTGAGTCTTTAAATAGTTCTCTTAAATAATTAAAAGTGGTTGATCGACCAGTTCGTCGGTCTAGGAGGCTTCGTGGGATTCTTGAGAAAAAATTTCCTGATGCTCCTAGATCTTAGGTTGATCTTTCCAACCCGAAGTTGGGTCCCTATGCCAATGGGCTAGCCAGATCAATTGATAATAGCACGGCTAACCTGCTAAACCAATTGCAACAGTTGTCTTTGCAAACTACTTCTTCTATTTAGGCATCGCCATCAGTGCCCATGCTTTCTCAAACTTCGTCTATCAACGTCATCTAAACTTCTAAACCTAAAGGAAATCAACAATTCGATGAGAAGAAGAAAGGACGTGGTAAGAAAAAGAATCAAGATGGGAAGGGTAATACAAATCAGCCCAACAGTAATTTTAGGGAGGGTCAAAAAGAGTCCAAGAAGAAAGTGAAGTTTCCATGCAAGTTATGCAATGGTGACCATTTGACTCATCTTTTCCCAAAGATTCAAGACGCTTAGTGCTTGTTGGTTTAGCAAGGGTCTTCTATATCTCAGGTTGTGCTAACTAACCCTTTTCTCCAAGGGTAGCAGTTGTTAGCTAGCGCGAATCTAGTACCGGTACCCCCACTGGGGGTAACTAGGAAGGGGAAAATCCATAAAATGTTTATATGATGAGTTCACGTGTTGATGTTTCAACATGGTCACATGATTATGGTGAACCAGAATCATCTAACGCCAAGAGTACTCTTGATGTTTCAGAGCCAATCCATATCGATAGGTCGGTAGTTTAGCTTATACCTTAGATGTTGAAAGGCTCCGCAAAGCGTTCAACAATCAACCCTAATGCCAAGGCAGCTCAGAACTACTCTATTGTAGAAGATCTGCCTCAGAGTCCTTGTGCCATATTAGCGCTAGAGGTACTCCAGTCATGCCCAGCACAAAGGAGTACGTTTCTCACTGCGATCGGAGCGGTAGATCCGAAGAACTCTCTTATCCTTACATTTGACATGTTGAATATAAAGAAGAGACTCCCACATCATGTGGATTTTCAAATCAAGTCTACATATCGAAAGACCAGTATCTTTTGAACCATAGTTGATGAGGGAGCTTCCACATGTGTAATGTCTATATCATGTTGTAAGGCTATTAGATCACTTCAGGTTGTTCCGTCACCTACTCTCTTAACAACATTTGATGGTCATTCTCATAGGCCACATGGGATTATTCCAGCCTTTCCCATCTATGTTGGGGGAAAGGTTGTAAATATCGAAGTAGAAATAGTTGATGCAAATTTGGATTATAATCTCCTTTTGGGAAGAAATTAGGTTTACGAGATGGATGCTATTGTATCATCGTTATTTCGCATCCTTTATTTTCCTCATGAAGGGAGAATTGTAATGGTTAATCAAATGGATTATTATCCGGGTGAATCCAATGCATCTTATAAATCTACCGTTCCCTTAGTGAACAATCCTAAGCAACCTATTGAGAATCTAGGAGTTGGGATGTATTCTTCCTTAATGGGTACCTTTGATTTTCTTGCTCCTATTGCTCGAATTAATGTTATTTCATATTCCAAGGCACCTTCTTGAAGAGAGTTCTTTAGAACTCATTATTTTTCGGATCCTTGGCCCTTACCCTCTTCTACCACCACATTAGATGAGGGGCAAGTGGGTGGAATGGAATTTCCTATGTCTGTAGCTGAAATTTCTTATCAATCTATAGTTAACACTGCAAACTTCGATCCTACTCCTCTTTCACCTGAGGATCTGGATGGGGATGTGGCTCCAGGCTGGACTCTAGATTCAACTTCTACTATGGATTGCCTAGATACTCTTTTGCCATCCGAAAAAGAATTCTAGAAGTAATGACAGGTATTGAGAGGTCGTGAGATGATTTGCATCATTGGTCATATTTCCTCCATGATTTGCGACAAGTAAAATCAAGATTTCCCAGTCCTTCATCTACTGGTGATGTTCACACAATTTTAAATCCTTTGGCTTCAGCACAGGTTTTGGTCGAAGGTAAAATGTCTGTCATTTCAAAAATTGTTCTAGTGAACATCTCTAGGAATCCCAACGTTATCGAGAATATCTTCATTGGAGCTGATTGTTCCCCTAAAGAAATTTGAATTTATACTGATCTCTTTAAAGAGTTTCAAGATGTGTTTTCTTGGTCTTATGAGGAAATGCCTAGGATATATCCATCTATAGCCCAGCATGAGAACAAGACATATGAAAATGAAAAACCTATCCACCAGAAGCTTCGACTAGTAAACACTAGGAACGCAGCAAAGATCAAAGCTGAGGTTGAAAAGTTGCTTAAGGCAGGTTTCATATACCCCATTCCTTTAACTGAGTGGGTCTCGAATCCAGTCTCAATTGACAAGAAGCAAGGAACGATCTGTGTGTGCATTGACTTTAGGGACTTGAATAAGGCTTGTCCTAAAGATAATTACCCCACACCATTTATTGATCAGATTATTGATGAGTGTGCAGGTAATGAGATTTTCTCTTTTATGGACGGATTTTCCGATTATAATCAAATCACTATTCATCCAGAAGATCAACATAAGACAAATTTTATTTGCCCCTGGGGTACATTTGCATATAAGAATATGCCTTTTGGCCTTAAGAATGTTGGAGCTACCTTTCAGCGGGCCATGTCATATGCTTTCCACGATATCAAACATATTATCAAAGCCTACTTGGATGATTTAGTTGCTCGTTCT
The DNA here is from genome assembly GCA_031772625.1 of Pinus tabuliformis. Classification (NCBI taxonomy): domain Eukaryota; kingdom Viridiplantae; phylum Streptophyta; class Pinopsida; order Pinales; family Pinaceae; genus Pinus; species Pinus tabuliformis. The sequence goes on along the minus strand of CM062817.1, from coordinate 1,648,996,777 downwards.
CGAAAGAGAATTGATCATCCCAAGCATCTTCGATTAATTTTTGAATGATATCATTTCTACAAAATCTGTTGAATCCAAATAAGTGTGTTTTCGTTGTCACGTCCGGTCGGTTGTTGGGATTCATCGTTTCTACTGAAGGGATTCATGTAGATCCCTTCAAGGTTGAGGAAATACTTCAGTTGCCTCCCCCGTCCACTATTTTTCAACTTCAGAGTCTTCAAGGAAAAACCAATTTCTTAAGGATATTTATTGCTAATTATGCCAGGATTACTAAAGGATTTATGAGACTTCTCAAGAAAGGGGTCCCATTTCTAAGGGATGATTGCATGGAACGCTCATTTGATGCTTTGAAAAAATCATTACCCTTTGCTCCTTTATTGAGTTGCCAATTATGTTTCGGGTAGAATTACCCTAGGGTCTTGGGTTGGGAACCCCAATAGAGCGGAGGGCATAGAACATAAAGAGACACACAAACAAGTAGTCCTAATACTTAAACAGTACAAAGGGTTTCTGTTGTGCGCTAGCTACATCTTGTGTACACCGAAAATGTGCTTCGGTTTGATTACTACATCTTTCTTCGTTCAATTCCTTCCACATTATTGGCATGCAGGTAAAAATCATGCTGGATTGATTAAGGATGCCTTAATGCCTTCCTTCCAACAGATCTTTTCCCATCGACTTCAACCCATTGCTCCGGGAACAAGGTCTAGAGTCCATTTGGCAGTACCTTAGGGTTTGCAGTCATCAGTGGCATAATCCTTCACTATCAATAATGGGAATACATCATTGTCTCCTGATTGATAGATTCTTCCAAGTGTTCGACTTCATATCATTTATTCGCACTTGTTAGATTTTACTGGGTACATTGGCTCTCATCATCATTATCGGTGAGTAGTCTCGCGTTTGTTAACAATATACATCAATGACTAGTAAGCAAACGATTTCTCACATGTTCGACTTCAGATCATTTATTCCCATTATGTAGAAATGTACCACGACGATCGGTGAAGACCTCGGGTTTCCATCAGAATCCGTTGGTTCACTTGCCAGTTCCTCCTATTTTTTCTAGTGACACCATCTACCTTATATGTTGCAGTTCATCACAGCGACATCCTATATGTTGGCACCCGAGTTGCATGCAGTACCATTTATTCCACTATTTGACTTGATACTTTTTGGATAATATTTATGACTTCAGTGATCATATTTCTACTTTAGCATCATTGATCAGTTCTTTATATGTGATATTGTGACATGTACTTCTATGGATATGATCAGATGATCCACTATGTATTTTCAGTTCTTTTATACTTGTATACATATTGGGTCCGCTTTTGTATTTTATATGTGAACATGCTTTATTATCTCTGAGCATGGGTATGCCCATCTTAGACAACAACTTTCTTTTTGATCTCTTCCACTGGCTTTGTAGGCTGAAATCTAGTGAACTCCTCTCAAGTCCTCACATGATTCTTTCTATACACTTAATACATTTTGGCCATCATGTACCCATTTTGACCTCATATATTAGGGGCCATCTGTTATAGCACCATTTACCACCCTTGGTGAGTTTTATGCTCTATGATATGGCCTAGAGCAACCCTTCCCTACTAGACTTGGTCTATTTTCTAAAAAACAATGTTTTAAATCCCATATGCGATTATGACCTATCTAAAGTGCGTGCAAATGTGGTTAGCCTATACCCAACCCACATATATGTGTTAAAACATTAAAAAATATATAATCTCCCTTAATTCGGGTGGAGTTTACGGGTTTGATCAGATACCCACCTACTATAGCCCGTGGCCCAACTGTTTCCTAACTGACAAAAAAAAAAAACTAATTTGGAGAAGTATAAATGCATCTCCATGGGAAGGCCTAAAGGAGGAGGAAGGATTAGATATTGATATTATAGTCGATTAGATCCCTGATCAAGTCTGGAGATATCCCTGTGCCTTCTGCACTCCCAATCATAGGAAACCCATGTTTCCTTCTTGAGATGTTCATCGTCCCTTCATGACATCCTTGTGTATACTTATGGAGGAGGATTGTTGAGGCCTGGGCAGGACGAATCCAGAGGACAATTTCGCTTGGAGCCAATGAATGACTCAAGTTGTAGTTCTTCCGTATTTTCTTTAGCTTACATTAATAAATAGGCGATGTCTTGTTCCTGGTGATTATGGTCTTTACACATTAATTTATGTCATGATTTGATTATAAAATCTCAAGTTAATGTTTATTTTCTTACATACTTATATGATCTAACCTTGATATCATGAACATGATTTCAATTATTTTTGGTATATATGCTCTGTCTTGAATGAATTGAAGGTCTTAAAGCACAGGAAGAAGCAGAGGGTTTGGACCCTACGGGAACGACCTCAAACATAGGACCCAAGGGTAAGACCTTTTGTACCAAGTTTAATTGTTTAAGTATTAGGACTGCTTGTTTGTGTGTCTCTTTATGATGTATGCCCTCCGCTCTGTTGGGGTTCCCATCCCAAGACCCTTGGGTGATTCTACCCGAAACACTATACTATTAGTTGATCTATTTTTTCTCTAGCAACAAGCTAGGGATGGACCCTTCACCGAATGGATGTGAAGACCACATTTCTACATGGTGTACTCAAGGAAGAAGTATATGTTGAAAAACCTCAGGGCTTTGAGGAGTTGGACAGGAAAAATCATGTGTGCAAGCTGAAGAAAGCACTCTATGGATTGAAGCAAGCACCCAGGGCTTCGTATGCTAGCATTGATAGCTACCTGATGAAGCTTAGATTTACAAGAAGAAACGCTAACCCGAACCTCTACTTCAAAGTCTCCCAAGGTATGCCCCTAATTTTAGTATTATATGTTCATGATATATTCTTGATAGGTGGAGAGCCTCTTATTCTTGAGTGTAAGAGGGAGTTGGCTTCTGAATTTGAGATGAAAGACCTCAGATTAATGCACTACTTCCTAGGCTTAGAGGTGTGGAAGAGACTTAGTGCTATTTTCCTTTGTCAAGGGAAATATGTTGTCAAAATTCTAGAAAATTTTCAAATGGTATAATGAAATTCCATGGCCACACCGATGGAGATGAATTTTAAGAAGTTATGTGGAGAAGTTGCAGGACCCAATCTGGAAAATCCCACTGAGTGCTGACAATTGATTGTGGCACTGACGTTCTTAGTTAACACTCATCCGGACATATGTTTTGCAGTTAATAGTGAGTCAATTTATGACTGAGCCTCTACATGCACACTAGGTCGCTACTAAGCATGTGTTGAGATACTTACATGGGACTATCAATCTTGGACTGAGATATACTGTCAGAGATGTGGGACTACATGGATACACTAATGCTAACTGGGCTGAAAATGTTATTGACAAGAAAACATCAAGGTGTTGGTTTAGTTTGGAGTCTTCCATGATATCTTAGATGAGTAGGAAACAAAATTTCGTTGGTCTTAGCACAATTGAGGCAATGCATATTGTTGCTAGCATGGCTAGCTACGAGACATTATGGTTGATGAATCTCTTTGGAGAGTTGGTTTGAGTAGGTATTGGATACGACATTGATATATTACCATAATAAGAGTGGGATCCATCTGGCAGAGAATCCCATGTTCCATAACAAGTCCAAGCATATTGAGATCATATATCACTATATCCAGGATATGATGTTGAGAGTAGCCATAAGACTCCATTAAATTTTGACTAATAAGCAGATAATAAACATTCTTACCAAGGCTTTTTTGAAACGGAAGTTCTTGGTCTTTAGAGAGCAGCTTGGACTAGTGGATGTGACCCTCCAGGTCACGGTTGATCACGAAGACTGAGCTATGTTCTTCCCCCCTATCTGAGCTCTCGAGGAGTGAATAAAGCTTAAGAACTCTTGGGATTGAGGGAACTCTACACTATAGGGTTCGTAGATCCTTATACATTGGATAAGTTGATATCCCCTATCACATTTGAGACTTGTCACAGTATACCTCGGTATGCATCCTACACACAAGTTGGGCTTGTTGGAATTACTACTCATCTAGCCAATGAGTGAGGAGACACTTAAGTCAGCAGATCTTTAGCTATGGCAGACACATCTAGTAAATTTATCTCCCTAAGTCCAAGATGCATGGTGTTTAACCACTTGGTATTTAAGATTAAGTCGGTTGACATACGACTCGCAAAGATTTACCCTTGTGGTAAATTGATCTCCCCTACTATCTGGATTGAGTTTTTGGATCAACTAGTTGGACATGGGGTGAACAGATATGTGTCATTTATGGAAAAATGATCTCCCCTATTGTCTTTGATATAGGGTCGACGAATCTTTACCTTCATGGTAAATTTATCTCCCCTATGATGATTGTTCTTCTTTAGATCAAGAATGTTTATTAGATGAGCAAAGGTGAGTAGATATGAGAATAGATGAGACATGGTATGATTCAATGATGATAATGATGAGACACCTGAGATGAGACTTATGATGCAATCGATAATCCCTCCCTAGTTGAGAGGAAGTGTTGAAATTTGGTAGCTCGGGGAGAAATTCCCTCCATGGGAAATCCCTCCTTACCCTAAGAACCCGCTACTAGCCCTTGGAAGAATTTATTTTTCACAAGGAGAAATGTTATTTTTAATGTGGAATCATGTTTACACAAAGTACAAGTTAGCCTAAAGGAGGAAATTCAACCCCAAAGACCATATATAAATACAAGTTTATTGACATCATTTAGAGGCATCACATCACTCATCCATTCATATTCATTTGGTTCGATCTTCTTTGAAATTTCAGGTCCAAGTGCACACATAGGAACGAGAAATAGGCAATCTGATTTGATTGTGTTGACTTTCTGTTTGGGACTGTTTTGACCAACATTGGTTTGGGAAAGTTTCACTTCATTTGACTTGGATTTTGACTTGTTTTGGGAGGTTGTTTTGACTAGCATTTGGACCAAATTTTTCTACGCATGTTGACTATCTTTGACCACAAAATTGTATAGGGTTTGACCGCAGAATTTCGTTGTCCTTTGATCGATAGTTTGGGGGCTACTTTGACAAGATTTGACTAAGGAAAGAAGACCACATATTTTGACTTGTTGATCAAGGTCTTTGGAGGTCGATCTTATTGTTGACCAGGGCTAGTTAGGGCTACATTAACTACTGTTGACTTTAACTAGGAATTATAGATTTGAAGTTTGAACAGATTTGACTTTCATACTCATATTTGACTAGATATTGGTTGGTTGATCAAGGGTTTGACCTTTAACTATATGTTGGATGAATTTGGACTATGTATCTCTCTGTTGAACATTTGATGACAGTTTAATAGAAGAAGAATTTGGAAAGGGTTTTCCCCCTTGTGGGTATTTTTCCTGGTCTTTGACCAAATCTCTGTGTCTATTGTTCTTGGCTGTCTTCTATTGTGCATTTGGTTTAGCGTTCTATCTACAATTTCTTATTGATATTGGAAATATATTGTATAATTGATTTCTATTGGAAAAATAATTGTTATAAGTGATTGTTGTAGCATAGAACATTGAAAAATTAACAATAAGCAAAGCCTGCCATGTGTATGGGCGCTGACATGTACCTACCACATGTGACTTGTCAATCATCAAATCGGCTGGCCAAACTCCATTTCGCCTATCACATGTCACTCGATGTTGTTTCCATGTCATTGGATATGCCACCTGTCATCTACATGGAAGTGCCACATCACCTCTTTGCCACATCATACCATCCTAACATTTTGGTCTATTCCTTCTGGTGCTTCATTCTCTAGTACCTCGATATACTTAAGCTTTACTTAAACCTATCTGGTACTAATATAAATTAATTAATTTAATATATATAATTAATATAAATAAAGAACAACTAGTTTATAACTATATATTATTTTAATAATTAATTCCTAACAACTAATTCATAACTAAATCTTATTTTAAGTAATTTAATGACTAAGTAACTAATTTACTAATGGCTAACTCTAGACCATGCATCCTTGCTATTTATTCTTTAGGATTGATTGATTTTTTCACCTTTGTGTTGGGGATGAACCATTTTAGTTGGTTTGAAACATCAACCAAATCCTAACGATGCAATTAATCTAAAAGACATTATTATTTGCCACTAATCATGGTTTAATCATAATCAATCATGGATTAGTGTGGAAGATCATGTGCTTGGCATACTTAATCGCACTAAACAGATCCAATCCAACTAATCATGGTTTAATCATTATTTTAATCATTGATTAGCCAAAAAGATTAGAGGACATCGATTTTGTAAAAAAACGACTAATTTTAGTTATAAAGGTTTTTGTTATGTCATATATGGCACCCTGCCTTGACTTATACACTAATATCATGCCCTATTTGGCTTTATATCAGACTCTGCTTGGGAAACACCAATTTTCGTTCCAGACACATCGTGGAAACACTAAATTTTGTTCCATCAAGCACCAAATTTTGTTCCATGTGGGCACTCAGTGGAAACAACGAATCTTTGTTCCATCAATATGCTTTAGCCTTTTGTTACTTTATCTTGATTCAACTCCCCCTAACCTTGACACTAATGACATTACATAACTTGACGTCAATGACAACACACACTCACAACAATAAAAGAGTCAATCTTGCCTCACATAAAGCTTGCTCCCACCATCTATGAATTGAGATAGCTTACTATAATCCTTGGGAGCACCCTACTTTCCAAATTTACTCCTTAGATCCTGATATTGAAAACCACTTTATATTCCAATGCTCTCCTCTCTCCCACCATCTATGAATTGAGATAGCTTACTATAATCCTTGGGAGCACCCTACTTTCCAAATCTACTCCTTAGATCCTGATATTGAAAATCACTTTATATTCCAATGCTCTCCTCTCTCCCACCATCTATGAATTGAGATAGCTTACTATAATCCTTGGGAGCACCCTACTTTCCAAATCTACTCCTTGGATCCTGATATTGAAAACCACTTTATATTCCAATGCTCTCCTCTCCTTACTACGAGTTTAAATTCACTTGTTTTTAGACGACCAAAGAATCTTATATCCCTTTTCCTACCCGAGATGGTCAACTTTTGTCGATGACTTACAAGAGACTAGTAAAGAGAGGTCTTGCCACCAACTTCCAAAGTCAGACGATAAACCTATAAGATGTCACAAATCTAATCAGAACCAGAACCATACGCCCATCATGCATTTCTTTATAACCTTCAATATTAAAAGTGATATGTCTTAAAGGAACCTCCTCCTCCTTGTTTAATCACTTCCCCATCTAATTTTGTTATTTTTTCTCAATAATTTTGTATATATAGTTATTTTATGCAATCTCCGTTACAACTTCAAGTTTTATGCCCATCGAATTTTCTTTGAAGTTAAATTAAGGTATGGAAACCAAATTTTGTTACAAAGAAAAGAAGATTTCTTGTCACTGCGCAGAGCACATGAAAGCTCACATGATACGATACGAATTTCTTCAAGGGTGTTTTTCGCTACATGATACGATTTCGTGTCTAAATCGCATTTCGATTGAGATCTGCAGATCAAAACTGTAATCTCGATTCCCATAAACTGCAAAACTGTATGAAGATTTCGGCAGCCGCAGGAGTGAAAAACTTCAAGATTCTCCGGACGCAAATCTTCCATTATCGTCTTCATCTTTGAAGCCACATATAGCAGGAAAAGCAGTGCTAAGGCCATCCATAAGCTCGCTGTTTGAGACTCCGCTCTTCTGTTATTGGTAGCAGCATTTTGCGGAAAGGCCGCCGTTTTCCCAAATATACCCTTTGCGGAGGGGCGATTTCCATCCACTTTGCGTTAGCCGTTGCGCCCTTCGGAATCGCCATTACCAGAGTCAAAATCTTGCCGCAAAACACAATCTTAAACTTCGAGATGTGATTTCCACGACGCCTGGTGTTGGCTGCGATTTGCTGCGCTTCGGATTTAAAGGGCCCAGGGATCACCGGCGGCTTAAGCGTGAAGATAAGAAAACTTGTACGTTCGCCGCAAGAATATTCGTAATCAATAACGATGCGCGGAATCAATTTGCTCGTCATGGCCCCTGGTTTTCTTTTCAAACAAATTGAAGTAGCTTGACTTGGTAAACCATAAAAGAAATTAAATATTTTTTGTGGTGTGACTTTCAACGTTTAGGACCAAAATAATATTGTTGAATGATTTCTATGACCTCCATAAGATCATTATGGACGTATTAAAGTGTATGTTATAGGTTGAAGTGGAAAGGTGTCAGTTGTTATCAAAAATATTAATAACATTTTCAAAAATAATTTCACCGTCAAAACGTTCTGCACTCTTCCAAACACCTCATGCCCGACTATCATTTAAAAAATTTCAATGTATTTTACGGGAAATTCCAACCTGGGTGTCACGTTTTGCTCCCCTCAATGTACCAAACACTACACCACTTGTACACATACTTGTCATTCGAACCCTGAGTGTCACGTTTTTCTCCACTCAATGTACCAAACACTACACCACTTGTACACATACTTTGACACGACGTGGTGAATTTATTACACTTTTATGTCCCTAATTCTTAGCGTACAAAAGCAGTTGTGTCATATGTTTGTTTTTCTCAAGCATACAATTCTGTGGGATCAATAAATCCCATGCTATAGGGCCATAAATGAACCGCGGGTGTATATGTCCACCGTTCGATTTTGCTAAGGCCGAAATCGAACGGCGGGCATATACACCCGCCGTTCATTTATGACCCGATAGCATGGGAAATATGGCTCGCCCAATTCTGTTCCCCAGCTCTGTCATATGTTTGTTTTTATTAATCGTACGATTCAGCGCTATGTACTTGTCTCTATTTATTACTCTCTCTTTTTTTAAATAAAAGCATTAGGATAGATGTTTTAATGGATAGATGTTTTTTTAAAATAAAAGCATTAGGGCATCTGTACTTTCTCAATGTTCTCATTTCAAGGAATGATGAGGGTTTTGTCTCCCACCAAATGTTTCAAAAAAAACCCATACTGAGTAGTATCTTTATGTCAGCGCCTATCATTTCCCCGCTCAAAAGTTGGGTGTTCTCAACACTCTAGCTACTCATGCGGTAAGGGTCTCTGATGAAAAGAGCCTCGATAAAGAGAAAGCTCATCTCCTTAATTTTTTTGCTAATAATGGTTATAGTAGGCACCTCTGTTAGAAAGCTTTCCTCAAAGCCAACAAGAATTCATTGGTCAAAAAAGAACCTAAAAAGCGAGTCTTAGGGGTTCATCTCCCTTTCATCCAGGGGACCACTGATAAGATTGCTAGGAAGCATAATGTTCCCTCCACCTTTAGACCCCTTAACACCATCCATAGCTCCCTTAGATCGGTAAAAGACCTGGTTGACCCCAAGGACATGAAAGGTGTCTATGTTATTCCATGTTCCTGTGGGACCCCATATGTTGGTGAGACTGGTCGCTCTATTAATCAAAGGATTAATGAGCACTCAGCCGACATAAAACATAAGAGGACCCGGTCTTCCGCCGTGGAATAACATGCGAAGAAGACTAAGCACCATGTATGCATTGAGGAGGCCTGTGCTATTGCCAAAGTGGTGCATTTCCATCACCGGAAATTTAGGGAAGCCATAGAAATAGAAAAAAGGCCGAGCAACCTCAATAGAGATGATGGCTGGAAAATTAATGGTTGTTGGATCCTTGCCCTCTCCTCCTAGCCACTTCCCTGTCTCCTCCCCTCCTCCCGTCCCCAGCCCGAGTCTTCCTTGTTTTCCACCTCCTCAACTTGATTGATCGTTTTCCTTTTTTCCCTTCTTGTCTCTCTATTTTTAGTTTCTTTCACTCCCTCCAGAATAATAATATTTTTTAATCCTAAACAATGATTTCAACTAGTAATTCCCCCCACCGCCCGCCAGTTTTTTTTTTTTTAATAAATGAACTAACCAACCTTATTCTTCTTCAAGGATTTTAAAGATTGTGCCTCTTCTCAATACTTTTAGATTCCTTAATCTTAATTATTGATCCTTTATTTAACTTATGAGGTTTAATAAACCTCTATATATATATATATATGTTTTTATTTTAGATAGGTCTATTAATAGGTTAGGGTCTTGGGAGTTAATTCTTACAATTTCTATTTATGATAATAATATTACAAGAAACTAACTTAACTAACTAACTATTTATTTATATATTTATATTTAATTTGGAAAATATATATTTACATATTATTCCATATTATATTAATGATTTAAGGTTTTTGATATATAGCTAATTCATGATATACATATATATTTAATTAGTATTCCATATTAATAATTTTAAGGTTATTAATGATTAATGTTTGATTTAGTAATTACAATTTTTGGTAATAAATATAACAAAAACTAACTTTCAGAATAATTAACTAATCATTTATTTATATAATTATAATTGGAGAAACGACCTAGTAATAACTAATTGATTCGTTCTCTTGATTATTAAATACAAACTTTACCTTTATTCAAATGTTGGTAATAAATATAACAATAATTTTGGTAATGATTATAACAAAAATAACTTTTCCTCTCCCTTTCCCACACTCGTTCGAAACGCGTCAACAAAAGTATTATAATGTGATTTCCCTAAAAAAAAATCTTCTCAAAAATTATATGGTTTATTTTGAAATAATATTTTTAGAATTTTAATTTTAGCTATAAATAACTATTAAACCAATAATAAGAATTTTAATTTATATAAAATATTTTAAAATATTTTTTTATAGTATTTGCAAATTAAAGAGTGAGATTTATTTCTATAGTAATTATGTTATTTTTGTACTTTTAATTAAAATGATTAATTAAAAAAATTATTATATACATAAGTATCATGTGAAACGAGTTTTTTGGGCATGTGGTATTGATAAGCCATAGTATTGGCTATGATATTGTAACAAAGGCTATTTCCAAAATAATCTCTGCATAGTAAAGTAGGAATATCTCCATAGTAAAGACAAGAAGAACCACCTATAACTCTACCAACTTTAGAGATTGTGAATGCAAAAAAAACTACACTAATTTGAACAACAACAAAAAATTCACCCCGGTGTTTTTAGCTCATTATGGAAGTGATGTTGTAATTCAACATAAAAAATTTAACCTCGCAACAAATAAAATAAAATATAATATAATATGATATAATAATAACAGGGGAAAAATATATATATAATAAGTTTAACTATAAAATTATAAAGTTAAATTAAACTATAAAATTACTATAGTTTTCAAGCTCATGGTATTGTATGGCCAGAATATTTGTTCATGGTATTTGTTATGATAAAGCCTATTTAAAAGTTTGAGGAAATCTATTATGAAATGTTGGGGTGATGGAGACCTCGATGTATAACCGCATTATATCACCGAGCATGCTCTCTTTGCTTCACTTAGTGCTGGTTCGAATGGGTTTAATGGAATTGACAAATTCGACCAAGGGCGCGGCCCCTCTGCTCCTGTAAAGCATTAATGATGCCTCATGTTACGAGAAGAATGTTTGTCTATAGGTGTGTGGCAACTATACCACTTGTCCTCCCTTCGGCTCTCTTGGGGAGAGCAACATTCCTTTGCGAGCAGGTGGTCTCCTCATCTCCTGGGTCTATAAGAAGTGGCAAACGAGTTGGTTAGTGGTATTCTACAAGTGTGAAATGCTTCGGGCTAAAGGAGATTGTCATAAGCAAGGGGCAGAGTCTTCTATGCATTGATTTCCCTCTATCCAACGCTTGTTGCGAGCAAGATTGTAAAGTAGGGAGGATCTTTTCTCACAAAGGAATCCAATTCAATGTTTTTTAATCTTATTTCTAGATAATGCAGCCTCTGGGAAAATTTTAAAAATCGTCCCTATTCTCCCATCCTCAACACTCCAAGGCTTTGATTTCCCAGGTGTTTCGTTTAATTGTCCAGTCTTGGTGTGTGAGGTTTGGTACCATGGAAAATTTTCAATCTAGTTTTAGCGTGTTCTTGTTCTTTGGTTTCTTACAATTACAAAAGTGCTCAAAAAATGCTCTAAGTTGTATAATGAAATGGCTAGTCTTTACTTTTAAAAGTAATGAAGATTCCCCTTTCAATTGGTCCTTGGAAGGTTTCAATACTCTTGGTCTATGTCTAGTTGGGGCGAGGTGTTTTCCTTCACAATTAACACTATTTTCCTAGGGTAGAAAGTTTGCTTTTCTTCCTCCTCTGGCGTCCAAAGTAGTCGATTATGGGGCATTTCTCTTACAGAGTCGAGGTTATTTTATTCACGTGGAGTTAGCTCTTCTTCATAATGACTTTCCAAATAGGAAAGGTTTGTCCTTACTATTGTGTCCATAGGTCTTCAGTGTCCATTGACCTAACATTATTTTCGTCGCTCTATCCCATACTATGTTGTGTCTTTATCCTAGTCATCATGTCGCCTCATCAATGAATGGTCAGCCGCATAGGAGGGTTCAGCTCCAGGGAAAATTTGCATCCTAGACGTTTGTCTAGATGGACCTTTGTGGCATCCTTGTTTGATTCGGTACCACGGGAAGTTAGTCGAGATATTCAAACTTTGGAATCTAGGGAATTAGGGGATAAGCCTTATTTCTTTGATTCTGAGCTTGGAGACCATGACTTAAGATGGATCTCAGACCCTGGTAAATTCGAGAGGACAAGTTTTACTTTCTATATTCACTGGAAGGTTATCAACAACTTGAATGCTTGCTTAATTTATTCATTAGAGATAATCAGGTGAATCATTATAGGATTTTTACAGGAAAGGAATATTTAAAGTGCCTCTTAAGAAGTATCTGATATTGTCTGGATGACATTCTCATTTTCCTTCAAAGAATGGAAAGGAATTTCGTTTCAAAGTCAGATTATGATTCAGGGAAAAATGGAGTCTCAATGTCTCTGGTGGTAATTTCAGACTCAAAAGTTTCAATTTTATGTTTTATGTCTTTTGTGGCTCATCGCTCCGGCCTGGTCGATTAATTTCATTCATGTTCCTTGCTCCATGGTTTATGTTTGGTTAGTATAGTGTCTACATATTAGGTGGCTTCATATCCATTCGAACTTATATAAGCACAACCATGCTATTATGTTCAAGCCATATGCGTGCTTGGGGTTTTTGTTATTTTGTTCTTTTTGTATTCTAAAAAAATGCCTTATAATACATTTCTTAGATAATGTTGAATACAAAGTATGTTGATGCAACATAATATCACAACCAATCTTTAGTTATATCATGAGAGAATAAAATGTTGAAAAGTTTTGATATTGTTGTTGCTCTCAAAATACTTACGAGTCATCATAAACAAAAAAAAAATATTATACTTATATTAATAAATTGATACAATTTTGTAAACATTTTATAAATGAATTTTTATTAACAAAATTTTTGTGTTATTTTACAAAATAAAAATACTAAAATGTTAACATTCTTATTAAAAAAATGTTAAAATTCACTTATGAGATTAATGGTAAATTTGTAAACATTTTATAAATGAATTTTTATTAACAAAATTTTTGTGCCAATTTACAAAATAAAAATACTAAATGTTAAAATTCTTATTAAAAAGATGTTAAAACTTATGAGATTAATGGTTTACACTAAATTATCAAAAAGAAAATTGTTGCATATCTAACAATAAACTATAAAGCGTGTCAAAGAAAAAAGAGCACGTCAAAGAAAGCCTAAAATTTATACAAAATGTGAATTTATATGTGCACATTGTAATGTAACACAACTAAATAAAGAAACACATATAGACTTCAAGATTTATGTGTTATGTACAATTTTATTAGACATATTGACTTAAGATTTATGTGTTCTACAATTTTAAGATTATAACATTAATATTTTAATTTTTTTTCTTCTTTAATTATGATGTATAGATTAGTTTTTTTGTTTTAATGAATTGAATTAATCTTTTAAATGTGAGTTTTTATTTATTAGAAAATTCTAAAGGGATTTTCCACTTTTATAATGAATGGGTTTGTTGTCTTTTGAGATAATTCTAGGTTAATTAATCATGGTAGAGCATCTAAAATATTTTGTTGTTTTAAGGTTTTTTGGATGACCAATGTTATAAACAGTTAAAGACAGGTTCTTAAACCTTAATAATGTTGAATTTAATGAAGTGGTTGTTTGTTTGTCTCTAAACAATTAATTGATTTTTATTTGAATGAATAAGAGAGTTGAAAGTGTTATAAATCACTAAATATTCAAACTGAGTATTTAGTTAATTATAAGACAGAGTGTTTACCTGCTCAAGGCACATGCTTCAATAATGGATATGCTCCTCTGGTGCAGCATACATAAGTTAAATTGGCGAAGTATAATAATCTATACCCTGTGGCACATCTGGAAATGGCGGAACTACATCATTTTTAACGATTCAAAAATGGCCAGCTCAGAAATCTTTGTTAAAATCGTTGCTACTTATGAAGCCCTTCCACAGAAAGCTATTATCCAAAGAAGGGGTGAATCCACTGAACAATCTTTGGAAAGCTCTCCCTTCCCAAAGACGTATTTCGACGATGCGAAATAGCAAGGCACATGTGGTTGTGGCATCCTGATCATGGTAGATGAAAGCACTCTGTTCTCCATTCACTGGAACAGGGGGAGTGGTTCTAATAGTAAAGCGGAGGCCATGGCTCTCGCAGGGTTATTAAAATTTTGCCTTAATCTACAGCATGTTTCCATTTTTGGGGATTCGAAGGTCATGATCGACTACATCTCTGGTAAGATCCATATTACAGTTCCACATTTGACTGGCTGGATGGGGAGGATCAGTTTTTTCTGGGATTCCATGGTTGGTAGTTCTATCCACCATATTCGCAGAGACAAAAATTATCTGGCAGATTCACTGTCTAAAACAGGTCTACAGGATGCTACTGGTTTTTGGTTTTTGCAGGTTCTATCTGAGGGAGTAAGCTATCATATCCAAGAGTTCATTATGCCAGACTTCTAGTTTCATTTCTGTTTTCTTCACAGATTTCCATGGACGGGTCTCTGATCTTTATGTGGCTGTTCCTTTTATCATCTTGTTTATGGATGGTGTACATGATTGTTTCTGTACATTCATTTGTTTCCTGCGTCTCTATTTTGCTCATGTTTTGTTTTGGAGATCTCCCAGAACACTATGTTTCAGTCAAATTTTCCTTAGCTATTTGCTGGAATTCTCCCATGGTGAGTTCAACTGATTTTCTCTGCAAATGGGAGTATGATGTAAATTTTGAACTTTATATCCCTCATATAATATTCAGCTTTTTCTTTCTGAAAAAATGTTTACTTGCTCAACAATATGTATTTAATTCTATGAAAATGGGTGTGGCAATTTCTTGATATAGAGGAGTTTATAATAACATACAGTTCTATAAACTAATCTCTAATTATTGATGATAACTTCACTAGGGATTTCAGATAAACGGACATTCAGTTTAATCTTACCCAAGGTTCTCCATTAAAGTTTGAATACATGAAGAATAACATAATGAAATGAAAACATGAGAAAAACTCACAAGGAGACAAACTATTTGAGGCAAATCCAGAATCCTTTCATTAATTCGAAGCAAATATCTAGTTTGATTAAATTTTGCTTTGAAAAACTCATCCAAGGGTTCAACCCATAATAACTCGAAGAAAGAGTTATTTATACAAAATATTGATTTTCTATAAAGATCCTTTAACAAAATATAAAAATAGTACAAAAATATAGGAATAAAAAATTGCTAAGTTGTTGGCACTATCTTCAAGGTAGTTGTTGATGATTTGGCCCCCAAAATGTGTTGCCTCGTTATTTGTCAGTTGGTGATGAAAGTTACTCAATGATTTCACACAAGTGATCCCATATATCTTCACTTGGTATATGAAAGATTAATTAATTTCTCCTTACCCTTAGGTGGTTTTTTATTACTATCCTCTTCATAAATGTTCTTTCCTCTAGATTCAAGATGCGTGGCTTGCACACATACTTCATCCAAATTAGTTGGATTGAACATAAGAATAATGTGTTTAAGATAGGAATGTAAACCCCCAATATATTTCAGCATTGTATCTTGAGAATTCAAATTCACTCATAATAACAAAACCCTTTTCCTAAACTCCTATGTATAATCTTGGACTGTTTGGCCTTTAAGCTCCGTAAAATTCTGCCAACTCATAATGGCCTTTTACATATACGCTAAAGGATAAAACTATCTTTTAATTGCAAAAACAAATTCAACCCAAGTGATGGATATCTTACCATGGATTCTCATTCCTCTTGAGTATTTGCTTCCCACGAAACTAGGGCGGCTCCTTCTAGCCTCAGTGAAGCCAACTAGATCTTTATGTCGTCTTCTTGAAGGTTTTGAATTCCGCAGTATACCTCCAATTTTCAAATCCAATTGTCCAACTTTTCTGCATTCACCTCTCCATTGTACATGGGAAGTTCAAACTTTATGCCCAATTTCAGTAATGGAGTTTTTCCTTTTGGGGTTTTGGAATGAGTATGGGCAGTGGTGGTAGTGGAAGATGATTAGGAAGATGATGAGGATGGTGGAGATGGAGGTGGATTTCCACCATTCCCTTTAGAATCCTTCTTCTCATCTTTTTTTCCCTTTGAGCTTCCTTCTCAATGTGGAAGTTTAGAACTTTCTCCAACCATTCTAGTGTTCCTCTCTTCATAGAGGACTTTAACCATCTCAATCAAAGTATAGAAAGCTTTCTTGAATTCTTCCTCTTCTAAAGAGGGACCTCTAGGCTCTCTTTCTCTAGACATAATGGCTATGGATCTAGGCTTAGAAATTTGTACTAATTGTACCTCTTCAATCTCAATTGAAGGAAAAACTTGAGGAGTTTCAAGTGCAACTAGAATTGGAACTTTGGGTGTTGGAGATTGTGGCCTTATGTCTCTCCTTCTTCTAGAAATTACCTTAGGAGTTGAAACCAATAGCTTCCTTTCTCCTCTCTACAACTTTAACCTTGTAAACATCACAATTTTGCAACCATTAAAACCCTAATTGGACAAACTCAAGCAATCAAGCAATTCAACCTTGTGCTCTGATACCGACTTGATCTGTATTTGTATGATTAGTTTTGATGTGCTAATAGCAATTATAGATTAATAAACATGTGCTTGCTTCTTGCATTTTGTGTTGAGGTTTCCTTAGTTGTTGGTGCTTACAAACAAGTAAATTTCCTTAAGCTAAACAAGACATTCATGAGAAGAATATCTTCGAAAATGAATAATGAATAGCAAACATGTACAGTACAACAAACCATCAAAGAGACACATTAACATAGTGTTTTGATGAAGGAGTTCACCCCTCTTGGGCTATATCTCCTCGGTCCATCTTCCATGGCTTGAGCCTCTATATTAGCTCAATGTGGAAAAAATGTAGTTTAAAAAGCTCTATGGCTCTTGATACATGCACCAATGTGTTCAGAAGGTCCAAATTAGCCAAGAACACTTCTTTCTGATCTCAATTTGGTCGAAAATTGAGTAAGTTATGGCTCAAACAATTTTTCTTAGAAAACTTCTGCTAAATTTGAAGAGACTCCTGTTAAGTCTGCCAAAACTGGAAGTTTCTGCCTAATTTGGTTGGCCTCCAAAACTGTGCCATCTTAAACTCGGGTTAATTAAGGCTAAATGGGGTTAATGGCGCTAATCACGCTTAACGGTTGGCGCTGGCCCTTGGTTTTTAAAATGTTGTCGTATGGAGAGGGGGTTGGTTACCTCCTCTCCGTCGTCGGTCAACATGATGGTTTAATTAATGTTTTACGGCCCTCCTTTCAAATGTGTTGCCTATGGCTCAATGGTAAATCATAAGAATAGGGGGGGAGGTCACGGGTTCAAACCCCACCCTAATCCCATCACATTTTGTTAATACATATATACGCCACTGAATTTTAACTTATATATATATATATATATATATATATATATATATATATATATATATATATATATATATATATTAAAAAAAACTATATAATATAAATAATACTATATATAATATATATAATAATATTTAAATAAAAATAAATTCGAATTCCACCTTAGAGGCCGATTAGGCAATTTACCTTGCACACAACCACACTAGCGAATTCGAAGGTGACACTTGTCACAGCCCCATTAGGCAAAAAATGAAGAAGATTCCCCCTACTGACTGGACTACCATGTCATCATTCTGTCCCATTTTGCAATTTTTTTAATTGTTTAGGAAAATGAACAACAGGCCTTTCCTCCTTCATCTGAACTCCATTTTCGACGAAACGAATTGTGTTATGATCGTCTTGATGAGACGGACGCAACCATATAGTTTTCAAGCTAATATGAGAACTTTTAATTTTGATCTAAATACTGAGCACCTAATCACATCCCTATGAAAACCACAGGATTCAAGAGCAGATACATATCATCAATGGAAAAAGTTTTGGCTAGAACCAAAATGGTCGAGTCATGGATATAAATCCTTTGCAAATGGCTCATGTAGAAGCCTTATTTCATTCTCTTAACCTTAACCGTTATATGGTCACGGTCGAATTGTATTAGGCTAAGTAAGCGCTGGCTTCAAGGCAGAACGCTAACCATAAGACCTCATAGCCTAGACGATGCAATGCAAGTCGAACAAGTTACCAAGATTGAGCAATGGAGGTGATCAATGGTTGGGCGAGGGCCTGAGATGACGTAAGTCCATAGGGGTTGCATCTCGAAATACGTAGAAAGAAACGTAAAATGGAAGAGTCGGGATGAGAAAGGCTGGGCTGAGTTGGTGCAGTTGTCATCTTGACGCTAGTGAAAAGGCATTGATAGTACTGGGGAAACGACCCACCAGAGCACGTATGTTCAGAGGGTAACTCTTTGGGAGTATAGAGAGGAGCACAAAACAAATCGAGCAGAGTGGCGTAAGCCCAGGCCATCGTGGTAGACATGTTAGCCCGACAGCCAAGCCATTGGTGCAAATGAGTCGACCCACAACAGGTCATCCCTGATGTTCAACCCCAAAGCAATCGTCAAGCACACATAATTGTGTTTACCAGATAGTGGACCTAGGAGATGAGAAATATTTCCAACAGTTAACGATCTCTCGCATTAGTCAGAGAAACCGTATATTTATGTACATATATTTATATGCATGTAGCTTTGCATTTTATTGCATAGCGCAGGGTGTGGGACTCAAACCCATGAACATGTCAGCAACTAAAATTTAATTTCCATGTGGCACTGCGAGGTTAGCAAGGGGGTACGTCCACATGGGTTCCATGTGGCCAAGGTTGTGATGTGGCCTCCTCTATTTCGTTAGATTGTAATGGTCACATCTTTTGATCGGGAGGTTAGATTGAAGCAAAATTTAATATCACTAAAATCATCTCAACGAGATGAACACAATAATGATGTCAAACTCAGGCTTTAAGTGAATTAAAAACATTGAAATTTTTAGACCCTATTTCCATAACGACACCTTGGATCTTAGGTCAAAATAGTAATTGTCTTCCTCCTAACCTATGTTTTGTAGGGGATTATGAAGGAGGTTGTTACACACTGGATGCATTTATTTCAGTATAGTTGTTGATTTCTAAACCTACTTGGTTTCTTGCACTAGATGCATTGATTTCATTATAGATGTTGATTTCTAATCCTATTTGATTGCTTGCACTAGATGCATTGATTTCAGAGTATATGTTGATTTCTAATCCTATTTGATTGCTTGCACTAAATGCATTGACTTCAGTGTATATGCTTATTTCTAATCCTATTTTATTGTTTGCACTAGATGCATTGATTTTAGTGTAGATGTTGATTTATGATTTGATGTAACTAGATGTATGATGTGCATTAATTTCAAAGTAATTAGATTAATAGTGTGTTTTGATTTTAGTTGGTCAAGTTCCTATCATTAAAGTACCTTTGATATTTAAGGTCATGGGTTCAATTCTCTTGACACCCTCAGGGTCAAGCTCTATGGTTGAGCTAGCAAGAAGTGATCCCTCTAGATGTATTTTCTTAGTGCAAATATTCTGTCGACGTAGTAATCACTGATCTTCAGGATCCATGAATCAAATTTTTCCTAGCCCTAAAGGTTAGCTCAATTTGTTGAGTCCCCATCGTTAAATCACCTTTGCTATTAAGAGGTCATGGGTTCAATTCTCTTGACACGCTCGGGGTCAGGCTTTGTATTTAGCGAGTAAGAATTGATCCCTTCAAGTTGATTTGTCGAGTACAAATATTCCATAGACATAATAGTCATCAATCTTTGATATCCATATATATATATATAAAATCATAATCTTAAACCAATTAATATAAATATAGTTCTAAATACTTTAATCTCCAATATTATATAATTTAATTTTAATAAATTTGAAATATAGTTAATATTATAATCTTCTTACATTAATCAAAAATTAATTTATAATAATACTTTATTTAATTTTTGTTTATTTAACTTTCAACCATAATCCTCTTACCTATTTTAGGAAGGTCCTCTGAGAGTATATAAAGAGCATTCTACTAACATCTTAAAGTTTCAAATTTCCCCAAAACTTATCTAATAATCTACATAAAAATACCCATGGGTCTATGTTAGTATAGCCACAATCTTATGTCAATCAAGTAACTTATATATATATATATATATATATATATATATATTATTATTATTTTAAAAATTCATCATTTTTATTTTATTAGTTAATTATTATTTTATTTATATTTTATTAGTTAATTATTATTTTATTCAGTGATTCATTTTAAAACTAAAAGTATTACACCAAATGATTAGGTTAAATTAGAAAATACAATTTCTAATAAGATTGAAATTTATTGAAGGTTTAAAATATATTTTTAATACATTTTAAATTTTACAAGTTAAATAACTTATTCTTGAAAATCTCTACCAAATTTTATGCAAAATTAACCATGGTAAAAAAACACACACATTTTATATATTAATTAGAGCATATAGGAACTGGAAAATATCTCCATTAATTTTTTTTAAGTGTATTTTTTGAAAAATGATACAATTTCATCTCTACATAGAATTTCAAATGAGAGCAAAAACTATAATTTCCATTTCCACAGACAACCTTTTAATCATATTGGATCAAAATACAATTATACTCATCACCCATCCATATCGAGTATCAACATAAATCCATCTGGCAAAGCAAGCATGCTTCCCAATCATAGAAAAACGAGATAGCACTATATACATCATAATATGAACACTTAAGGTTGATATGCAGTAAAGTTCAGAAATAGAGAAATGGATAAAACGACAGTCTTGTGGCCAGTGAAGATATACATAGTGTATCTCTCATATCATTTACATCTAATCTCATACATGAGGATTATGAGGCCAGTGGATTCAAAAAAAAATTACATAAGTTTTCAATCTGCCTATCACGTAAGTTTTCTTGAAGACCCTTCTTTGAAAGTTTATTTGCTAGTTGGTAATGTTCTCCGTGAATGTGCATAATTGTTGAATTATTGAACTGAGACCATAGATGGTCCATTTTCTATAGCCATCCAAGAGCCGTTGTTGGTTGATTTTTGCACATCCATTAACAAGATTAATAATAATCTTGGAATCCTCAGAAATATAGATATGAGGAATATTGGGAAAGTTTGTAAACCGTAAAAGACCCCGTTAAAGACTCCATAAAGCCATTGCTTCAGCCTCAACCGTATGAGACGAAACCTCAAAATTCTCTGGACGCTAGAAATTCAAGACTCTCCCGACGCAAATCTTCCATTATCGTCGTTCTCTTTGATTTCAAGTTCACAAAGGGCAAGGAAAAGCGAGGCAGAGGCCATCCATGAGCTCGCTGTTGCTCAGACTCCGCTCTTCTGCTATGGGAAACATCGTTTTCTCGAAAGGCCGCCGCCTTCCCACACATACCCTCTGCGGAGGGGTGATTTCCATCCACTTTATGTCACCTTCCGCGGTCTTCGAAATGGCCATTACCAGAGTCAAAATCTGACAGGAAAATACAATCTTAAAATCAAAACCTTACATTCAGTCACAAAAATCCTAAGAGAAGTCTTTATCAAACTCCAATACGGTGCTCTAAGTAAAATGTTTTTAATAACAGAAAATGCTTGCAGAGCACGCAAATCAGAAATCTGTGAACGGAATTTGAGTTGTGATTTCCACATAGCCTCGGGCTGGCTACGATGCGCTGTGCAAATCAGAAATCTGTGAGCGGAATTTGAGCTGTGATTTCCACGAAGCCTCGGGCTGGCTGCGATGTGCTGTGCTTTGAATTTGAAGGACCGGAGGGTTTCGGGCAATTTCTAGCAGGGGCTCCTGTCACGACCTTGCTCTTTCTCTGTGTCTCTTCGTATCCCTCTGATAGCCAACTCCTGATGAACCAATGATGAACCTACTCGGATTTTTCACGCTCTGACGGCCTCAATAACGGCATCCACGCCTTCAAACGACCTTGGCGTCCCTTCAATCCTTTGGCGAACTTCTTGCAAACTTTGGATGAAAGCACAAAGAAGAAAACTACTACCACAGCGGACTTTTAAATGCACAGAGGTACTCAATAGTAAATGGCATACTCATTTTATTTCAGAATAGAGAACTCTTACAGGATGCTCACAGAGCCTTTACAGAAATTGATTCTATATAGAGATAGACTAATCTCGCATTTACCGGACTTTTCACCGTTCAGAAATGAACAAGTTACTACCGGAGGCTTTCTGGCGAGGTATAGACTCTGTCTCTGAATCAGACTTCACACCCAAGACTTGACACTTCTAATGGTTTGGCCACTTTAGGTTCTCACCAGTGCCGAGCACACTGATGCGCAGGCTTCTCAAACCAACTAAGGACTTTGAGTAAATTCTCGTGTTGCAAGCAGATCAGACTGATTGTCCGCAGATGTAGAGCAGGAGAATACTCGACTCAAAAACACACAAAGACTCTCAAATGCCGATGCCCAACAAATGAACCTTACCCTTCTTATATAGGATGAGAGGGGGGGACAAACATTATTGTTGGTCGGACAGAAATGACTTAAAGCTTAAAGAATCATTTCTTTTCAGTCTTTACCAGAGCGACGTCCGCACAAATATTCGGGTCCATAAAGCAGACCGAATAATTGCTTTCGGGTAACGCATGAGATATAGTCTGTAAAGTAGATTCATGTACCTAAAACAAATCTGACAGACATTATGGCTATCTACACAGTGGATACTTTTGTACAAAAAGCCCACGAGAAAAGACTAGATGAGAATATTTACACTGTGGAAGCTTTTAAACAGTAAAGCCCACGGGAACTCTGGTCACAATTAAGCCCTTGTGACTGGTACGTAATCAAAATACAGTCAGATTAGGGAATCTGCCTCTTTTATAAAGTAGATCATCACATGCCTTTGTATAAATTCTCCGGACTATCATGGGTTTACCCAGTATGATTTGATGCTGGACCTTGGTTAAGACATACCATTCTAAGTGCTCTCTCATGTATTCCTGGAGGGAATAATTTGTCATGTGAAAAGGGTCCCACTCTTTGACTGTCATTTCTCTGACTGTGCTATAGATACGATGGAAACACTCTCCTATATTATTCTCAAAGCACTTGTAACAATATTTTCTTTCATAATTTTCATGATATACTGGATCCATGGCTGTTCTGCTGACTCCATAGTCTATCCACCAGTTCTGAAACCATTCACATTGCAGATTCTTCTGGGATGCTGCTAGCGTATTGAATTTCAGCTTTGTATAATGGGTTTCATTTCTATCATCAACATTCAGGAAGTCCCACCAGAGCTTTTTGTATCCCGCAAAATCATAAACTGTGTCAGGGAATATTATCTTGGGATCATTTCTGGGCCATCGAGCACATGGTTGGAGTTGAGATTGTCCTGGCTTGTCCCACAAATCTCTGGTTCTGTAGATACAATAATAGCTTTCATAGATTCCTATGCTGTGACCTCCATGGTACCAAATGCCTGCAATGTCATGAAAATTCATTTCCAAGGCCCACCTCGTCGTTCCGGCATCTGCTTTTGCCTTGTCATACATCATATCATGAATCCATTTTCTACCCTTTGGGTACACCTTTCTTTCAGGTACATAGTGTTGGAGATCAGTATGAGGTTGTAAGTTGGCATCAAGGACTTTTGTGTTCCTTAATTGCCATGTGGGTCTCCAGTTGTCTCTGTATGTATCCCAGTCTTGATCATCTGGAATGGTTCTCAAGATTTCTTGTTTTTGGTGCTGGTCCCATTCAGTAATAATCATCATGACATGTGCTTCTTTCTGTTCAATGTACTCTCTACTGAGGAAGTCTGGAAGACAGTTGTCTTCTCCTTTGATGTGTTCTACAGAGAAATCAAAGTTTGCAAAGAGTGCCTGCCATCTGGCAAACTTTGCTTCTCCAGCTTTCTTGATGTCCTTGGATAGGACTTTCTTCATTGTTGATGCATCTGTTCTGAGAAGAAAAGGCTTGTTTATTAGATATACTTCAAATTTGCTTATGCAATTCCATGCAGCTTTTACTTCTCTTTCAATAACATAATAATTATGTTCTGCTGGGTTCCATACTCCTGAGGCAAACTGTACTACTTGTTCTTCTTTTCCAACCCTTTGCTTCAGAATTCCTCCCCATCCAACGTTACTGGCATCAGACTCTACTATTTTGAAAGCTTGATCATCGGCAACATATAATATAGGCAAAGATTTTACCTTTGCTTTGATTTCTTGTACTGCTCTGGTATGCACATCAGACCATTCAGGAGGATTTTTACCAAGCCGCTTATTGAGCACTTTCCTATCACTGGCGCAGTCTTGATAAAAGCTACTTACATAATTCAGGCAGCCAAGAAACCTTTGCAGTTGTGTCTTCTCCTTTAAGACATCTGGAAATTTGTCTGCAAAGTCAATGGCATGCTGTTGCAGAGAGATTTGTCCATTACAAATCTGATGGCCTAAAAACTTTATAGAAGTCTGAAATACTTCTATTTTCTTTTTGCTAAGTACAAGCCCATTTTTCTTGACCAACTTCATGAAAATATTTACATGTTTGAAGTGATCATCAATATTTTTGGAAAAAATTAAAACATCATCAATATACACAAGTAGCCAATCAAAATATTGCTTAAAAATATCATCCATAACCTTCTGGAATTTTGAGGGAGCATTTTTGATACCAAATGGCATTACATTCCATTCGTAGTGCCCTGCAGGAATACTAAAAGCAGTTTTAAACTTATCTTCTTCGTCAATGGCAACCTGCCAAAATCCTGCTTTTAAGTCAAATTTTGAAAATATTTTGGCTCCTGCAATTCTTCTGATCAAATCTCCTTTATGTGGAATGGGATAAGTATCATCGGTCAAGACTGAGTTTAGAGGTTTGTAATTTATCACAAGTGTAGGGATACCTCTAATTTGTTCAGCTCTTTTGTTTACATAGAATCCATAGCAATTCCAGGGGCTAGTGGATTCTCTAATCAGTCCTTTGTTGAGCAATTGCTGAATTTCTTCTTGGCATAATTCTCTGTATTCTTGGTTCATGGGGATTGCTCTGCTTTTACAGGGCTTCCCTGTGTATCCTTCTTTATAGGGCAGCTTAATAGTATGTTGCTTTCTGTGCCAAAAAGCATTTGGCTCTTCTGAACAGCATTTTTCTTCTAGTTTTTCTTTCAGCTCTTGGATTCTTTGCTTGATTTGAGGTAGTTTCAGCTGTTCTTCTACTCTCAATGTGTTTTTCAGATCTTTAAGATCTGATAGTAAAGATTCTGCTCTGTCCAATTTCTGCATAGCTTGGACCATTGTAGAGACCCTCGGGCTTGAAACATAAGGAAGCTCAATTCTCTTTCTTCTACCTTTGGATGTAGGTACAGATATGAAATAGCCAGCTCTACTTCCTTTCAGCCTGGCTGAGCCATGAGGTTCAACTGCGGCTAAAAAGACATTCCCTAATATGCAATCAACAGGGATGTCTGCTATGGCAAATTTCATGTATACACAGTGGGTATCAAAACATAGTGAAGCTCTAGGAATTTCATATTTGAGTTTCTTATTTCCTAGGCCTACAACTTCTCTTTCAGCAGAGACCCAATATTTTGCTGGAACATTTCTGATGTTAAGAATATTGATATCTGCACCAGAATCTAATAATGCAGTCATGAAAAATATCTGGCCTTGGATACAGATTTTTACCTTGACATGATGTTGCTGATATGTGATGGTAAACAGTCTCATATCTTGAAAGCCAAAATTTGGGTCTGACCTTCCTTCAGCAACTTGAATTTCTTGACTATAGGCTGCTGTGTTCCAAGATTCTTCTTCTTTTTCTTCTTTAATCTCCTTGCCTTTCTTAATTTCTTCAATTGAGCTTTGATTGCAGAAATCTCTGCTTTGAGCTGGTGAATTTCACCACTCACTTCTCCCAAAGTTAGGGATCTTACTTTCCCTGGTTTCTGGTGATGCATTTGGAAAGATTTAGTGTTCCTTTCATAGTATGCATCGATAAACAAAGGTTTCTTACCTGATTCTTTTGAAGCTTTTGATTTGAGCTGATCTGTAAATGCTTCTATCAGGCGGTTCTTCATGTCTCCTTCTTCCAACGTCCTTATATAAGATAGGATCTTCATTTCTGCTTCTTCTTCAGCTGAGGCCATTAGGACTTTCTCTTTGGGAGGTTTTGTCCTCTCTTCCTCTTCACTGGAGCTGTATACAAAATCAGAATCATCTTCATAAAAAATATGACAGGCACATTCTTCTAAATTAGAACAAGAACATTCAGATGATTCAAAATCAGAATATTGGCCCATATTGACTTGGAATTCTTCCTCTGATGAAGTACTAAAAGAATCGAGAGATGATTCTTCTAATTGGTGTTGTTGGGCTGAATCTTTAATAATAAGGTTTGACAGCTTTCTGTAACATGGGTCTTTGATTTGCATTTCAGGCAAAAGATTGGGCCTGAATGCTCTTTCTTAACCTGTTTAGCTTTTTGAGCATAAACAGCTGTCTTTTTCCCCTTATTAAGCTTTGATTCTTCTCCTTGGGGACATCTTGAAGCTGTATGCCCATTCTGGCCACACAACCAGCAAGTAATTTTGTTCCATTTTTCTTGCTTGGATGTATGCAAATGAATGTCAGAAGGGTTATAATAATGAGTTTTTGGAATATATCTGTAATGACCCTTCTTTTTGTATTTTTGGCTTTTATCCTTAGTAGAATACTTTCTTTTATTTTGTGGATAATTTTTTCTATTTCTGTAGAAAGTCTCTTTGAATTCTCTTTTGGCCCTTTTTCTAGACTTTCTCTTTTTGACCAATGGGTCATCTATTGTCAGTCCATATTTGCTGCAAATGGACTTTCTATCTGGTAATCTAGACAATTTTTCCAAAGATTTGTTTACCTTTGAGCTGGTACAGAGACTCACCAGTGTCTTGGTGATATGGGAATAAATTTCTCCCCATGTATAGGACTCAAAAGGCAACTGGAAAATTTCTTGCAGTCTAATATAGTCAACAAATCTAGAGGGTAGGGCAGCCAGATATACCTACTTTCCAAAGCAAATTTTTGGAGTCTTTTACCTCATAGATTCGCTGCATCCAATCTCTGTGAAAATCATCAAATTGAGACATCTTATGGCATTTGAGGTTCACCAAGATGACCTCATGCTTGTTGGCAATTTCTGTCTCACTGCCACACCAATGTTCCAGAATCATTGATGTGAGCACACCAATCATATTGCTTATGACAGTACCATTAGGATTATGAATGCCATCTCCTTTTTCATCCTTAAGAGCTTCTGCTTCCATGGTTTCAATAAGTTTAGGAGAGGATTCACTTTCCCACCATCTGAGAAGAGTACCTGTGAAACATTATATGATGGTTCTGCAAGCATCTATCTCTGACTTTCCTCTGAGACACATGAGTTTGTATTCAGTATACATTAAATCAATCATCTAGCGAATTTGGCCAATACTCATGTTATCTATGTTCCACTCTCTGTGGGAATCGGGGAAGAAAGTATGGGCTTCAGGCATTTTTCCTTTCCCTTCAATGTCAGGAGCAGAATATCTGGAAAATCTATGCTCAAGAGGCTCATAGATTGGGAATATCTGTGTTTCTTGAGATTTCTGTTCTTTTTCTTCTGTCTCAGGCTCCTTAAATAAGGAGGCAATACTGATGTGTTCTGATTCATCAGTTTTTGAGGTGGTCTCTTTGGGGAACAGCAGAGGAAATTTCTGCACATTTCTTACTGGATTTTCAATCTTTATATTTCTTTTGACTAAGAAAGAATTTGGTATCGGCTTTTCAATCTTTGTGACTTGCATCTTTTCAAATTTTTCATTTAAGCCAGTAAGGAGTGCCTTAGTTATATCAATATGTCCAACCAAGTTTTCTCCTACTTCTTCAATCTTATTCAATGACTCTCTAGTATAGGAATGAGTCATACTGGAATCAAACTGTAAATTGTTCAAACAAGAATTTACACTATTTAAAGAGGATTGTACAACATCTACTTGTTTCTTTACATCTTCTGCTTTAGCCACATTCATTTCCAGACCCTTTATAGCAGTATTAGTCCAATTCAACTGTTCACTAGCCTTTTGAATTCTACCATCAATTCCTAAGGCATTATCATCTTTTTGAACCAGGGGAATGGCTTTGGCTGCATTTGTCTTTTCTCCCAAGATAATTCCTTTATATGGGGGAAATGTAGTAGGAGTTTCAACTGTGGAACCATCAATTGTAGTCCATCCATGCTTATCAGTCATACTGCTAGAAGTAGCACCAGTTAAAACATTTATAGGAGCAACTTTATCTTTCCATGAGTAGAAAGATATCCAAACATTATTTACTTCCATATAATGTTTCCAGTCTGTTGCTAACTTTCTTTTCTGATCTGGGGAGTAACTTTGGTCAAATTCATCTGCTTGAGGATTTGTATACAAATCCCAGTTCAGCATTTCTTTCATCCATTTGGAACTGATTTTGGATTTTAAGCACCCATCCATAAGCGCAAAAACTTATGCATTTCCATGAAAGCAGGATTTTTACAGTCAGAAGGAATTTGTTTGAATCTGCATTCTGGAATCAGTTCTGATTGCTCAAGTTTCCCTAACCCATATCTCGGCTTTGCTGGTCTCATTAAGCAAATCATCTGAGTAAGCCTAGGGTCTTCTTCTTCTATTGAATGGATCATAAGAACATGATCTGAATCAGGCTCAGGCTCATGTGGAAAAGGAATATCAGAACACTTAGGATTCGGACATGAGCTAATAGAAGTGGAGGGAGGAGCAATACCAGTGCGAGGATTATGGTGCAGATGGATATTCTATTCAGCTAGAGTAAGCAGATTTATGATATTTGTACAATCTGGACATTTGACTTCTAAAGAGGAAAAATTAACAAGTTGGGCTAATTCATAAAGCTGATTATGTCTACAAGAAGAAAAGGATGATGATGAACAAGTGGTATCAACAGTGGAGGGATCTCTGTAGTACTTGGAGGATTTACAAGCAACGTCAATCCTTCGACGATCAATAGTTGATCTGCGGGGAAAGGATATGACAGCATTTGAAGCATTTTCAGTGATGTTGGCAGAAGTGATATTTCGGGGAATTTGTGGCCTGGAATTATTTACGACCCAATGTTCAAGGAATTGCAGATCTTCCCATTTGATTAATAGGTGCTCAATTTTTTGGTTTTTTGGGTCTGTTTTGACTACCACACTTGATTTGGAATCTCGACTGGGAGTATGTCGGATGGCTGGCCATAGAGTGTTGGTATGTCTAAAACAGGCTTTGGTCTGGATGGCTATATTGTTCCTCTTTTTCTTCATATCAAAACCCATGGTATGAATTTGAAGCTGTAAGATATCTTTAATAGTTTCATCAAACACATATATGGAGAAGTTCGGGAAACAATCAAAATATACAGGGCCATCAGACAAAGGAGCTACTATCCCACCGATTATTGAATCTGTATATCTGTTGTGCATTAGATCTCTAACAGTAGCAAGCACAAATGTTTCTAATCCTTTATGAACTAAAGGATTGATGCCAACCCGAATGCAACCGAGATGCAAATAATTTGTCTTTAATTTCTTTGCTTCTGCTTGTAAAGCTTGAGGATTTAGCAATGGTATAGTCTGAATACTTTCAGAGTTCTCTTGGACTTGACTAACAGACTCTTTAATGCTAATTCTGGAGGCAGCAATTAAATGGAAAGGGGCTAAGTCACTATAGACTTCAGAGGGTGTTATATCTGGTAGAGCCCATCTTGCAGAAGGCTGAGATTCCTCATAAGTAAGTTCAGCAGAATTTAATGTTCTACTTGAACTATTTTCAAACATTTCTTTAAGAGGATTTTCTTCTACATGAGAATCTTTTTCTTCAAGCTCTCGAAATGAAACAGACTTTCTGAATGACTCCATTCTTTTCTTAATAGAGTATAGATTTGAGTACCAACCTTTAGAACCAGACGTTACTGGCTCTGATACCAATTTCTAGCAGGGGCTCCTGTTAATTTGTACTTCCCCCGAACTGATGCGGTTTGTCAGCATTGACCATTCTCTTGTCGTGGCCCGTGGGTTTTCTTAAACAAAATAGAAGTAGGTTAACTTGGTAATCAATAACACTGCGAGAAATTTTAAAATAACTTTTGTGGTGTGACTTTCGAATTTTAAGACCAAAGTCCCTATAAAATAAAGTTAATGTTAAGAATGTTGAACGACTTATATGGCATTGAGATGTGAACTCTTCTTAATATGGTGTTGAGCGACAAACACATTGATAATTATAAATTAATTCGGGAAGAGTTGAAGAGGATTCTCAAAGATATCTGTTATGATATGGATGATATAGTGGTTGGTTAGACTGAATAGAACATTATATAGTTTTAGACTCAGATATTGACTTAAATATTCATCATAATAAAGAATTGGTTATCAATGTTTTATTTCTCAACATAGCTAATGCAAACTCCTCTCAAGCTTCACCCATCTGGTCATCTGTAAATCTTACACAATTCTCTCTTATATGGTTTTAATCTGTTTTTGCTGCGGGCCTCCTGGCAATACGGTTTGCTGTATACAAGACCATTATATTTCCTTAATATAATCTATTTGGTTTTTTTTCTTCTGAAAAAAAAACTCCTCTCAAGCTTATTTAGTAATCATCATAGACAAATAAGTCTATCTATAATTTGATTCGTGTCTTTTGGATTTAGCAATGATAATCTTTTGGGTTTTAGATACTATTGTTTTCTTTTTAGATATTTTCACTGGATGGAAATTCACTAAATCAAATATTATTTTTGTCATTATAGAGATTACTCACTAAATTTACTATTTAAAATATATCAATCTTAACAATTAGATTGTTGCCCGCTCTTTTGTATTATTTCCTTGAAATTATTGGTCAAGAAAATAACACTACGATTAAAAAATACATCAATGTAATTTTTTTTTTTAATTAATAAAATTCCTTGGTCGAACTTACCAAACAAAAATTAAAATAACACCACGACAATGACAATGAGGGAATAGTAACTTCGAGTCTGCCACTACGATAATGGGAGAATGGTACAAACTTCGAGATTGCCAATACCTTTCTTGTTCGTTAAGCAAAAGTAAGAGCACTATTTATAATCCATAGAGTACACCCTTATCTTCACCATAAACACATGGAAAGTGACAAACATGCACTATACAATGTCTTCCTCTAGATAATGTAAAGAAACGGACCTTACAAATTTTCAAAGAGCATGGGGTCCCATAGGTGTCAATGGACCCTATGCTCTTGGATGGAATCGATAAGTGTGAGATTCATGCGTATTTCGTGTTAAGAAAATTTTGCAAAGCATATTTTAGTGTGTGCAGTAAATTTGTCACTATGAAATTGATTGTATTTATATTTTATATAAATTATTTTATTTGAGATAATTTTTAAAAATATTTTGTTTTTATTTAAAATTAAAATAATAAAATAATAAAATATAATAATATAAAGGAAGAAAAAATGATAATATTTTTTTTTATAAGTTAAGTTTGTTAACTATAAAAAAAATAGAAGAGCGAGAAATTATAACCAAGGAGATGAAATAGAAATAATTTAGAATGGAAATAGTGAAAAGATGGGTAACTAAAAGTGAGAAATTATAATCAAGGAGATGAAATAGAAATAATTTAGAATGGAAATATTGAAAAGATGGGTGAATAAGTATGGTGGAAAAGAAGAATAAAAGATATTAGGAATTTTTTAAAAAACAAAAATTGTAAGATTAAACTAAGAGAAGGGGATGGAAAGGTTTTTATACAAAGGATCCTAAGTATAGAAAATCATCGAAGTTTAAGGAGAAGAATGAAATTATTTTTGCGCACAATCTCTAAAGAAATATTGGAGAAGTTTGTGAGCAATAATATGACGTTAATAGGGGATTTCAAAGGTTGAAGTAATATAGGTTATCATGGGATCATTATTGAGAGTGATTAGGGTAATGGCAATGAGGGTTGAAATGAAGGGAAGTTGTTAGAGGAAACATGTGTTAACATATAGGAGTTCAGAGTGCTAAGTGGGAAAATGTTATGCCATAAGAATTGTCAAAGGGCCATAATGCGAACCTAATATGAACCAATGAGATATCAAATATCAAGACTCCACTCGAGAAGGTAATTCTAAATAAAAATAAGTTTTGGATAAAAATGATTGATGCCATAGAGGCAATAAAACATAAAGAATAATAAGTGAAGGATGATAGGGCTTATCAAACAATTTCAACGATCAAGGCTCCAAATTTGGATAAAAATGATTGATGCCATAGAGGCAATAAAACATAAAGAATAATAAGTGAAGGATGATAGGGCTTATCAAACAATTTCAATGGTCAAGGCTTCAAATGGAGTTTGTAAAAGTGAAAAAAAATTATTACAAAAGGAGAAGCAAAGGACAATTAGAAAAGAAGAAAACTAAAGGGTTTACCCCTAATGAGAGACATGAGTTAGGGGAATTATTAACATTGTGGAAAATGAAACTCTAAGAAATTAATAAATCATGAATGATGTGGTGGGGAAGTGGAAAAATTAAGCTCATGGAGAGAAGAGAGAAGGCAAATAATGGGTCATTGAAAAAGGTTTGCAAAAGGGTATGAGAATAAAGAGATGGAATCCAATGTGAGAAAGAGTTCGCTCCTTAAGATTTTGAAGGTCATCACTATGAAAGATAAGACATATAAATTATTGGACAAAATGTTGTCATTGATGTCAAAAGGATGTCAAGGTCAGGGGGAGTCCTATTGGCTAGTCCTGTTGGCTGATAAGGTCATCAGTTGAGAACCATCACAGTAGAAGTATAAGTGAAGAATACTTTAAAAAAATCATTATGACTGTGACTAGTGGATGTATGTTTCAATGACCTGTTGGTTGAAGGGATTTTGTCTATAGAAAATCAACTTGGATGCCCTTGCAACTACATGGTTGGATGGTCCTCACAAAGACGTTTCCAATGGTATATGTGAGCTGAAAAACATCTTATGGATCAAAATTTATGCAAGGATGATGTTTGGCTAGGTTTTCTAGAGGCCTCATGGTTCCACCAAAGGTCGTGTCATCGTGCCCCAAGAGCCTAAAGAAGTGTAAATCCCATGGAGGAAATGGTCCCATGATTAACATACCCACGATATGGACAAGTTCCTGTCACCTGTTGAATAGATTGACATCACCCCCTGGATTTTTACTATTGGAGTGATATGTTGGTGGCCCCATATTCCTACGGTTGACAAAACCTATGAACAGGAATGTCTCCAACATGTATTATGAATATTCATGTTCACACCCTAGGAGTTGGAGGAAGTGTTATGTCATGGTGAAGGAGTGTGCCACAAAATAGAAACCAGTAGATGGTTATTCTTCTAGGGTATGGAAATTAATGAAGAATTCCTTGCCCCAACCATTTTCAGATAACAAAGGAAAATGTTGTAGAACAAGGACCCTCAGGCCTCTACCTCCATACTTGGTGATTTGGAACAGAGACAATCTAGTGGAGGAACCATAAAATATCAAAGCTCAAGAGGGATGACACATATACAAATCAACGCACCCTGAACCAGTAGTTGAAGGCTAAGTCACATGGTTTGGGTTTGAGTTCGGGTTCGACAATGATTAGGTTCAGTTCAAGTTTGAATTCTTTGATGAGGCTCGGATGAGGTTCGCCATTAGGTTCGTCCATATATATATATATATATATATGGAATTTAAAATGAGATATAGGATAAAATGATAACAAATCAACATTAATAAACATAAAAAAAATGTTATCACAGACATGGAAACTTTAAGGATAGATTAAAAGCTTGAGTTGTGACATGAGGCTATAAGTTTTGATCTATGCACTTGGTCAATGGCTATGATGTTCGATGAGGTTCGCCAAACCTCAAAAAAAATTTAAGGTTAACCAAAATTCAAACCTCAAGGTTGAAGTTCGACGAACCTTGTGACATAGGTTGAAGGTGCAGTGCAGTGAAAGTCCCAAAATTGAAAGGAGCCGAGAGACATGAATCCTAACCGTAAGCATCACCTAATGGAAAGTTCATGCCCCTGAGTAGGAGATGAAGGATCAACATGGCATGGTCCTACGAGATGGGAGTTGGGGTACGAGAAATGTCCCAACACCGTCATTTGATAGAAAAGTCACAACTCGTTTTGTTGTAGGAAGGTAGTTTTATGGGGAAGGCCATAATGGTGTGGTGGCATGATAAGCCTTGGAACACATCCCTCGGATGTATGTCAATATGGCGGCAATAAACAAAGCGTGTGAGGCTCAACCCTTTGGTAAAGTAAAGTTTCTCCAATAGTTAACCTATGGTCTCAAGACTAGGGCACATGCACAAAAAGGGGCTAAGTGTACAAGATCATAGCATTGTTAAAATTAACGTCTAAAATTAAATTTGTAGCATATTTTAGTCAAGGAGCACAATGAAATGAGAATGTTGCGAGGACCACAACTTTTTATGCTAGTCCAAAAATGCAAAGAAAATAGAGAGAGGGTTGTTGGATTATATTGTAGGAAGCAAGTGAAGGATCATGTCGAATAGTAAAGAAATTAATGGAGGAATTCCTCGAGTTGTGTAGGAAGTAATGGAATTCCAATCTCAAGTAGATAAATCGACACCGAAGTACCTCTTGTGTCATGAAGGATTTAATGGAGGTATTCCTTAGGCTGTGTAGGTTGGTAATGAAGATCTTGTTGAGCTTTGTGAATGTATAACAATTCAGTGCTAGACAGGGTGAGCCATACCGAAGTCTTTCTTTGATCTTTATGAGAATACTACAGCTCCACCTCGAGCCATGGGTAATTCACTGCGATCCCTTTCTTGAGCTACGAGAATATCATTGGTGTTTCTCTCTGTGTGAATGAAGAATTGACTTGCAGATGTTGTTTGTATGTGTCATGTGAATGGAGTGCGTTGATGAGCTATTGAAGTGTGTGTTGCTGCTATAGAGTGAAATCTAAACGCATCTCGAGAAAGTGAAAGAGTGCACTTATTTGAGCATCGTTGTGAGGATATGTGCAGCAGAGTGGGGGTAATTGCTTGCACTAAATGTATTGATTTAAGTGTAATGCTTATTTCTAATCTTGTTTGATTGCTTACACTACATGCATTGAATTTAGTGTAGATGCTGATTTATGATTTGATGTAACTAGATGTACATTAATTTCAAAGTAATTAGATTAATAGTGTGTTTTGATTTTAGTTGGTCGAGTCCCTATCATTAAAGCACATTTTCTATTTAGAGGTCATAAGTTCAATTCTCTTGACACCCTCAGGGCCAAGCTCTGTGGTTGAGTTGGGGAGAAGCTATCCCTTTGGCTAATTTTCCTTGTGCAAATATTTTGTGGACGTAGTAATCACTGATCTTCGGGTTCCATGAAACACATTTTTCTAGCCCTAAAACTTATCTCAATTTGTTGTGTCCTCGTCGTTAAAGCACCTTTGGTATTGAGAGGTCATGGGTTCAATTCTCTTGACACCCTCTAGATCAGCCTTTGTGTTGAGCCAATAGGAATTGATCCCTTCAAGTCGATCTACCAAGTACAAATATTCTATGGACATAATGGTCATCAATCTCTGGGGTCCATGTACCCCATATATATATATTGGAGATTAAAGTATTTAGTTATAGTTATATCATAAACCAATTAATATAGATATAATTCTAAATACTCTAATCTCCAAGATTATATAATTTAATTTTAATAAAATTGAAATATAATTAATATCATAATCTTCTTACCTTAATCAAAAATTAATTTGCAATAAATAATTTATTTAGTTTTTATTTCTTTATCTTTCAACCATAATCCTCTTACATATTTTACTAAGATCTTCCAAGAATATATAAAGAGCATTCTACTAACATCTTAAAGTTTCAAATTTCCCCAAAACTTATCTACTAATCTACATAAATATACCCATTGGTTTATGTTAGTGTAACCCGAATCTTGTGCCATTCAAATAACTCCAAAATATAATATATATTTTTTTATTTTAAAAATTCATAACTTCTATTTTATTAGTTAATTATCATTTTATTTAGTAATTCATTTTACACCATTAAAATTATTAGAGGAAATCATTTTTATTGGGTTAAATTAGAAAATACAATTTCTAATAAGATTGTAATTTATTCTTGTTTAAAATGCACTCTTAATACATTAATAAATTCAAATACTAAAAAAACTGAAATTAACTGAAACTTTGGATATTAAATAACTTATTCTTAAAAGTCTCTACCAAATTTTGTGCAAAATTAACCCAAAAAACACATTCATATATTAGTTAAAGCATATAAGAACTAAAAAATATTTCCAATACTATTTTTAAAATTATTTTTTGAATTAATAAACTATACAAAATATTTAAGTAATGTAATTTTTTTAAAAATTACATATCAAAATTGAATCCCTCCCTAATGTTAAATCAGTATTTAAATAAGTATATACTAATACAATTTCATTTCCACAAATTCAAGACTCTTCCCGTACAAATCTTCCATTATCACCCTACTCTTTGATTTCAAGTTCACAGTCCTCTTTGATTTCAAGTTCAGAGATGGCAGGAAAAGCGGGGCAGAGGCCATCCATGAGCTCGCTGTTGCTCAGACTCCGCTCTTCTGCAATTGGAAACAGCATTTTCTCGAAGGGCCGCCGCCTTCCCACACATACCCTGGAGGGGCGATT
The DNA here is from genome assembly GCA_031772625.1 of Pinus tabuliformis. Lineage (NCBI taxonomy): Eukaryota > Viridiplantae > Streptophyta > Pinopsida > Pinales > Pinaceae > Pinus > Pinus tabuliformis. Next base: position 1,648,959,616 of record CM062817.1, on the reverse strand, counting down.
TCCATCCACTTTATGTCACCGGCCGCGGTCTTCGAAATGGCCATTACCAGAGTCAAAATCTGACAGGAAAATACAATCTTAAAATCAAATCTTTTTGAGACACAAAATCCTAAGGGAACTCTTTAGCAAACTCCAATACGGGGCTCTGCGTAAAATGTTTTTAATGGAGTTGTTTATAATGTGATTTTTTGGAGATTCCCGTGATGAAATCCGGTGGAAGAAATTGAAGTTAAATCTTGATTTGCTGTAGTTAAAATGGTTTTTTAACTGCATATTTGGATTCAGCACCCTGAAAAACCCCTAGGACGCCTTGATTGCGCAGAAACTACCTATCAAACTTGCGATTCCAAAAAATTACTGGACCGGAAAAACCCACCGAAAAAACTTCCAAAAAATCTCATTATAAACAACTGCGTTTTTAATAACAGAAATTGCTTGCAGAGCACGCAAATAAGAAATCTGTGAGCGGAATTTGAGCTGTGATTTCCACGAAGCCTCGTGCTGGCTGCGATGCGCCGTACTTTGAATTTGAAGGACCGGAGGGTCACGGGTGGCTTAAGCGTGAAGATAAGATAACTTGTACTTTCCCTGAATTGATGCGGTTTGTCAGCATTGACCATTCTCTTGTCGTGGCCCGTGGGTTTTCTTAAACAAATTAAAATAAGGTTAACTTGGTAATCCATAACACTGCCAGAAATTTTAAAATCATTTTTGTGGTGTTACTTTCGACTTTCAAGACTAAGTTCCCTATAAAATAATGTTAATAATTTTGAACGATTTTATATGGCATTGAGATTCGAAAATGTGAACATGACAATGACCATGAGAGAATGGTACCAACTTCGAGATTGTCACTACCTTTCTTGTTCGTTAAGCCAAAGTAAGAGCACTATTTAAATTATAATCCATAGAGTACCCCTATCTTCACCACATAATATGACATTTTTATGTCACATGGAAAATGACAAACATGCACTATACAATGTCTTCTTCTAGATAATCTGAAGAAAGGGACCTTACAAAATTTCAAGAGGCATGTCGTTTAGATTGTATTGGGGTCCCATAGGGTCATGGGATAGAATCAATAAGTGTAAGATTCAAGCTTTACCAAACATATTTTAGAGTGTGTAGTAAATTTGTCACTATGAAATTGATTGGATTTATATTTTACATAAATTATTTTATTCGAGATAATTTTTGAAAAATATTTTATTTTTATTACATATTAAAATAAAGGAAGAAAAATCTGCTTGGGGTAGCTCAAGTGGCAATGGTCATAGAATGAAGTCTCATTGAACTGGAGATCTTGGGTTCGAATCTTGTACTACCCTCCCCCATTGCGGGGTGAATAATGGACATGTAAAATTGAAAATAAGAAAAAATGATAATATTTTTTTATGAGTAGGTTAAGTTTGTTAAAGATAAATGAAAATAGAAATGTGAGAAATTACAATCAACAAAGAGGAAATAGAAATAATTTAGGATGGAAATAGTGAAAAGATGGGTGAACAAGCATGGTATCATGGTATCGAAAGAAGAAGAAAAAGAGAAAAGACTGAAAGTTTTTAGAAACCAAAAATTGGAAGATGCAACCAAGAGAACAAGGTGGAAAGGTTTTCATGGAATAGATCCTAAGTAGAGAAAATCACCGAGGCTTGAGAAGAAGAATGAAGCTATTTTGGCACAAAATCTCTAAATAGATATTGCAGAATATAAATACAAGTTTGTGAGCAATGATATGACATCAATATGGGATTTCAAAGGTTGGAATAATATAGGTTATCATAGGGTCATTATGAAGAGTGATTAGGGTAAAGGAAATGAGGGTTGAAAGGAGGGAAATTGTTAGAGGAGGCATGTGTTAACATATAGGAGTTCAGAGTGCTAAGTGGTAAAATGTTATGCCATAAGAATTGTCAAAGGGGCATAATGAGAACCTAATATGAACCATAGTCAATGAGATATCAAATATCAAGACTCCATTGAAGAAGGCAATTCTAAATAAAAAGAAGTTTTGGAAAATAATGATTGATGCCTTAGAGGCAATAAAACATGAAGAATAATAAGTGAAGGATGATTGGGCTTATCAAACAATTTCAATGGCCAACACTCCAAATGGAGTTTGTAAAAGTGAAAAAAAAAATTACAAAAGGAGAAGCAAAGGACAATTATGGAGGAAAGAAGAAAAATAAATGGATTACTCCTAATGAGTAACATGAGTCAGGGGAATTATTAACATTGTGGAAAATGAAACTCTAAGAAATTAATAAGCCATGAATGATGTGGTGGGGAAGTGGAACAATTAAGCTCATGGAGAGAAGAGAGAAGGCCAATAATAGGTCATAGAAAAATGTTAGTGTAATACCCTCCTCCCACATCTACCCAAGCAATCGGCCAGCCGAAGTAAACATGTGACGAGAGGCCAATATGATATGATTCAGCCTCCTAAGTCACGTTAAGGAAGTGGAATCAACATAAACACACCATACAAACATTCAACGTCAGCATTAGGACCCTCAGGAACCAATCCAACCTTTCTGCTAACCAGCCCTAGGTCGCACTGATCTTTTGGATACTTGACCTCTGGACGCTCTCATGCTATGGACATGCTAGTGTCCAGGGACCTCTGGACGCTCTTACATTCCTGCAAGCCAATGTCCAGGGACTATTTTTGTCAGTGTTGTGCCAATGTCCCCAGGATTTGAGCCACTTTTTAAGGCCCAGAGCCTAGGACACTGCCCAGAATTGAATCATAGCTCCAAAACAATAAAATAAAAAGGAAATGACAGTAGAAATGCAAGCACTTGAATGAGGCCTTTACTGGACCCCTACTAGCCATGACATACATTTCGTCAAACATATCACGAATATCTAATCCACAGGTGTAAATAATAGATTTAAGCATAGGGGTCTCATACTTAACTAAGAATCGCTAAGTAGCATTGATGCCTCAACACATCAATTGCCATTTCATCCATTAAGTCATATATACATTGTTCATTCATTTACAAGTAAAAACATTATGAGAGCCATATATAGCTATTGTCATAAAACACATACATAACGAGCATAAATACCAATGAAATCACAGCTATATAACCACATATATTTTAGTATAATACTCACAGAAATACAAGGAGAAATAACCTCATATTGATGATGCAAAATCCATACCCAGGATAGCACTTCCACGTTCCACCCTGTTATAGGGAAATCTAATGTCTATTCAGAGCTGCTAATCCCACTAAGACGGGTAGCTATCTTAGAAACAAACAGATTCAAGTTACTTGTTTTTCCTTGAGAGAGAGATGGGAAAGAAGCAGAGAGTACCAACCTCAATCTTCCGCTTGGCTCCTTGCTTGTTTCCTTTCCCCTTTGACAGAATCATGCCACTGCTTCCTTACTTGTCCAGCTTCAAAGAGCACCTATAGATTCACAACAGCATAATACCATCAAAGCATAGAGATCTTTCACTGTAAACAATATAAGATCAGATATATATTGACCATACAAATGCATATAACAAACACATTATTCAGGGATACACAAGAATATGGAGGAAAACTCAAATAGCTTTATTAGTAAAAGTCATAGAAGAGAGGATTACAACCACTTGGTCAGACCCAACACCATCCTCCCAGCTTGAAAGCCCTCTTCACCTCACATAAAGCAAGATCACCCAACAATCTCTTCAAGGAGAAACCAGTAGCACGTCTTTAAAAATTACCAAATTCCAACCTTTGGATCTCTTGGATGAGGGATCCATTTATAGATATTTACAAGGGGGGTGAGTCAGCTTCTGGGATATTTACAAGAGAGGCCTACCTTTCCAGGTTACCCTTCAATTTGCAGACAAAAAATTTGTTCCATCGGGAAAGACCTACCTTCTCATGTTACCCTTCAATTTGCAGACGAAACATTTGTTTTATCGGGAAAGGCCTACCTTCTAACAGAGGTATTTTATCCCGGTCTAATCCCATTTTCCTAAATGGACGGGTGTGTCAGACCAGTCATATATCCTCTGTGGAAACCTACCCTATACCTGAAGTTTTCATGCTGAAGCAGGCCAAGGTGCATGCCCCCTGGGTTTCAGTCTTGACCACTGAATCACTCGCGCTCATCAGGTGGACGGTTGGAGATTGATGAGACATTCCTTGTGCAAAAAGACCTGTTAGGGTGGCATTTGACTATTAGCTATGTGTGAACCTGGGAATGAAAGCTGCTCTACGAGCTAGACCACTTTGCCTTCATGTGGAAAACACATTACTCGAAAGAGTGAGGAGACGATGCCTCCCATGCTATAAATGTAGTCGTGCCCAAGGAGTAGATTGTAATCTAAAGGTCCTTGGACTACCATTATGTTCAGATAAACGGTTTTCCTTCTCAAAGTTAGAGGCAAATTTGGAAGGATCCCTAACGGTCAACTGGTTCCTTTATCGAATCTTGTCAGATATCGCATCTCAGGCAAAAGCGATGGTGAACCAAGCGCTTTCCAAGTAGTTGAGGAAAGGATACTCACAGAAGCCCCTTCATTTATGATGGTACCAACCATGACCATTTTGTAAGTTTGCACTATGATTCGAAATGGTACATTAGATGGTAAATGGGGTCTGCCTAGTAGATTCCAATCAAAGGAAACAACTAGGTTGCTTGGAGGTGGGACCGAATAAACGGCCGGATACAACTCTGATGAATTTCCTTCCTGCAGTAAAGGAATGGGCAGATTGCCCCCATACTCATCGAAGTCTGTGTCTACGAAAAGAATTTGAACGATGTCATTCTCATTCTCTTCGGTGACTGTATCATTTGAAGGTAAATCCTCTGAAGTCAAGATGGGGTCGACTGCCATCTCGACCTGTTGAATTTGGTCCGATGTGGACTCAGAGGGTTTATCTTCAACGATAGGAACTTCAACTGACTCCAAAGGTGGGTCAGTCAGATTTTCAACTAGCAATGGATTCAGCAAGAGTTTCTTGTACCCAGGAGGGAGTCGCAGCGGTGATACAGGATGACTATCCAAGACTCTTTTAGCTTCGTCCATGAAGGGACAACGGTGGAGGGCATGATCACCTTCACACAGTCTGCAAGGAAATTTAGATTTTCCTTTTTGTCTGGTGACTTCGCTATCACTAGTTGACGGTGCACTTTCAACATGATCGTCAGAGGTTGATGACACCGGATTGTGCAAGAGGGGAGATCAGTCCCTTAGGATCCGTGGGATGCAAGGACAATATTGGTGATAGTGGTCTCCTTTGCAGATGACACATGGAGATTTAGGTTTGGACGGTGCAGTGTGTGGATTTTCGCTAGACGATGCCTGGTTGCCCCTTTTCACTATTGGCTCCTTCTTATTCTTCTCCTTCCCTTTCTTCTTCTTCTCAGTTACTTGGTTTTTAGTTTTACTATCTTTACCAAGCGAAGAGGAAGAAGGAGAGGGATAAACAAACGAAGTAGAAGGTTGGGAGGAAACTCTGGTATCATCTAGTTGCTGATTTGATTGTTCAGGAATTATGGTGCTTTGAATGACAGAGGTCGAGAAAAGTCATATCGGCAGGCCAATTGTCAGTCTTGGAAGGGAAAATGTGGCCATATGAGGTGCACCAACATCTTCCCAAGAGGTGAAAGGACTAGGATTTCCCCGAAGGGTAAATCCTTGGTTGGTGGACTCCATTTTCTCAACCTAAGACCAACAAGGGAACAATGACGTTATTCCGATTAAAATAAATTTTAGACGCTTTGACACAACTTGCTTTTTCACTTTTTAAGAGTTGAGAAAAAGCTAAAGATGACTCTAGTCGCCTTCGATTTTTAATGAGCCTGAAGTGACAAGTGCTCAGATGGACCTTTTCCTTTAAGGAGTCTGAAAAGGAACGAAAGAGACTGCTCTGAAAATCTAGATAGAGGAATTACCAAACCAATCGCAAAACTGCAGAATACTTTTTACGGTATGGCAGTCAATCTTCCCGAATGTTGTGTTCAGTGCATTGCGATCGATAGGGCAGTAGATAGGACTTCCTAAGGATAAAGGATATAGCCTATTGTGGTCTCCCAATATATACTCGACGGTACGTGGGAGCACAAGTCCATACTGGCACTTATTGTCTCAAAGAGGAGGAATCACCCAACCTACGATGAAAGCAACAGTTACTAGGCTTTACGATGCCGGAATACGTCTCTGCCCTAGACTTCTAGATGTTGTGCGTTAGGTTCCAAAGCATTTTTATGTTCATTGAATTTATTTTACAGTTGATCTTTCTTAAGAAATTTGCCTTTCAGGTTCACCGCATGATGTAGATATACAATTCCTAAAATGCAATCTAAGATGATAAACAGTCGTTTAATCTTCTTTTTGCAATGAAAATCCTAGCTACTAAGGAAAAGAGAAATGAAATCTTTTCAACATAGAGCAGAGAGCACACACTAGATGAACTGTCCTAAATCAAAATCAACAAGCAGTCTAAATGCAAATGCACGTGCATGTATTTGTTTTCCGCTTTCTTAATGTGTGAATGACAAAAAGAATGCTAAGTACAAATCTAAATTATTTCTTCTTTCAAAGCGACAGTACTAACGATTTTCTTTTCAAAAAACGACGGGAAGGCGAGACAACACTTTGCGATTTTGAATTGAAAATTGCTTTCAACACTTGAAATACTTATAAATTCAAATCAAATACAAGAGTAACAGTGTAATCGACTATCAAAAAGAGAAGTATTCTTTTCTTTGACTGAAAACGACACTTGCGACACTTCCAAATCAAAATATGACAGTTCGATTAAGCTACTTCTTTGTAAAAGAGAACTGTAAATGGCGCAGAATACATAAAAACATTCACAATTCTTTGTACAACAGAGGTTGGATGATGCAAAGAAGGGGGTTTCAACAGTGGTCTACTAATCACAGACAGCAAAACTCCTGAATAAAATTGAAGACAGTGAAGAAAAAACCAAAATTTGGAGGCAGATTTAGTCTTGTCTGATCATCGCACCTGTAACACAGGGAAACAGGGATGCATCCCACCTACTGCACACGGGAGGTGTGATGCATCCAGATTTCCAAGAAGACAGGGTGCGATGGTCCAGGGATGAGACTTCAACTTGGTTCTTGGTCACAGTTTGCAGTTTAGTCCAGGGATTTAGGCCGAGCAAATGATAGTCAGTAACTACAAAGTATAGGGCTGATCTTATGAGGTTACTCAAGCTACCTCTAGGGCACTTTAGGATGTTTGCAAGTCAATTGTTCAGTTCATAAACAAACCTAGAGATTGACTGAAGCAGCGTTCATCTACTTTTCACTTGCATAGCAAATTCAGTTCGAAGGCTAGCTGGCTTGACTTCAGGCTCTCTCTGTGGTTTATGAATCAAACAAATAGAGACAAGCAATCAAACTAAATGCTCCCCAGTGGAGTTTCCATTTTGTTACAGGGAAATCTAGTGTCTATTCAGAGCTGCTAGTCCCACTAATATGGGTAGCTATCTTAGAAACAAACAGATTAAAGTTACTTGTTTTTCCTTGCGAGAAAGATGGGAAAGAAGCAGAGAGTACCAACCTCAGTCTTCCGTTTAGATCCTTGCTTGTTTCCTTTCCCCTTTGACAGAATCTTGCCACTGCTTCCTTACTTGTCCAGCTTCAAAGAGCACCTGTAGATTCACAGCAGCATAATACCATCAAAGCATAGAGATCTTTCACTGTAAACAATATAGGATCAGATATATATTGACCATACAAATGCATATAACAAACACAGTATTCAGAGATACACAAGAATATGGAGGAAAACTCAAATAGCTTTATTAGTAAAAGTCATAGAAGAGAGGATTACAACCACTTGGTCTGACCCAGTGCCATCCTCCCAGCTTGAAAGCCCTCTTCACCTCACACAAAGCAATATCACCCAACAATGTCTTCAAGGAGAAACCAGCAACACCTCTTTACAAATTACCAAATTCCAACCTTTGGATCTTTTGGATGAGGGATCCATTTATAGATATTTGCAAGCGGGGTGAGTCAGCTTCTGGGATTTTGATTAGTGTCATCTCTCTGTAGTTCTTAGTTCCACATGGAGATTTTAGATCTCTTACTCATCCTTGGGCGAACTCAGAGAGGCAAGTGTCAAATGAGCAGTTTCTAGAAGATTCTCTGGGTTTCCACCTAGCAAACTGCTTGTGCCATTTGTCTTCTCTCGCTCATCGCACCCTATAGAAGGGCTTTCCAGTATGCATCACAATTTTTACATGTGGCAGATGAGATGCATCACACCTTTAGCACTGGGTAGCCTGTATGGTCCTGCTTTGACCAGTTCTGAGTAGCTTTTCATGGAGAACTTCCGGGAGATTATGCAATCAGCTGACCTTGCTCCTTTAGGGTATGAAACAACACTTTTAGGGACTTAGAATCCCTTGGTTTATGGACATATGTGATTGGGGTAGAAGTGCCCAAATATGTCTATAACAGTTGCCCCCTAAAGCATGAGGTCGTAAATCTTTTGATGTCGGGTGAAATGCTTTATAATGAGGATCTGAGGTTTTTCGCACTGGAAGGTGACCTGTAATAAGATACAATACAATACATTATCTTCATAATAATTTCATGCTCTAGCTGAGGCAGACATTCCCATGCTCAGCTTGATAAATTTGTTTTCATGTACATAGGACAGACAACCATCTGTGTGCAGACTGATGATTCTGGTAGAGCCATCATCCTTTAGTTTGGATGATTATCTATGCAGCAATGATGTACATTCGATGTTTTTATTTTCCTGATTATATCGTAGCCTGGATGGATGAAACTAGATCCGGGGTCTTCAAAACGCGTTCAATCTTTGCCCGAAGTACAAGTCGAAAGATATTCTGATGTTGAACATGGAAAGACATCGCCTAATTACCATTCAATGATGTAAACTGTTAATAGGCGCGAGAGGAATCACCGATGATGAGGATGACTCTCAAGGTACTGCAGTACAATTCACGTGGTGTGAATACATGAGTTGATGTCGAACAACACAGAAAATATTTCAGTCAAAGGCCATTAGTGTAAACCTGTCGCCGGAAGTGAGAAACTTGCCTTTGAGGCATGCAAGCTTAAAAGTACTGGAAGGGTTGTCCCTAGGTCGGCTTCTTGGATAATGAGCAGATGTCGACAAGAAGTGACCCGTCGTAGAAAGGCATTAATGGATCCCACATCTACGACATGGAACAGAGCAAATGATTTTGTAGAGGTGAAAACGATCTGGTGATACAAGGTTCAGGGTGGCGGTCATGAAAGAATGAAGTGTGAAGGTGTTGTAGCAGATGAGACACAAGTTGGGTAGGTGAATTCTCTGAGCGACTTATCTTGAACATATCGGTGACATTGAAATGGATTGGTAGTGTTAACCCCAAAAGTGGATGGTATGGTGGACCAATGGTGATATGATAGGTGAACAGAATAACCCAACCCAACTCAATCATGGTGATGGAGTGAAAGTGTCATGTTCAAGAGCGACCTGCTACCAATAAAGTTTCTTTAAGTTTTCTTCCCAATTTTCCCCAGTGATTTCTGACCAGTGCCTCTTTATTTTTGTCAAGCTTGAGGAGGATAACATATGCTTGTTCTATAATTTTCCCTTCGGGCAAACCCGTCGCTATGTTTTAACGAGCCTAGCGACAGTGAAACTCGCTCTTATCTTGATGTACAAGTTTGTCACTATTGTTTTAACGAGTTTAACGACAAGGATAACTCGGTCCTGTTCAATTTTAGAGAGTCTGAAAAAAGACGGAAAGAAGACTCCAATATTCCTTTTTCATAATATAATCCCTTAAGTCTGAAAAAGTGTAAAACAATGCAAAAGGGATGACTTTTCGATAGTTTTAACGAGCCGAACAAGACAAACGCTCGATATTTTTGTGTAATAATCCCTCAGGTCCAAAAAGATTAAAATCTAGAGGAGGGATAGCACTTCCAATCACTTTAACGAGCTGGAGAGGCCAATCGCTCGGCAATCTTTTCATATTTTACGAGTCAGATGAAAAGAGCTTAAAGGAGACTCATTTTTTTAGGAACGAGTGATGTTTTCAGATAGCAGCTGGTTCCAGGTAAGGTTTGGAACTTTCCAATCACGGCAATGTACAAAGGTGGCTAATAGGATCACTTGTCGCAACTGTTCCTCAAAAGGGGTAAACAATCAAATGGATGCGAATGATTGGCAACAATAGAGTGGAGGTGATGGTAAGAACACGACCAAGGCTCAGAAGCTGACGAAAATACATTCACAATGGTTATTTACCGGAGGTGGGTTCATTTTTTAATGAGCTTAAACTCTGGTGGAACATATGCTCATTGCTAGGTTTAATTTTTAATGAACTTGAACTTCGCGTAAAAATGCTCGTGCCAATCAGAGGTTCATTTTTAGGGAGCTTGCACCATTCGAAATTATGCTCCGACTCCTTTTATTATGTAAGCTAGGAACGACCAATCCTACGAGTTTAAAGGGTTAAGAGCCTACAAATTAAGAAAATAAATGGTCGCTTTTCACTTTCATGCAAAAAGTTTGCATGCCCCCAGGTATAGCAAAGTAGAGTTTCCAAGGTTACCCCTCAATTCGTAGATAAAACACTTGTTCTGTCGAGAGAGGCCTACCTTTCCAGGTTACCCTTCAATTTGTTGACAAAACATTTGTTCCATTGGGAAAGGCCTACCTTCTCAGGTTACCCTTCAATTTGCAGACGAAACATTTGTTTTATCGGGAAAGGCCTACCTTCTAACAAAGGTATTTTATTCCGGTCTAATCCCATTTTCCTAAATGGACGGGTGTGTCAGACCAGTCATATATCATTTGTGGAAACCTACCCTATACCTGAAGTTTTCCTGCCGAAGCAGGCCAGGGTGCATGCCCCCTAGGTTTCAGTCTTGACCATCGAATCACTCACGCTCATCAGGTGGACGGACTGGAGATTGATGAGACATTCCTTGTGCAAAAAGACTTGTCAGGGATGGCATTTGACTATTAGGTATGTGTGAACCGGGGAATGAAAGCTGATCTACGAGTTGGACCACTCTGCCTTCATGCAGAAAACACATTACTCGAAAAAGTGAGGAGACAATGGCTCCCATGCTATAAATGTAGTCACGCCCAAGGAGTAGATTGTAATCTAAAGGTCCTTGGACTACCATTACGTTCAGATAAACAATTTTCCTTCTCAAAGTTATAGGCAAATTTGGAAGGATCCCTAACAGTCGACTGGTTCCTTTATCGAAGCCTGTCAGATATCACATCTCAGGCAAAAGCGATGGCAAACCAAGCGCTTTCCAAGCAGTTGAGGAAAGGATACTCACAGAAGCCCCTTCATCTATGATAGTACCAACCATGACCATTTTGTAATTTTGCACTATGATTCGAAATGGTACATTAGATGGTAAACAGGGTCTACCTAGTAGATTCCAATTGAAGGAAACGACTAGGTTGCTTGGAGGTGGGACTGAATAAACGGCTGGATACAAATCTGATGAATTTCCTTCCTGCGGTAAAGGAATGGGCAGATTTCCCCCATGCTCATCGGAGTCTGTGTTTACGAATAGAATTTGAACAATGTCGTTCTTATTCTCTTCGATGATTGTATCATCTGAAGGTAAATCCTTTGAAGTCAAGATAGGGTCGACTGTCGTCTCGACCTGTTGACTTTGGTTCGATGTGGACTCAGAGGGTTTATCTTCAATGATAGGCGCTTCGACCGACTCCAAAGGTGGGTCAGTCGGATTTTCAACTAGCAATGGATTCGGTAAGAGTTTCTTGTACCCAGGAGGGAGTTGTTGCGGTGATACAGGATGACTATCCAAGACTCTTTTAGCTTCGTCCAGGAAGGGACAACGGTGGAGGCCATGATCACCTTCACACAGTCTGCAAGGAAATTTAGATTTTTCTTTTTGTCTGGTGACTTCGCTATCACTAGTTGACGGTGCACTTTCAACATGATCGTCAGAGGTTGATGACACCGGATTGTGCAAGAGGGGAGATCAGTCCCTTAGGATCCGTGGGATGCAAGGAAAATATTGGTGATAGTGGTCTCCTTTGCAGATGACACATGGAGATTTAGGTTTGGACGGTGCAGTGTGTGGATTTTCGCTAGACGATGCCTGGTTGCCCCTTTTCACTATTGGCTCCTTCTTCTTCTTCTCCTTCCCTTTCTTCTTCTTCTCAGTTACTTGGTTTTTAGTTTTACTATCTTTACCAAGCAAAGAGGAAGAAGGAGAGGGAGAGACAAACGAAGTAGAAGGTTGGGAGGAAACTCTGGTATCATCTAGTTGCTGATTCGATTGTTTAGGAATTACGGTGCTTTGAATGACAGAGGTTGAGAAAAGCCATACCGACAGGCCAATTGTCAGTCCTGGAAGGGACAATGTGGCCATATGAGGTGCACCAACATCTCCCCAAGAGGAGAAAGGACTAGGATTTCCCCGAAGGGGAAATCCTTGGTTGGTGGACTCCATTTTCTCAACCTAAGATGAACGAGGGAACAATGACGTTATTTCGATTAAAATAAATTTTATACGCTTTGACACAACTTGCTTTTTCACTTTTTAAGAGTTGAGAAAAAGCTAAAGATGACTCTAGTCGCCTTCGATTTTTAATGAGCTTGAAGTGACAAGTGCTCAGATGGACCTTTTCCTTTAAGGAGTCTAAAAAGGAATGAAAGAGATTACTTTGGAAATCTAGACAGAGGAATTACCAAACCAATCGCAAAACTGCAGAATACTTTTTACGGTACGACAATCAATCTTCCCGAATGTTGTGTTCAGTGCATTGTGATCGATAGGGCGACAGACATGGTGTTATCTCAAAATCAGGCCCTGGAAGGCTGCAGACCAGGAAGACTTCAAGTAACTATTTCAAACCAATCTTTTGGCTAAGGCTTAGCCTCCTTAGCCTGAGAGGGCTCTCTCAAAGGATTAAAGGTTTTTGATTATGATGAAGATGGCTAACTCTTTGTGAAACAAATAAAAATGAAAATGGTGGAAACAAAATTAACAAGTATCCATTGGGCTTATGGAGTCATATGTGATCTAGTATTAACAGTAGGATTGGCTTTGCATAAAAGTCAAGGCATTCAGATTTCAATATAGGTAGAGCACACCAAACACAAAGAAGACAGTCAACGAGTATGTGAAGGAAATTAGAACACTGCAAGTGATTTCTAAGTAATCACATACTCATAACACTGTAGATAACATGAAAAGACAACAAAAGAAACTCATATATTGAACTCTATATGATTCTTGAGAAGCATAAGCCAGTACTGTATTACCAAAAAAAAAGAGTCTTTACATAGGCCAAATATCAGAGCTTTTTTCTATAAATTTCCAACCCTTATTACATTTTTCTTTCTCCTATATATAGAGTTGTTCTACCTAACTGAGATTCCTCCTCAAGCATGAGGGGAACTCGAAATCTACTTCTAATGACACCTATTCAACTTTTAACTGCCTATTAAATGTAACAAACTGCAACTAGACTTTCTAGAGATCTAAATCAAATAGGAGTCTAACTCCATATTATGCTAATAATAGCCTTAATTACAATCATTCTCGTTCTTTGACATGTGGTCCCTTTTTAGTTTGGCTGTGGTGGATGTTCAAAGCTCCATACTAGTCTTCAATGTCACATCTTCTCCATTGCCCCTGAAAGATAGAAAACTATCCCTGTTTATCGGCCTTTGGTTTTCCTCAAAGATGTTCGAATCCAATGAACTATGCCCTTCATCTTTGATTATACAAAACATATCAGAATGCCACGTCCTTGATGTGCTGTCAACCTTTTCCATGTGTGAAGACAAAAGCTCCTCCAAGCTGTCTGACATATCTTGGACTATAGTAAATGAGATCACTTTATCACAAAAAGTTTAGAGTTGGATTCGAATATATGTTTCTTCCACCTGTCTTGACCTTGTTGAGAGTTGATAGCTTTAGATGATCCCTTGAATATATTCCCTTTTCAAAATTTCCGCTTGTATTGAGCATTAGTCATCATCTTCAGCAGTTTTGTAGCGTGCTACGAAACTGTTGTGTTATTCCAAAAAACACAGTTTCAACCCAGAATTTTGCTATTTTGAGCCTCTTGCTATTTAAACATTCTTTCAATTGCTCCAAGGCATTTCATAATTGAATGAAAATGTATGATTCTTCAAGAAAGATTATACCAAGCAAAACCATCAAAATTTGAAACATAGCCTTACTTGAAGTGGGATTTCTTTAAGGAGATTTTTTCAGTTGGCTTAACTGTATCTTTAAGTCTTCAATTTGTTTCTTCATGCCTCTAATCCCAACTCTCAAGTTTGAATTAGCCCTTCTAATGAATTGTGCTTCCTTTATAGCAAGGAAAATCCAGTTATGGAATTGAACATTAAAATCAACTACCTCGGGTATTTGAAATGTTTGGTCCTCCCACCGAGCTTGCATTTGGTTAAAATAAGCCTCTTTGATTGCAAATTTCCTGGCAGCTTTCTTCAGTCTAGCAATTTCAAAGTTTTCCAATTCCAACCTCCTTTTCAACTCTTCCACACTATCTTCTTCTTGAATGGTAACTGCTTTGCTTTTATCCTTTCTTTCATGAAGCTGTGTTACCTCCCCTGTTTCATCTGCTCTTGGCAGTACCTCCTGTACTTGTTTGAAATTCCTTGTTATGGGTCTCCTGGGCTTAAAGACAAATTGATCAACTTGATCATCAAACTTGAGTTTCTTCGAGGCTTTAACTCTCTTAGCCTTGTCTTTTCCTGACTCTATCAAATCTGCTTGAACTAGTGGTGATTCTTCAATGTCAATGGCTTGCAATAAGTCATTTAAGTCTCCCTTTGAAACAGGGCTTTCTTCAATAATAATTGATTTTCCTTTCTCTTTAGATACTTGGCTCCTAGTCCTTCTTCTTTGAACTCCTTCACCTGTGCTTGATTCATGTGCACTTTCTTTAACCTGAGTTTTCTCTTTAAAGGACTGTTGAGGTGTATCCTGGATAGTCAGTGGCCTGGTGGATTCTCTTACTTGTTTCCTTGCCTTTAACTTTGAAAACCTCTTGGATATTGTTTTTGCCTGATGACCAGTTTTTGTTGGAAGATCTTTTGCAGCTTGAGGGCTGAGACCGATCTTTTTCTTGAAACTAGACATGAAAATGAATGTGTGCCAGTCCCTACCTACCCTCTGGAGTTCATGCAGAACAATCAACTTAACCAAGCCATGGTGGAACAATGAAGTCTCACAGGCTTCTTTCCTTAGATGCACCTTGTCACACATTTTGCTTAAGCTGCGGAAAAAGTAAAAAGGTAGATCAATAGATGTCTTTCCTGTGAAATGTAATAGAAGTTTAAAATGATATGAATACACCTTATTATATCTCCCTTCATAGGTAAGGTACTTCTGTATACAGGTAATCAAATGGGCATATGATTCTTTGACATAACTTCTAGGAACAGAATTGTTTAAATCTAAGTTAATGAACTCCTACTTTAGAAATTCTTTGCATGGGGTCATATCAAATTTGAAATTCTTGAACCAACTTTCTTGCCCCCTTGGAATCTCTGTAACTGTGGATATTATGTCTGGTGAGACATGCAATTCCAGCATACCATCCTTTGAGTTTAGTCCTGTGAAATTCAGGGCAAATTCCTTGGTGACTTGTGCATGACCTCCCTAGAGTTTCTTGCAAAAATTCCAACATCTAGCTTGTTTAAATGCATGCTCGACTTCTCTGTTCTTCAAGGTTATGTCTAAACCTTCAGGTTCGTTTCTCAAACATCTACCTGATCTGTGGTCTTTTCTTTCTGCCGATCCCTCCATGAAGGTTTGAAACACTGTTGCTGCTCAAACTTCAATCTCTGCCTTGCTTGAATGGCTGCCTCGCTTGATAACTGCCTCGCTTGATAACAATGTATTCAAATTGAAAACTTGCAGACTTGTTCCTCATGCAACGAATACAATCATCATTAAGACTGTGAATACCTGGCTTTTCTTGGAACTTGCAATCCGTGTGTACCAATGTACCTAGTGGCTGTAATAATGGAGATAAGCGGTTGGACATGATATGTGGAGTGCATAAACTGACAATGAATGATGCAACCATAACTTAACTTGACAGATTTGACAGTTAGGAAAGATTCGTTGCGGAATGCACGAATCTCTGATTTCGTAGCGCAGTCAGTGTAAATTTTGAATTATGCGCTACGAAATCACCTAAAACATGTCGCGCTGCGAAATCACCTAAAACATGTTGCGCTGCGAAACTGCTAAAAAGGATTTATGCGCTGCGAAAACACTTCAAAATGATTACATGCGCTACGAAATCACCTAAAGAGTTTTGTGGCACATGGTAACCTTTGAAAAAACTGACACATGGTTATGAGACCGGTAATGAATGAGAATGACCGGTGAGAATGCATAGTTGACTTAAGACTCCTAAGACTCAGACTCTAAGGCAAACAAAAATCAAACTTAGACTAGCACTCACCTTTACCATTAAACTAATGTGAGACATTTTGGCATTAGAATTCTTAAGTGATAACACACGGCTTCCTAAGGATAAAGGATATAGCCTATTGTGGTCTCCCAATATATACTCGACGGTACGTGGGAGCACAAGTCTGTACTGGCACTTATCGTCTCAAATAGGAGGAATCACCCAACCTATGATGAAAGCAACAGTTACCAGGATTTACGACACCGGAATACGTCTCTAGCCTAGACTTCTAGATGTTGTGCGTTAGGTTCCAAAGCATTTTTATGTTCTGAATTTATTTTACAATTGATCTTTCTTAAGAAATTTGCCTTTCAGGTTCACCACATGATGTAGATATACAATTCCTAAAATGCAATCTAAGATGATAAACAGTCATTTAATATTCTTTTTGCAATGAAAATCCTAGCTACTAAGGAAAAGAGAAATGAAATCTTTTCACCATAGAGCAAAGAGCACACACTAGATGAACTGTCCAAAATCAAAATCAACAAGTTGTCTAAATGCAAATGCATGTGCATGTATTTGTTTTCCACTTTCTTAACGTGTGAATGACAAAAAGAATGCTAAGTACAAATCTAAATTATTTCTTCTTTCAAAGTGACAGTACTAACGATTTTATTTTCAAAAAATGATAGGAAGGCAAGACGACACTTTGCGATTTTGAATTGAGAATTGCTTTTGACACTTGAAATACTTATAAATTCATATCAAATACAAAAGTAACAGTGTAATCGACTATCAAAAAGAGAATTATTCTTTTCTTTGACTGAAAACGACACTTGCGACACTTCCAAATCAAAAGACGACAGTTCGATTAAGCTACTTCTTTGTAAAAGAGAACTGTAAATGGCACACAATACATAAAAACATTCACAATTCTTTGTACAATAGAGGTTGGATGATGCAAAGAAGGGGGTTTCAACAGTGGTCTACTGATCACAAACAACAAAACTCCTGAATAAAACTGAAGACAGTGAAGAAAAAACCAAAATCTGGAGGCAGATTTAGTCTTGTCTGATCATCGCACCTGTAACACAGGGAAACAGGGATGCATCCCACCTACTGCACACGGGAGGTGCGATGCATCCATATTACCAAGAAGACAGGGTGTGATGGTCCAGGGACGAGACTTCAACTTGGTTCTTGGTCACAGTTTGCAGTTTAGTCTATGGATTTAGGTCGAGCAAATGATAGTCAGTAACTACGAAGTATAGGGTTGATCTTATGAGGTTACTCAAGCTACCTCTAGGGAACTTTAGGATGTTTGCAAGTCAATTGTTCAATTCATAAACAAACCCAGAGATTGACTGAAGTAGCGTTGATCTACTTTGCACTTGCATAGCAAATGCAGTTTGAAGGCTAGCTAGCTTGACTTCAGGCTCTCTCTGTGGTTTATGAATCAAACAAATAGAGACAAGCAATCAAACTAAACGCTCCCCAGTGGAGTTTCCATTTTGTTACACGGAAACTAGTGTCTATTCAGAGCTACTAGTTCCACTAAGACGTGTAGCTATCTTAGAAACAAACAGATTAAAGTTACTTGTTTTTCCTTTACGAGAGAGAGATGGGAAAGAAGCAGAGAGTACCAACCTCAGTCTTCCGCTTGGCTCCTTGCTTGTTTCCTTTCCCCTTTAACAGAATCTTGCCACTGCTTCCTTACTTGTCCAGCTTCAAAGAGCACCTGTAGATTCACAACAGCATAATACCATATAGATCTTTCACTGTAAACAATATAGGATCAGATATATATTGACCATAAAAATGCATATAACAAACACAGTATTCAGGGATACACAAGAATATGGAGGAAAACTCAAATAGCTTTATTAGTAAAAGTCATAGAAGAGAGTATTACAACCACTTGGTCTGACCCAGCGCCATCCTCCCAGCTTGAAAGCCCTCTTCACCTCACACAAAGCAAGATCACCCAACAATGTCTTCAAGGAGAAACCAGCAGCACCTCTTTGAAAATTACCAAATTCCAACCTTTGGATCTCTTGGATGAGGGATCCATTTATAGATATTTGCAAGGGGGGTGAGTCATTTTCTGGGATTTTGATTAGTGTCACCTCTCTGATAGTTCTTAGTTCCACTTGGAGATTTTAGATCTCTTACTCATCCCTGGGTGAACTCAGAGAGGCAAGTGTCAAATGAGCAGTTTCTAGAAGATTCTCTGGGTTTCCACCTAGCAAACTGCTTGTGCCATTTTGTCTGCTCTCGCTCATCGCACCCTATAGAAGGGATTTCTAGTATGAATCTCACTTTTGACCAATTCTAAGTAGCTTTTCATGGAGAACTTCCGGGAGATGATGCAATTAGCTGACCTTGCTCCTTTAGGGTATGAAACAACACTTTTAGAGACTTAGAAGCCCTTGGTTTATGGACATATGTGATTGGGGTTGCAATGCCCAAATATGTCTATAACACACCCAACCATAGAATGGCCAAGCCAAATCTCTCTTCATCCATTCACACCTGTGCCATATTCAAATCCGAAATGTGGGATCTCATAAGACACATCAATCCAAAACCATCAAACCATGATTCTAGAAGCCAATGGCCTCAAACCATCAAACAATGATTCCACCTCATGGTCAGACATTACAAAACCATCATTAGATTAGTCTCTATCCAAGCCTTCCAGGGCTCCAGAGCATTTGTCCAACCAAGGCTCCAGGACTAGTAACTCAACCCACAACTTTTATTGGGCTCTAAAGCGTTTTTCCAACCAAGGCTTCTAGACTAGTAACTCAACCCACCAAGGGCTCTAGAGAATTTGTCCAACCAAGGCTATGGGACTAGTAACTTAACCTAAGTTGTTACAGGGCTCTAGAGTGGTTTTCCAACCAAGGCTCTAGGAATAATAACTCAACCCAAGCTAAGGAAACATGAGAACCAACCAAAATAAAACAATGAAAATAAACCCACAATCTCCACATCTATCCAGAAAATGGTAAGGCTAGACAATCCACTATAAATCCCAGCCATTGTCCATGCCCATGACAAATCACAATCAACCAACCACATGCATATGCCATGCATGCCCAAACTAGTGAGGAAAACATACATGCAACTCGGTACTTGCAAGCAAAATCTAATGTAGTTGTTGATCTCGATGTCCTCATATGCTTTCCTTCTCTTCCTTTTCCTTTTTGCTCCAAGAATCCAAGTATGCCACACCCTCCAAGAGTGCTCCAAGAAAAATCTAAGTCTCCAAGAGTATGAAAGAGAGAGAGAGAATAATGAGAGAACTCCAAAACTGAACTAACAAAAGGTTACCAACTGATCCTCAGAAGACTTTTTATGAATGAGGCCTTTATTTTATTCATTTTCCATTATTTTCCTTCATTTTTCTCCTCGCATGCAACATGTGACCTTTCACCTTCGCTTTCTCCTAATTTCCATTATTTTCACAAATAAATGTGCCAAAAATGCCATTTTGCCTTTCCAAAGCCTTAGCCATTTCCTTTTCCAATTTCCTTAGCCATTAATAACCAAATGAACACCCACACTAGGATGTCTTGTCGAACATTCAGCTTGAAATAAGTGTACCATCAACCATGGTTATTATTTTGCCTTTTTTTAACTTTTATTACATGGAATTTTCACGAGGGTTGTTATAGAACACCCCCCTTGGGGGAACACCATCCTCTGTGTTCAACAACACCTATAACCACAAGACTACTATAAGAAAAATATACCGCTGATGGAGTTGTATAACTTAGCTCGATGTAATATTTACAATGATCAACATGCTGAGAAGAAAACCAACATGAAAACATAACAAGCATAACATCATAATGACATGACACCCATACCGCTTATTGGAGCTTTATAACATAGCTCATGGTAGTATTTACATCCATATACATATGCACATATACCAAAATCACCTAACATATACCAAGACATATACAAAAACACCATTCCAAAACACCATGCCAAAACTACTTTGCCTCAACTGGAAAAAAAGATGAATACATAACCCACATTTGGTCTGCGATCTCCCATGTAGCTTCATCGGGCCCAAAGTGCTTCCAATGCACTTTAACTTGCTTGATTTCTCAGTTCTAGAGCATGAGCACCTTTTTTTGCAATATACACTGAGGCTTCGGCTGAAATTCTCCATCGGGTTCCACCTGCAATATAGACCAGTCAATCACACGATCAACATCTCTAACATACTTCTTAAGAAATGACACATGGAAAACATCATGGAATTTCACTGTTAGAGGAAGTGTAAGTCGATAGGCTACTCGCCCAATCTTCTCAATGATACTGAAGGGTCCACAAAGCTGTGGTGCCATCTTGGCACATGATCCAATCTGCAAGGAGCTCTTCCTCAATTTGATTTGCAAGTACACCTATTCCTCAACTTGTAACTCCTTGAAAAACCTGTTCCAATATGCATAGCTCTTCTACCTATCTTGCACTGCCTTTAGGTTCTTCTTTATAACCTGCATTTCTTATTCCATGTCTGGTCTACTCAACACCCTATTAACTAGATCACTCCAACTAACAGGAGTATTGTAACTCCATCCATACAATGCCTCAAACAGAATCATCCTCAAAGATTCTTGATATCATTATTGTAAGCGAACTCTACCAGTGGAAGGTACTCTTCCCACTTTCACTACTGATGCATCACATACATTTTCAACATGTCCTCCAATATCCTGTTGACCCTCTCTGTCTACGGATGATAAGTTTTACTAAAGGCCAACTCTGTGCCCAAACCTATAAATAACTCCTTCCAAAACTTGGAAGTGAACTTTGCATCCATGTCTGACATGATATGATCTAGGAGGATCTCGTCAGATCAGTTACACAGGTTCAATTTCATCATCAGAATTCAGGTCCGGTGTCGTTAGCTTCGATAGTGATGTTTATGGTTCAAGTTGTCCGGTAATGTATATGGTTTTCATGGTCATATGGTTTGATACCTAGTTATCGTCATGTGATTGTCGTCAATTCTGCCAGAATTTGGTTGTCGACATGGGTTTTTCGTCTGCCTCGCAGGATTTGGTTGTCGACAGGTTTGTCATCATGTGATGTCGTCGCAAATGTAGCTTTGTGACAAAGAAATGTGTATGGGTTTATTATAATCAAGTGATGTAAAACCTAATACACCTAAAACATTGACTTGACCTAAGTCTAAACCCTAACCTAAAACCTAACCCATGTATTAAAAATGCATTTACAAGGCATTAACCCTAATCTACAAACCATATTAAAACAAAACATTAAAAAACTATATAAAAAAACCCATTCGGGCTATTGCAATACATTAATAAAAAATAGTATGTAATAAAACTATTGTAAAACAAATATATTAGTCCCTAAACCGCGCGAGTATGGAGACTGCTGCGGAGACAGAAGCTCATGTGATCAGGCAAAGGGTTACTCTTAACCGAGTGAAGTTCACAGTTTAGACCACAACAGATATCATTTGTAACCATGTCGGCATTGTGACATGTGAACAACAAGGGCAGTAACTGCATAGTCTAGTGTAACCGCAGCAGCTAAACCACGCAGGGAACGGAACTGTCGGGCGGAGGTTGTGCCATGTGAGTAGCGTGATTACCGCGCCGTTAAGGATAGCCACCATATTAACTACTCTGCGCTTTTACCTAACCACCAGCAGTTCTATGCCTATCCTAAAGTCTAAAGTGGGTTTGTAATGAGAGTTTAGTCATATATTAATTCAACTACCATGGCAACCTTATCCTTACGTGTTCAACCATGATATGATCGAGACTCATGAATCCTTTTGCTAGCCATTCATGAATATCCGCAGCAGAGACAAAAGCTCATGTGATCAAGCAAAGTGTTACCATTAACCGGGTGGAGTTTTCAGTTTAGACCGCAGCGGATATCATTTGTAACGATGTCAGGGTTGTGACATGTGAACAGTAAGGGCAATAATCGCACAGTCTAGTGTAATTGCAGCAGCTAAATCGCGCAGGGAACGGAACCGTCGGGCAGAGTTTATGCAATGTGAGTAGTGTGATTACCGCGATGTTAAGGATAGCCACTAGATGTTCGACGGTGGTTAGACCCTAACTGTTCACATGCTAACAGTTTAACTACTCCACACTTTTACCTAACCGCCAGCAATTATGTGCCTATCCTAAAGTCTAAAGTGGGTTTGTAATGAGAGTTTAGTCCTATATTAATTCAACTACCATGGCAACCTTATCCTTAGGTGTTCAACCATGATATGACCGAGACTCATGAACCCTTTTGCTAGCTATTCATGCCAATTTTAGTCAAAAAGAGTTCGAATGAACCTATTGAGCCTATAAATTCATCCTTTTACTCATGAAGAAGGGAGAGAGTGATTTTTGAGTTTTGTATGCAGATTCTAGAGGATATAGGTTGTTTTGTTTTCAATGTAACAAGAGCATCCAAAGTCAGAATTGGGAACTATGACAGGCATTGGAAAGCTGGTTCAGAGAGCTTTCTTATGATAGTGACCAGAAGTTCCTGTGTGCACATTTTGGTCAATTTGCTGTGTAATCTACCTTCTCGGATTCAATCCTAATAAAGTGGTCACCCATCTTGAAAGCAGACCTGGAGACGTAGTCCTTCAAGGACGAACTCCCTAATCAATCTTGTTGTCTAGTATCGTTTTTTCACTTCTGTTTTTTATATTGCTTATGCTTATCATCTGTCGTAAAGTCTTTCTTCTCAAGCAGTTCTCATGGTTTAAGCACTTTAAGTTAACATTCAGTTCACTGTTGGCATAATCAATTCTATTTCAGTTTAAACATATGATCATTTTAGATCACGATATTCTCCAGAACACCATGTGATTTGACCACATCTCTAATGAATACCTGTGCTACATCAATAGTTTAGAATGTAGACTTCAATGGAATTAAATGTGCAACCTTTGTCAACCTATCCATAATAACCATGATGGAATCATGCTATGTCACTGTCCTTAGCAAACCTATGATGAAGTCCATGGAAATGGCCTCCCATTTCCATTCTGGAATCAAAATCGGCTGTAACAGTCCTCTTGGATGTTTACACTCTACCTTCACATGCTGACAATTAAAACACCTAGCCACAAACTCTACTACATCCCTCTTCGGGTTTGGCCAATAATAAAATCTCTTTAGTGCTTTCAGTGTCTTCTGATAACCTGGGTCACTCGAATATGGTTTCGCAAAAAACTCTCTCGAGATCACCTTCTTGAGCTCACTAATGCCTGACACATATTTCCTATCTCTCAATCTAACCAATCCATTCATTATAAGAAAATAATCCACATCTTGTGCACCTGCACCTGTACAAACAAACAAGACACTCTATAAGACACTTTCATAAATTACAGTTGAAATGAGAGAAGAAGAAGGATAACTACCTTGTTCTGATGCTATAATGCACTCTTTTGTTGAAGATCTTGATCGCTTTCTCCTTAGGCTTAGTCCTTACTTCTCACAATGTTTGAATACCTGCACAAGAGGCCAAAGACACAACAAAGCATAAAAGTGCAACAAGCATAATCGAATGTAATCCACTTAATAGATCAAGGAGAATTAAGATAAATGAAGCATTGACACAAACATTTATGGAAAGTGAACAATCAGTTGTATATATTATTAAACAAAATAGGAAGCATACAACCTAGGCCTTGATATTAGTAATCCTTCCATGAGTGAATGTCCAATTCTAAGCTCAAGCTCTCCAAGAACTCCTTCTCCAATCCAAAATGAATAGCATGTAGGCACTATCTCAGCATAAAGGTGCAAATAATCAGAGACTAACCATTTTGGAATGGAAGAGGATGAATAAATATCCAGGCAGAGGGAGTTAAGATCTCACCAAAGATAAGGGAAGGTCCTCATCTCAAGGAGGAAGCTCATAGGGATAATATCAAAGGGTAATATTGGGAGATATCAACCACATCCATAGTGAACAACATCCAGCTCGTCGTTCTAGAAGCCTCTAGATCACAAAGCTTTTTGTCCTATTTGGAAAAACTATCCTTTTAGGGATCAACGTGAGTATCCAAGCCAAATCTTTGCTAGCAACGCGAGGCTCGTATGGTGCAACCTGACATCAACACGAGTGGGCAGTGTCACAATCGCGCTGACCCATAAATTAGGGTTTTGAGCTCATTTTCTTCAGGGAAGGATCAAGGCATGTTTTCATTAGTTCTTCAGGGAGGATGTGGACTGCATATCAGGATGGATACACTGCATAGTTGACAAGTTTTGGCACTTTGGGGTATGACACAGGGAAGTGCAGAAGGTGTGACAAAATATTGTGTAACACCAAAAACCTAGCATCTCTCACTGTGTCTGACCTGTGTCTACTAGGAGACCTACTACCATATACCCCATTAGTTCTATCCTCATGTCCATGGCTGATCCGAAGCAACCCTTCTTATTGCAATTCCAACAAACTTTGAAGAAGTATAACATTAACCTTTGCTTGCTTCTCTTGTGCATGTATAATCCGTTCATTATATGCCCTACAACTCCTTATCTATTCCTTTAAGATTCTTAGTGTAACTTCCAAATCGGAAGGATTCCCAGCACCATACTGCTCTTCAGATTCATAGGGAGAGTCTTTGCAGTCCAGCATCTTGTTATCCATTTGATATCTTTTGTGTAATGCATAATATGTCAGATAAACCAACTCAAAATAAATCAACGTACCTTAGTATAGCCCTGGGAGGATAACTTGTTTGCAAGATCACCAAATCAGTGTGATACATGTATAACATACTCATAACCACATATAGACATACGTAACTAAATGTATCAACATATAAACATCACTCTAGCTAGGGTCCAGTCACCAATGCAAGGCCATATCAATAATTCATGCTATGACCTCATGCATGACAACAACCATTACTCCATTGTACACATTGCCACATGCAACCATCAACATGCATAAGCAATTCCAAATCAACTACACAGATGCATAGACGCATGTAGTCGAGCATAAGCGATCAATTCTTGTAATCAACCTACAAGACTAATACATGTAATCAAAATATTCAAGAATGTAACCTAACATATAAGGATGTAAGTAGGTGACATAAAATCAACATATAAGCAACATATAATTCATATGCAACCAGTCACATACTCATGACAAATGCATTCCTCAAAGTCAACATCAGTTCTCCATGGCAACATTACTATAACCATAATCAATCATCAAGCAAATGCAACAAGCACATGGAATGCAAGTGTAAGAGACACACATACAATTGAGATGCATTCATGACCAACACACATGGCCCATCCAGTTCAAGGGGTGAACCATGCTCTGATACTTCTCTGTAGCACCCTCCTCCCACATCCACCCAAGTAACCATGTCAACCGAGGTAAACATGATACGAGAGGCTACTATGATCATATTCGACCTCCTATGTGACCTTAAGGAAGTGGAATCAATGGAAACATCACACGCAGTCATCCAACATCATTAACAGAACCCTCATGAGACAAGCTAGCCACTTAGACAGCCTGTCCCTAGGTCCCACTATTGTTTTGGATCTCTTACACCATAGTCACTCTCATGCTATGGGCAAGGGAGTGACCAGCAACCTAAATTCACTCTCACAAGCTTTCCTGCCAGTGACTAGAGACCAAAATTTCCAGTTTTGTGCCAGTGACCCCGATATTTAAGCCACTTTTTTAGGCCGAGAGTCCAAGCCACTACCGAGAATGGAGTGATAGCTTGAAATAATTAAAAATACAGGGAAAGAATGATGCAAAAGCAATAAGCTGAATAAGACCATAACCAAACCCCTACTAGTCAAGCCATGCATTTCGTCAAACATATCATCAACATGTAACCTACAGGTGTAAACAACAGAAGTGTAGGGATCTCATACTTATCTGAGAATCGTTATGACCCATTGTTCCCTCATGTCATTTGATAAATTATCATCTATTAGGCCATAGATACACCATCCATTCATTTACAAGTAAAAACATGTTGAGAGTCATACATAGTTGTTGTCATAAAATATACATATAACCAGCATAATAGGAACATAATTACAATAAACATATCGGCCATCAAAATCCACATATACATCAATACATTTGCACATGGAAATCAAGGGAATGAATTTATCATTAATGAATGCATTAAACCAACCGGAGATGGGACTACCACATTCCACCCAACCATAGAATGGCTGAGCCAAATCTTTCTTCAGTCATTCACCCTCGTGCCATATTCCAAGCATGAATGTGGGACTCAAACCAAAAGAACCAACCAGACCATACCGAGGCTAAACCAACTCACCCTCATCAACAGAAACTAGGCTTTACCATAATCCATCCTAGATCACTAGGCCAACACAATGAACACATCATAATAGGCTTTACTGTGACCTTCACACTATCACTAGGCCAAACAAGCATGGATGCCACTGTATTTCTCCACCCACACTTTGAGGAATTTTCATGTCTCCTAGTCTCTCAGGCTTTACTACAATCCAAATCCGGATCACTAGGCCCTAAACCGAGACCCACTCTCTAGGATTTACTACATACCCCAACCTGGGATTACTAGGCCTGACAGGGAGAAAACCACATCTAGTCTTTATCGTATATCCTACCACTCACCAGTAAGGATTCCTAAGCCATCTGAGGCAAAAAAAAAATTCAGCTTTACCACAACCCACGGTTTGGATCAAGGGTTACTAGGCCATGTGTTCTATTATTTCGGAGATCCACCTCACTCAGCTTCGAATCCATTTAGCAATCCAGCTCAACCAAACCATGAGAACCCCATCACACCATGGCTATCCAGAAATCACAAGGCTAGGCTAAAAACACTATTACACCTGAAAAAAACCATGCCATAATAGAAAAGAACCACATGAAATGCCGTGCATGGAAAATCTAGAAAGGAAAATAGACATGCAAGTTGATACCTGTAATGAAGCTTGTTGTAACTGCTTGATCCTGCATTTCCATGCTTGATATTTGCTTCCTCTTTCCTTCTTTGCCTTTCTTGCTCCTATGCCAAAATGCTCCAAGAAAACTCTAAGTGTCCAAGAGTATGAGAGAGACTGAGAATAACGAGAGAGTTCCAAAACTTAACTGAAAAAAGGTTACCAACTGATCCTCAGAAGCCTTTTTATGAATGAGGGCTCTATTTTCTTCATTTTCCATTATTTTCCTTCATTTTCCTCCTCACATGCAACTTGTGACCTTTCACCTCCATTTTCTCCTAATTTCCATTATTTTCATAAATAAATGTGCCAAAAATGTCATTTTTCCCTTCCAAAGCCTTAGGCATTGCCTTTTCCAATTTCCTCAGCCATAAACAACCAAATGAACACACCCTAGGATGTCTTGCCCAACATTCAACTTGGAATAAGTGTTCCATCAACCATGGTTATCATTTTTAACTTTATTACATGGAATTTTCCCAGGGTTGTTACAATTGAAATATGCTAACTAAGTTTATTTGAATCTTGCATTGCATGGTGATGTTGCAGTGTGGAATATGGATGATTTCCTCTCCTTTTATTCTTATTGAATTGGTGTTTTATATGAAGGTCCTCTTCAAGCCTTCGGTAATGCAGTCCTTGTTGTTGAATTCTCATTGGACTCTCAAGTTGATGTTGCACTTGGGCATGATTGGTTTATGGTTTCCTGTAAAAGAAAGAAAATGATGTTTTGATGCATGGTACTTGTAACTGCGGTTTTACATTGATGATCACATGTAGGAGATTTGAATATAGATGCTCATCTTGATATTGTTTGTAAGAATAATAGTTGAATTTTTTGAGCATGAAGGTTTAAAAGTTGTGATGGATGGTCTTGATTGTATGCATTAGTACTTAGGTTCCTTCATACAAAGTTATGTAGGTAAATAAATCCATGTGAGTGCATGGAGAACCTATTAAAAGGACTGTGTGTTTTGGATGCTTAGACCCTTATGTAATTGCTTAGAGAAATTGTTGAAGCTCTCTGTGCGTGGTGAAGATATGAAATATAGTGATTTCCTATCAAAGGATCGATTAAGCTTGTTTGTATGCTTGAGAGATTGATGGAACTAGTGATTGAAATGCACTCTATCAACATTGAGCATTTGTTGTGTGTAAGATTTTTAGTAGTATGGTTTTGAGTTTAAGTTGCAATTGAGGAGATTGGCTAAGTCTCTTGAGTCTGGTAAAGAGTACTAAAGCACTTCTTTCAACCCACTGTGGTGATAATTCAAGTGGGAAAGTCTCTTATAAAACCACTGGGTTCAACACTGTGTAGTGAAATCACACTTTGTCCAGCTATGAATTATGTATAGGGAAATGGGAACATCCCTCTGAAAACCATGGGATTCAAGAGTAGATATATATCATCAATGGAAAAAGTTTTGGCTAGAACCAAAATGGTTGAATCATGGGCATAAATCCTTTGCAAATGGCTCAGGAGGAAGCCTTATTTCATTCCCTTAACCTTAGCCTTTATATGGTCACAATGGAATTTTATTAGGTTGAGTAAGGGATGGATTAAAGGCAAAACACTAGCCATAAGACTACATAGCCCAGTCGATGCAATTCCCGTGGAACAAGTTGCCAAGATTGAGTGATGGAGGTGATTAATGGTTGGGCGAGGACCTTAGATGACGTAAGCCTAGAGGGTTGCATCCCGGAAGTGCATAGAAAGCCATGTAAAATGGAAGAGTCGAGATGAGAAAGGTTGGGCTGAGTTGGTGCAGCCGTCATCTTGACGCTAGTGAAAAGGCATTGATAGTACTATGGAAAGGGACCGCTAGAGCAAGTATGTCCAAAGGGTAACTCCCTGAGAGTACAGAGAGGAGCAAAAAACAAATCTAGCAGTGCGACATAAGCCCAGGCCGTCATGGTAGACACATGAACCTGACATCCAAGCCATTGGTGTAGATGAGTGGACCCACAATAGGTCATCCCAGAGGGTCAACCCCGAAGCGATCGTCAAGTGCGCAAAATTATGTTTACTGGGTAGTGGGCCTAGGAGATGAGAAATATTTCCAGTAGTTAACAGTTTGTTGCATTAGTCAGAGAAACCATATATTTATATGCATATTGGTTTGCATTTTATTGCATAGCTCGAGGTGTGGGACCCAAACCCATGAACATGTCGACAAATAAAAATTAATTGCCATGTGGCACTAGGGGGTTAATAAGGGGGTATGGCCACGTGGATTCCATGTGGCCAAGACTCTGATGTGGCCCCCTCTAATTCACTGGATTGTAATGGTCACATATTTTCATTCAGAGGTCAAATTGAAGCAAACTTTAATATCATTGGAATCGTCTCAACGCGATGAACACAATAAGTATGTCAAACTCAGGATTTAAGTGAGTTGAAAATTTTTAGACCCCATTTCCATAACAACACCTTGGATCTTGGGTCAAAATAATAATTGTCTTCCTCATAACCTATGTTTTGTAGGGGATTAGGAGGGAGGTTGTTACACACTGGATGCATTGATTTTAGCATAGTTGTTTATTTCTAATCTATTTGGTTGCTTGCACTAGATGCATTGATTCCAGTATAGATGTTGATTTCTAATCCTATTTGATTGGTTGCATTAGATGCATTGATTTTAAGGTATATTTTGATTTCTAATCCTATTTGATTGCTTGCACTAGATGCATTAATTTTAGTGTAGATGTTGATTTATGATTTGACGTAACTAGATGTGTGATGTATATTAATTTCAAAGTAATTAGATTAATAATGTGTTCTGATTTTAGTTTTTCGTGTCCCTATCATTAAAGCACCTTTGCTATTTATAGGTCACGGGATCAATTCTCTTGACACTCTCATGGTCAGGCTCAATGGTTGGGCCGATGAGAAGTGATCCTTTTGGGTGGATTTTCCTGACGCAAATATTTTGTGAACATAGCGATCACTGATCTTTGGGATCCATGAACCACATTTTTTCTAGCCCTAAAGGTTAGCTCAATTTGTCGATACCCCATCGTTAAAACACCTTTTCTATTGAGAGGTCACAGGTTCAATTCTCTTGACACCCTTGGGGTCAACCTTTTTGTTGACCTAGTAGGAATTGATCCCTTCCAATTGATCTGTTGAGTACAAATATTCCATGGACATAGTGGTCATCAATCTCTGGGGTCCATGTACGACATAATATATATATATATATATATATATATATATATATATATATATAAACCAATTACTATAACTTTAATTATAAATACTTTACTCTCCAATATTATATAATTTAATTTTAATAAATTTGAAATATAATTAATATCATAATATTCTTACATTAATCACAATTTAATTTATAAAAAAATTATTTAATTTTTATTTCTTTAACTTTCAACCATAATCCTGTTAGATATTTTAAGAAGATCTTCCAAGAGTATATAAAGAGTATTCTACTAACATCTTAAAATTTCAAATTTCCCCAAAACTTATTGAATAATCTACATAAAGATACCTATTGGTTCTAATTTTATGCCAATCACATAACTCCAAAATATAATATAATTTTGGAGTTATGGTAAAGAATACTAAAGCACTTCTTTCAACCCAGTGTGGTGATAATTCAAGTGGGAGAGTCTTTCATAAAACTAGCAGGTTCAACATTGTGTAGTGAAATCACACTCAGTCCAACTATGCATTATGTATAGGGAAAGGGGCACATCCCTCAAAAAACCATGGCATTCCTATGTAGATATATATCATCAATGGAAAAAATTTCAGTTAGAATTGTTGAGCCCTGAAACTACATCTCTTATACACACTTTTCTAGACTTTTTCCCCTCACCAGTGCCTCATATGCTATCAAAGATCATTACATATTGATTCTGATAGTGCAGTTAAGTGGTTATGCTTTGATTGGCATGAGATTGGCCTCTCTGCTGACTTTGTTTTTCTTAGCTTTCAATTTCGGTTATGCTTTGATTTCAGTCTTAATCATTTGCTGTTAATAGTTAGTTTAGATATCAAATTCTTCATGTCATTTAACGTTATCTCCAGAGCCATGGCTTAACCCCGAAAGCCACTTGGCAAGCTATTGGATTATGAGTG
The DNA here is from genome assembly GCA_031772625.1 of Pinus tabuliformis. Classification (NCBI taxonomy): domain Eukaryota; kingdom Viridiplantae; phylum Streptophyta; class Pinopsida; order Pinales; family Pinaceae; genus Pinus; species Pinus tabuliformis. Next base: position 1,648,928,100 of record CM062817.1, on the reverse strand, counting down.
AGGTGATTCGATTTTACTTTCATTTCTACAATTAGATATCAAGTTCTTCATGTTATTGACGTTATCTCTAGAGCCATGGCTTAACCCCGAAAAGCTACTTGGCGAGCTATCGGACTATAAGTGAAGTGACTTGATTTTATTTTCATTTGCAAGTAGGTAATTTACATATCAATTCCTCATGTTATTGATGTTATCTCTAGAGCCATGGCTTAACCCCAAAAATCTACTTGGCAAGCTATCGGACTATAAGTGAAGTGACTTGATTTTATTTTCATTTGCAAGTAGGTAATTTAGATATCAATTCCTCATGTTATTGACGCTATCTCCAGAGCCATGGCTTAATCCCGAAAAGGTACTTGGCGAGCTATCGGACTACAAGTGAAGTGACTTGACTTTATTTTCATTTGCAAGTAGGCAATTTAGATATCAATTCCTCATGTTATTGACGTTATCTCTATAGCCATGGCTTAACCCCAAAAAGCTACTTGGCGAGCTGTCAGACTATAAGTGAAGTGAATTGGTTTTACTTTTATTAATTTGCAGTTTTTTTATTATTTGTTTGAGTGCAATAGCTTAACTTTTATTTCTGTATTTAGATGAGCAACAGAGATAGTGATTTCATGATCAGTATTTTATCATTTGTTTGATTTGAATAGCTGCACATTTACATTCTTGTTCAAGTACTAATTTCATCACTAGTATGTTTTGAGATCCTCTGAAGTGTTAAGCTCTGGAAGTCATCATAAAGGACATAATTGCCTTAAAATCTATATCCATACTTGCCTTCTAAAGTATTCTTAAAACTTAGGAATAGGGTTTCCATTCGCATTAGGAGACAAACCAAGATAAAACCCCCAAAAACAAAATAAAATTGAAAACAATAAAAAGTAAGAAAGAGGTTGTCTTGCACATATAGTGCGCCACACTTCATTAGTTTACGACTCCTAGTTTGATAATTAATGTAGCAATTTAGGACATGCTAAAGTGACTAAACATTTTGGCGCCATTGCCGGGGAAGTATAACTAGGTAGCCGATCTCTTACCAAAAAAAAAAAAAAAGAAGGGAAAAATTGATAATTTCTTGAAGTATGCTCTCCTCTTGCACCTAGTGTGATCTGGAGGATCAAAAAAGAGAGTTATTAGTTCAATAATTTCTTGATTATGCTCTCTTCTTGCACCTAGTGTGACTTGGAAGATCAGAAAGAGAATTATTAGCCCGACTTAAAAATAATAAAATAAAAAAATGACATGCATAGAGCAAGAGATTCTAGGGGAATGTTTATAGCTACGGCCAAAAGTTCGATTTTCACAACTCCAGCTACTTCAAGCCATAGACAAGATACACCTCCATCTCTGACTAATACTCCCAGCCTTAGGATTCCTGGAATTCAAGGGGCAACAGCTGAATTAGGAGATTCTCTCACACTATCTACTAAATCTGATCTAGAAGAATAACCTTTCTTCACTTCTACCGGGGAACATATTGTAATCAAAGAAGTAGAATCACCTGAAGAAGAGGGAAAGGGAGAAACTCTCCTTCGTTCACCATTAATAGAAGAACCAGAAGACTCTGAGGAAACAATCATGACAGAGGAAGTAGTAGATGGATTTGGAGGAGGGGGTATGGGTAGAGGAAGAGGAAATAATGGATGAGGTAGAGGTAACAATGGGGGAAATAGGGAAGGAGATAACTCATTTGGATTCCGTATAGCCGATGAGGAAACTCATACAACAATGAAAAAAACTTCACCATCTTTTCTCCCAAACTTTTATGGGTTACAAAGTGAGGATCCTAAAACATTTCTATTTGAGTTTGAAGTCTTGTGCTGAACCTATGACTATATGGAAGACTCTCAAAAACTCAAACTGTTTCCTTCAACATTGAAAGGAGCTGCTTTGAAATGGTTCATGGGATTATTCAATCAATCTATTAGGACTTGGAATGATATGAAACAAACATTTTTGGATAGATACCTGGATTATTGTATGCCCACCAATCATAAGGATGAGGTATTCAAGATGATGCAAAAAGAAGATGAAAACTTGGAGGATTTACTTGAAAGATTTCAATACAACTTAAAGAGAGCAAAAATGAGTAACTTAGACGAGGAAAACTTGAAAGCCCTTCTATTGAAAGCCATTAGAGATGAATGGATATATATTTTAAACATGATGGGGAAGGGAGACATTTCTCAACTTCCACTTCGTGACATAGCATAACTATGTGTCCATCTCTCAAGGGGAAAATCTAAAACTAGAAAAGGGCCGAGAGATCCTTCTCTTATTAGAGCAAATAAATCTACAACTGGATCAGTAAGTAGGGCAGAGATTGGAAATATGCTTGATGAGTTCAAAACTAATATTTTAGAGAGCCTTAGTGAACAACTAGACAACCTTAAAATACAAAACAAGCAGAAAGCAGAAGTTCATGCCTTGGCCATCTTTTGTCCAAAATGTAGAAAGAAACATGCTCTAAGGGAATGCCCCTTGGATGCAAAAGTTGTAGAAACATGTATGATTTGCTCAGAAAGTCATGAGACCAAGGATTGTCCTTCAATTCCTGGGCTCAAAGCTGTCTTTCAGGAAGATCCAAATTCAGTAGAGTCCCTTTGTTTTGTTTCAAGAAGACCGTGGCAGGGGCAACAAAATCAAGGATTTAACAATCCTATGAACTTTCAGCTCCCGCCAAATTGGAATTCTTGGCAACAACCTTGGCCCCAACCTCAAAATCCATACCAATCATGGGCACAAGGGATGAAAAATCCTTATGGGAGATTTGCTCAGTTTTATCAATATCCTCCATATTTTCAAAATCAACAAAATCCACAACTTCCAAATCAAAACCCACAACTTTCATTGCCATTCCCACAACAACAACCTTCTCAACAAAATCCAAATGCACAACTCTTGCTTCCATTTCAACAAAAGACAAATCAACTACCAGCCTAGCCATTGCCAAATAGCAACAACAAAAATCCTCAGAATGCTTACATGGTAGAAGGAAAACAATTTCCTACCTATATGATTGTTCCTCTTAATGATGTTCAACTCAGATTTGGTAGAGTTTTAGAAAAACCTTCTATAGATGTTCAAGAGCAAGGTACTTCTGAGGAGGATTCTCTTAAAGTCAATAAAGGTTCCAAAACCCAATCATTCAAAAAGAAAAAGAAAAAGAGTCAACCCCCACAACTCCTATAGTTGAGTAACCTGCATCTTCATCCACGCCTCCTTTCCCTGAAAGATTACAAATTGACAAAAGGGTGGAAAAACAAATCTTGCTGCCTGACTATGATTTTCTAGATGAATTAAAGAATGTCTGTATCAAGATTCCCTTGGTACAAGCCATTATAGAGATTCCTATTCTAGCAAAAACAATAAAGGAGTTGAGTCTCAAAAGACCAGGAAAGAAACCAAGAGATATAAGAAGAATCCACCTGGTAAGAAAAATTGCAGATATTATGATGGGAAAAATTACCATGCAGAAGTATGTGGATCCAGGTAGTCCAATTGTCAAGACACATATAAATGGGATAGAAATTCCAAACACTTTTATTGACTTAGGGGTTGCTATAAACATTATGAGTAGACAGACTATGGAACAGCTTAAACTTCCTAATCTTCTTTTTACACCCACCTTACTACAACTTGTAGATAGATCAATAATCAAACCAGATGGTGTACTAGAAGATATTTCAGTCTCCTTAAATTCTTGGAAATATCCAGTAGATTTCATGATTTTGACTCCCAAGAGTAATTTAGGAGGGCATCAACTCATCTTAGGAAGACCTTGGCTAGCCACAGCTGATGCTTTCATTAGTTGTAGATCTCGGGATATGTATATTTCTAATGGTAGTTCGACAAAGAAATTCAATTTGTATCCTCCAGCAAAGGCAATTACAGAAGTAGGAGACAATGAATGGGTCGACGATGAAGATATTATACAACCTGTCTTTACTGTCTTTGAAATTAGTGAAGATAGTCAAATTTTGAACACACTAGAAAATTTTGAAACATCTTCAGAATATGACCACACACAATTTCAGTTAGATTCTAATATTGAATATTTATCATCAAGAAAAATGTCTCTTTACTTTATGGAAGAGTTTGGTAGCTCTACCATTGAAATTTTTCCAGGAAAAACACTAAATATCAACAAAAATTTGGAAAAGTCACAACAGGAAGAGCTAACCAAAATCTTGCAAAAACATTCTACTACATTTGCATGGGAGTATATTGATATGAAAGGTATTGACCCTAAGACTTGCATCCATCATATCTATATCGAGGAAAACAGTGGACCAATCAGACAACCTCAGAGAAGGATGAATCCAAATCTTAGGGAGATAGTGAAAGAAGAGCTCCAAAAACTACTCAATGTAAATTTCATTCACCCAATTTCAGATAGCCGATGGGTTTCTCCTTTGGTTATAGTACCAAAAAAGAATGGTAAATGGAGGGTATGCATTGATTACAGGGAATTGAATAAAGCAACTTTGAAGGATCACTTTCCTTTTCCCTTCATCGATCAAGTATTAGATACATTAGTAGGAAAAAAGTATTTTTCATTTCTGGATGGTTTTAGTGGTTATAATCAAATTCAAGTAGCACCTAAAGATCAGGATAAGACCACATTTACCTGTCCATGGAGAACTTTTGCTTATCGAGTGCTTATTTTTGGATTATGTAATGCACCCGCAACATTCAAAAGAGCAGTACTAGGAATTTTTTCTGATCTAATCCATGATTGTGTAGAGGTATATATGGATGATTTTACAGTTTATGGTGATTCATTTGAAGAGGCATTAGAAAATTTGGAAAAAGTCCCTATAAAACAAACCTTTCACTAAGCCATGAAAAATGCTTTATGATGTTTACTGAAGGTATTGTTTTAGGACATCATATTTCAGGGGATGGGATTAAAGTTGATAGATCAAAAGTTGAAGTCATCTCCAAGTTACTTATTCCAAATTTTCAAAAAAGATTTTAGAAGTTTTCTGGGATTTACTGGATATTATAGAAGATTTATAGAAAATTTCACCAAAATAGCATCTCCACTCTTCAAACTGCTTACAAAAGACTGTGAATTCAAATGGGGTCCTAATTGCCAATCGGCATTTGAAACTTTGAAAACAAGAATATCTGAAGTGCCTATCTTGAGAGGACCAAATTGGAAACTTCCTTTCCATATTTCTACAGATGCTTTAGATACAGCTCTAGGGGCTGTATTGGGACTGAAAAAGAGTTCTTAGCTGTTGTTCATGCAATCAATAAGTTCAGACATTATATAATAGGCTATGAAACTTTTATTCATACTGATCATTCTGTAATAAGATATCTAATGAACAAACCCATTGCTAATGGCAGAGTTACAAGTTGGCTCCTCCTTTTACAGGAATTCAATATTACTATTTTAGATAGACCAGGGAAACAAAACACAGTAGCTGATTTCTTGTCTAGGATTCAGAATACTAAAGAAGATTCCACTGTAGAGGACAATTTTCCTAATGAATATTTATTTGCAGTAACTACTAAGACTCCTTGGTATGTAGATATAGCTAACTATTTGGTTACAGGGAAACTACCTCCACATTTATTTCCTGGTGAAAGAAGAAAGATTATTCAGGAGAGTTCAAAATATTCATGGATTTCTAACGAATTGTTTAAAATAGGGCTAGATCTTGTGATTAGAAGATGTGTTAGGGAATATGAGATGTCTGATATTCTCAAAGCATGCCATGATGAACCATGCGGTGGACACTTTGCTGACAAAATGACAGCCTATAAAATCCTCTCTTTAGGATATTATTGGCCATCCCTCTTCAAAGATGCAAAACAATATGTCAAAAGATGTGACAGCTGCCAAAGAGTAGGGAAACCCACCCTCTCAAATGAAATGCCATTACAACCACAGGTATTCATCGAACCCTTTGAAGAATGGGCTTTAGACTTCATTGGACCTATTAACCCACCATCTAAACAAAGAAAGTATATATTGGTATGTATTGATTATGTCACTAAATGGGTAGAAGCCAAAGCATTATTTTCTGCTACTGAGCATTCAGTTGTTAGTTTTCTTTATGAGGATATTTTTACTTGCTTTGGTGTTCCAAGAGAAATTGTGATAGATCAGGGAGGTCAATTCACATCCAAACTGGTGGAGAATTTGATGGAAGAGTACAAGGTCAAGCACAAAAAATCTACTCCTTTCCATCCGCAAGCAAATGGTCAAGTGGAGTCTACAAACAAAGTTATTAAATGAATCATTACCAAGACTGTTCATCTACACAGAAGAGATTGGGTAGAAAGGCTTCCTGAAGCCTTATGGGCCTATAGAACTACATGGAGGAATACAATAGGACATTCTCCCTATGAACTTGTTTATGGGAAAGAAGTTCTGCTCCCTATTGAGTTCCAAATTAGAACCTTCAAGATGGCAGTTCAATTGGGAATGGATCTATCAGAAGCCCAAAAGCATAGAATGGAGCAATTGAATGAACTAGATGAGATCAGACAAGAAGCAATCCTAAGAACTGGTCTTGTTAAATATCAAAGAGCTAAGTGGCATGACAAATACATCAAGGAGAAAAAGTTTCAAGAAGGAGATTGGGCATTGCTATTTGATTCCAAGTTCAAAGATTTCAAAGGTAAATTTCAGACTCATTGGCTTGGGCCATATGAGATTGACAAAGTCTTTAGCAATGGAGCAGTAAGAATCAAAACTATTGATGAATATCAAACTACTCTTATTGTGAATGGTCATAGATTAAAGATCTATCATAAGCCACTCCCAAAGGAGAAATTTGTCAAAATATTTCAAGATAATTCTGCAATAAGGCTGGTGAAGAAGAATCCTTCTTCTCCACCAGCCTAGTCTTTGTTCTTTTCTGTTTTAAAAAAATAAAATAAATAAATAAATAAAATAAATAAAAATAAAAATTGTATAAGCCTGAAAACCAATCACTGATTGGCAGTCTTATATAGAAAATACAGGGCGAAAATCAGAAACTTCTGACGCCCTATATTTTCCAAAAAAAAAATCCCTCTCATTTTATTCATAGTTTCATGTCACTTCACTTCATTTCGCTTCAATTCACTTCATTTCATTCCATTTCATCATCACATTCCACCAATAAAAGTTCTTTCATGACCAGTTTTCATATATCATTCACTCAGTCATCATTCATTTCCATCCATCTCCATTCAGTCATATGTTCACTGTGTCAGTTTCTCCAGCTGAATTCTATTTCCGCAGCTAAAAACTGATTCCGCAGTTGATTGTTGATTCTACAGCTAACACTTTGTTATTCAGCACTGATAGTCAGGTGTTAGCAAAATAATGATGAGAACCAAATGCAGGTATGAAAAAGGAAAATATTTTGAAGATATAAAGCACCTAAAGCACCAACAGGAAGCAGCCAATCAAAGGTTAGTGGACGGAAGTGGAAAAATTCTAAGGTATGAGCAAGATTCATTTCAAATAGCATTTTAAAGCACATTCTATATAGGTATGAAACCATTGGCTCCATTATGTGTAATGATTCACATTGATAGCTTTCATAATCGCTCCATGGCCTTTACATAATTCCACCATGAACTTTGCATTAATTTTTAACGGCCTCATGATCCGCCTCCAAATTTAACTCGTGTTTAATTGTACGTTGGCATTCCACCTGTTGAACTGGGTAATTATGAGGACGTAGTCTATTTGATCACGGCTCTTTCCTGCCACACAAATCTGCAGTCATTTTGAGAACATGCTAATGCCTATTCCGCAGCCTTCTAGTTCAAAGTTCTGCCAGGCTCACTCTATTTCCATACTATCCCATTGAAGTTGTGTTTGTTATTTCTGGCCTGTTTACATAACACTCCACTCCGTAAACTCATTTTCACTACCTGTTCTCTGCTCTTCCGTTTACAACTACTGGTTTTTTCTCCACAATCCTTCTCCATCTCTCGTTAACACAACCGTTTCACCTCCGTTAATCCATTACTCACAGTCCATCACTCACAGACGTATTTTAAGGCAGGAGGAAGGAATGGGCCTTTTGCTAAGAGTAGAGCCAGACAGGCCTAAATTCATGGAGGGTTATCCACAATTGAAAAGCATATTAAGGAAGGCATGGTGGCTGCAGTTCATCCATAAATTTAGAGGTCACAATAAAGAAGTCACGAAGACATTTGCAAGGTCTTTTAATGGCGTGGAAGTTGAGGTTGGAGATATTAAATTTTCAGTCACAGAGGCATCTATCGCAGCAACAACGGAACTCCCACAGGAGGGGGAATGGTAGTTCAAAAACAAAAACTTTGATGAGAGGGCCTAGAGGATTATCTTACACAATCCAGGTATGGATATGACCATTTTCAAACGTGGAATCCCTGTCTCTGCTCTAGAGGAAAAGTGGACTAGTTTATTATTGATAATCCAAAATTTTATTACATGTGAAGGACAGTTTGGGTCCATGTACATGTACCACATCCGATTGCTAATGAATTTTCTAGAAAATCAAACCATCAATTTGCCTTACTTTTTATTAAATAGCCTGAAAAAGATGTCCATAACTATACAAAAGAATCTAGATGACATAGAACCCCACCTTTACCATCACGGCCTTGTAAAAATTTTGATTGAAAAATAGTTGAAGGAAAGGAAGGATACTTGGGAACAGTTTTTGATTAGAAACTTCTTTCAGGACCCACCTGAAACACCTGAAAGTAGCTCAGCAAGGAAAAGTAGGAGAAGGAAAACAAGTGTGAACATTCAGGACACTCCTACTAACATAGCTAAAGAAACTAATAAGGAAGAGAAGTTGTCTGAAAGTAGGAAGGAAAGAACTAAGGTTAGGAAGCAAGGAAAACTAAAGGGGAAAAGAAATATTGAAGTTGTCTATCAAACCCTAGAACCTTCCTCAGAAGAGGATCAAATACTTTCTGAAAGACTAATTTACCTTCAGGAACAATCAGTTGCAGCAAAGAGAAAAGGGAAAGAAAAACAGAGTGTGGAGAAAGGAGACACTAGCTCACAGAATCTAAGGAGGAGCTCCAGACTTAAAGGAAAACTGAAGAAAGTACAAACTAAAGGGGCCCACTTCATTGATTTAGGAGGGGAAACACCGGAACAGTCTCCAACAATCCCTCCTGGTCGTAGCCCACAACATACTCCTATTTCTCAACCAGATTTTGAGATCAGTCCTTCTCAACCAAATTTTGAGATCAGTCCTTCTCAGCCAGATTTTGGGGACAGCCCAAGAAAGGCTACACCTAAGATAGATCCAACCCAGCAAGAAATGTATGATTTTATTGAGTCGTTGGAGAAGACTGCCACAGATCAAGGCACTTCATCTACCCAGCCTAATACAGCCCAGGAAGCTCTAATCCAATCACTAAAACAAGAAGTTTTTGAATTGGAAGTCCTAAATAGACACATCAAAAGAGAAAATGAAACATTGAAAGAACAGAGCAGGTTGGATAAGATTATTCACGACAACACCATGTTGCATCTTGGGCTGTGGCAGAAGAAAAATAGGAAATTGAAGAAAAAGAGCAGGAGGTTGAGCAGAGCTCTTATCAACCTCAAATTCAGGTGCCTAATGAGAAAGCCTAGGATGACAGTGGTACCAAGAAAGAAGAAAAGAAGGTTGGATGTGTTAGCAGAGGTCTCAGAACACATGAACTGAAGGGAGGATGGTCACAGTTTTGGTTGCATGAGGACATGCAACACCTTCACAGTGGGGGTATGTTGAGCCTTGAAACTACATCTCTTCTACACACTTTTCTAGACTTTTTCCCCTCGCTAGTGCCTCATAAGCTATCAAAGATCATTACATATTGATTCTGAGAGAGCATTTAAGTGGTTTTCTAACTATATTTTTGTGTTTTCTATTTGACTTAGATTTTGCTCATTAGCTACGGAATGCAGCGACTTTCCATAGTTGACTTGAGATTCCATAGCTCTTTTTGTTGATCCCTAGGTTACAGGTGTCAACAAGCAAAACAAGGCACATGGGCAGTTCAGAAATGATATAGACATGGACTAGGTCCTATTGGTTTAGCCAGATTTGTAGAGGAAAGTTTTGGTCAAACGGTGGTCAAACGAGGAGTTCTACGACAAACAAGTCTCTGTTTTCAACACGTGACGGGTCCGAGACCGTTCCTAGATCCATGGATTCATTTTGATAGCTGTAGACTGCCTCCATGACGCAAATCCAATAGCCACCTTTTCGTAGATTGAATGATCATGGAAACCAACACGCTAAGCTCACGGGTGTTGTCTTTTTACGTGTCCTCTGTTGAAGGTGTTCCATAGGAAAAACAGTTATGTAATTTGCTTTATAAATAACGCGTTTGCAAACACATGTAGCTAGTTTTTATGTAGTCTTGCTGTTAGTTCATGTATTGTACCGTAACATTGGTCCTGCTATTGTAATGAGAGGATCCTTCCTCTGTTTTGCAATATAACAAGACTCTGTTTTATATGACCGTGTGAGCGTAATTTCAGACTGACAGTGTGTTAACCAAGGCCGTGCAGAGGGCCCCTGCTGGCTAAGGTTTCGTTTCTTTATTTCTGTAAAGTTTTTATATGTTGTTGTCTTATTTCCATTGTAGATATTTCATAGTTTGTTCACCTGTGTATATTTCATATTTTAGTTATGGTGTTAATGTTTCATTCCTATACATGATTTTCCAAGCATTGTATATTTTTGCTAACACTGATCAGTGTGTTTCAGGATAGGCTAGGCTCGGGCATTTTCATACAATTTTTGCAATAAAATAGTGACATGAGATTGGCCTCTCTGCTGACTTTGTTTTTCTTAGCTTTCAATTTCGGTTATGCTTTGATTTTAGTCTTATTCATTTGCTGTTGATAGTTAGTTTAGATATCAAATTCTTCATGTCATTTAACGTTATCTCCAGAGCCATGGCTTAACCCCGAAAAGCTACTTGGCGAGCTATCAGATTATGAGTGAGGTGATTTGATTTTACTTTCATTTCTGCAATTAGATATCAGGTTCTTCATGTTATTGACGTTATCTCTAGAGCCATGGCTTAACCCCGAAAAGCTACTTGGCGAGCTATCAGACTATAAGTGAAGTGACTTGATTTTATTTTCATTTGCAAGTAGGTAATTTAGATATCAATTCCTCATGTTATTGACGTTATCTCCAGAGCCATGGCTTAACCCCGAAAAGCTACTTGGCGAGCTATCGGACTATAAGTGAAGTGAATTGGTTTTACTTTTATTAGTTTGCAGTTTTTTTTTTTGTTTTTTTGAGTGCAATAGCTTAACTTTTATTTATGTATTTATATGAGCAGCAGAGATAGTGATTTCATGATCAGTAGTTTATCATTTGTTTGATTTAAATAGCTGCACATTTACATTCTTGTTCAAGTACTAATTTCATCACTAGTATGTTTTGAGATCCTCTGAAGTGTTAAGCTCTGGAAGTCATCATAAAGGACATAATTGCCTTAAAATCTATATCCATACTTGCCTTCTAAGGTATTCTTAAAACTTAGGAATAGGGTCTCCATTCGCATTAGGAGACAAACCAAGATAAAACCCCCAAAAACAAAATAAAATTGAAAACAATGAAAAGTAAGAAAGAGATTGTCTTGCACATATAGTGCGCCACACTTTATCAGTTTATGACTCCCGAATTGATAATTAATGTAGCAATTTAGGAAATACTAAGTTGACTAAACAAGAACCACCATGGTCGAGTTATGGGCGTAAATCATTTGCAAATGGATTAGGCAGAAGCCTTATTTCATTCCCTTAACCTTAACATTTCTATGCTCATAGTGGAATTTTATTACGCTAAGTAAGGGTTGGCTTTAAGGCTGAATGCTAGCTATAAGACCACATAGCCCAGTCGATGCAAAGCCAATGGAACAAGCTACGAATATTGAGCAATGGAGGTGATCAACTATTGGGCGAGGGTTTGAGATGACGTAAGCCCAAAGGGGTTGCATCCCGAAAGTCCGCAAAAAACCACATAAAATGGAAGAGTTGGGATGAAAAAGGTTGGACTGAGTTGGCGTAGCCGTCATCTTGACGTCGGTGAGAACTAGTCAAAATACATTGATAGTACTGGGGAAAGGGCCCACGAGAGCAGGTATGTCAAAAGGGTAACTCCCCATAAGTATAAAGAGGAGCACACAACAAATCGAGCGAGGTGATGTAAGCCCAGGCTGTCGTGGCAAACACGTGAGCTTGACAACCAAGCCATTGATGCATATGAGTGGACCCATAATAGGTCAACCCGGAGGATCAACCTCGAAGTGATTTTTAAGCGTGCATAATTGTGTTTTCCGGATAGTGGGCCTAGGAGACGAGAAATATTTCTAGCATTTAATGGTCTGTTTCATTAGTCAGAGAAGCCATACATTTATATGCATATAGATTTGCATTTTATTGCATAGCGGGAGGTGTGGGACCCAAAGCTATGAACAATTCGACAACTAAAAATTAATAGCCACGTGGTATGTGGTTAGCAAAGGGGTATGGCCATGTGGCCAAGACTGTGATGTGGCCTCCTTTAATTCAATGGATTGTAATGGTCACGTCTTTTGATCCAAGGTTAGATTGAAGAAAATTTTTATATCAAGGGAATCGTCTCGACGAGATGAACATAATAATGGTGTCAAACTCAGGGTTTAAGTGAGTCGAAAACATTGAAATTTTGAGAAACCATTTCCATAACGACACCTTGGATCTTGGGTCAACATAGTAACTGTCTTCCTCCTAACCAATGTTTTGTAAGGGATTAGGAGGGAGGCTCTTACACATTGGATGCATTGATTTCAGTATAGTTGTTGATATTTAATCCTATTTTTTTGTTTGCACTAGATGCATTGATTTTAGTGTAGATGTTGATTTATGATTTGATGTAACTAGATGTATGATGTACATTAATTTCAATGTAATTAGATTAATATTTTTTTTTTTTTTTTTAGTTGGTCGAGTCCCTATCATTAAAGCACATTTTCCATTTAGAGGTCACGAGTTTAATTCTCTTGACAACCTCAGGGTCAAGCTTCGTGGTTGAGCTGGCGAGAAGTGATCCATATGGATGGGTTTTCCTAGAGCAAATATTTTGTGGACATAGCGATCACTGACCTTCAGGGAACCACATTTTTTGTAGCCCTAAAGGTCATCTTAATTTGTCGAGCCCCTATCGTTAATTCACCTTTGCTATTATGAGGTCATGGATTCAATTCTCTTGACACCCTCAGGGTTAGGCTTTGTGTTGAGACAATAAGAATTAATCGCTTCAAGTCGATCTGTGAGGTACAAATATTCCATGAACATAGTGGTCATCAATCTCCAGAGTTCATATATATATATATATATATAATTTATTAATCAATTAATATAAATAAAACCCTAAACATCTTAATATTGCTGAGATTTTCTATTTTAATTAACTTTGGAAAAAATCTCATGCATGTGACAACAACAGGATTAGTTGCTATATTAGCTCCAATATTTTTTGAGGAGGAGTTAATGCATCCTATATTTGTTGTGAGGGAATTTATGATTCAGTTTTATACTCCAGCTATAAGAAATGTAATCTCGTAGAGGATTGAGAGAGAGTAGAGAAAATAGGGTGAGCTGAGAGTATGTGTGAAGAATTAAAATTGTTGTAATCTCTTGTTGAATAATAAGATTGTCGATGCCTCTGTTCTAGTGGATGTAGCCCAGATTGGTTGGGTGAACCACGTTAAAATCTTTGTGTTATGGGTCTGTGATTTTGTATGTGCTGTGTATGTATGTTTATTTTTATTTCCGCTACGCATTGTTTGGTCTAACAATTGGTATCATAGCGACGGAGCGGAAGCGTGGAGGGCCCATAACCTACAGGTCTCTGGTTGTGGAGCTGGTACGTGTGATAGAGACGCGGAAAGTGAAGCTTGTTTGGTTGGCGCGGTTTTGGCTGGAACAGCAGCGCCAATTTTGAGCTAAAGAAGGGGCTGGTGCGGTTTATTCAGTAACAGTCACGCCAACGCGCCAGAAAGGGCTATTGGCGTGGAAACGAAAGTTTTAATCGCGCCAATTTCCTGCCTCGCGTGGATTTCGTTTCAGGCGTAGGTCTTCCGCTGTCGAGGAGCGCCAGGCAATTTATTTTGTTTCAGGCGCGGGTTTTCCGCCATCGAAGAGCGCCAGGTAGTTTTTCCTTCTGGTAAACCTACAATTTTTTGTTTTTCTTTTCAAATTGTAATTACACGGTACGACAGAGGCATTTTATAGTATAAAGAAAAGGCATTTTTAATTTGGAATTGGAGATTCTGTTTGTTACAACATGGCAAAAACTCAAAGTGCTCGTTTTGAGATCGAGAAGTTCAATGGAAAAAATAATTTCGAAATCTGGAAAGTGAAGATGCATGATCTACTTGTGCAACAAGGCATGGCGAAGGCGTTGTTGGGAAAATCCAAACAGCCTTACACCATGACAGATGATGAATGGAATGAATTGGATGGAAGAGCTCTGAGCGGTATTCGACTGTGTTTGGCAGATGATGTTTTGTTTAACATCGTGTCAGAGAAAATTGCTACTGGTTTGTGGACAAAGCTTGAGAAGCTGTACATGACAAAATCCTTAACCAATAGGATTCTTCTGAAGTGACAATTGTACAGTCTGCGCATGAAGGAAGGTACAGCTATTACTGATCATTTGAATGTCTTTAATACTCTCCTAGTGCAATTAGAAAGTATAGAAGTAAAATTTGAATAAGAAGATAAAGCTATAACTTTATTATGCTCATTGCCCGAGTCATGGGATCATTTTGTTACTTCTATAAATCTAAGTATATCAGAAACCCTTGAATTTGATGATGTTTTTGGAGCTTTGTTGTCCGAAAAGACAAGGAAGAGGTCAAATTCTGAAACCTCTACATCAGAAGCAATGATGGCTAGAGGTCGTTCTAGAGAAAGACGCTCCGGTAAGCACAACGACTCGCATTCAAAATCGAAAGGGAAGAAGAGTAAGGTAAAGTGTTGGTTTTGTGGCAAATCGGGACATTTGAAGAAGGACTGTTGGAAGAGACAGCAAGCATCCAAAGAAGACTCTTCAACAGAGAAGAAAGAAGCAAACATGACAAATACAGGTTCGGCATCCAAGACAGGTATGAGTGATGAAGTGTTATCAGTTGATTTGTCTAGTCATGATCAACATTGGCTGTTAGATTCTGGTGCATCAAATCACATGTGTATTCATAGGGAATGGTTTAAAACTTATAAACCAATCAATGATGGAGTAGTTTACATGGGAAATGATGTCACATGTAACATTGTGGGAATTGGAAGCATTCAACTTAAAATGTTTGATGGGACAAATAAATTTTTAACTAATGTAAGAAATGTACCTGAACTAAGGAAAAACCTCATTTCATTAGGAGTACTAGACACTAATGGATATAAAACCTTTATTCAAGGTGGAGTAATGAAAGTTTATAAAGGAATTTTACTAGTAATGAAAGCAAAGAAGGTTGGAAATCTTTTTCAGTTAGAAGGAAGAACAGAATTAGATCATGTCTCTACAGTGTCTGAAAATGACAGTAATTCTATTCGTTTATGGCATCAAAGGTTGGGCCATATGAGCGAAAGAGGATTAAAGATTTTATCTGATCGTAAGTTACTTCCTAATATAAAGTCTGTTAAGTTAGATTTCTGCAAACATTGTCTGTTTGGGAAACAAAGCAAGCAGAAGTTTAAAACTGGAAAACATACTAGTAAGGGAATCCTTGATTATATCCATTCTGATGTTTGGGGTCCATCTCCTATAACCTCATATGGAGGATCGTCGTATTTTGTATCTTTTATTTATGATTTCTCTAGAAAAGTGTGGGTCTACATGTTAAAGAAGAAGTTTAATGTGTTTACAGTTTTCAAACAGTTTAGAGCATTAGTTGAAAACATCACTGGAAGAACTATTAAATGTCTAAGAACTGACAATGGTGGTGAGTTTACTTCAAAGGAATTTGATAATTATTGCAAGGAAGCTGGGATCGAAAGACATAAAACCACTGTGTATACTCCTCAGCAAAATGGAGTTGTTGAACGCATGAACAGGACTCTTTTAGAGAGAGCAAGAAGTATGTTGAGTAACGCCAATTTGCAGAAGGAATTGTGGACAGAAGCGGTTGCTACAGCTTGCTATTTGATAAATCGATCACCATCAACTGCAATAGGATGCAAAATTCCTCAAGAGGTATGGAAAGGTCATCCTTGTGATTATTCTAAACTGAAAGTTTTTGGTTGTGATGCATATGCTCTAGTTCCAAAACATCAGCGTTCTAAATTAGATCCTAAATCAAAAAGATATATCTTTGTTGGATATGGTGATGGGACTAAGGGATACAGATTGTGGGATCCTACTACTCACAAGATCATCATTAACAGAGATGTTAAATTTAATGAATCCTCACTTGAAAGTTCAGATGTAGATGATAAATTGAAACAGGATAATGTATCTAAGCTTCAACACATTCAGTTTGAAACCAGTTCAAATACTGATGATGATCAAGATGAACATGGTTCAGATGCTAGTCATGAACAAGTTTCAGATGTAGATCATGAACATGTTTCAGATGCAGATCATGAAGAAGTTCCTACAGATAATAATCAGCAAATTGTGGAAGTACCAGAAACATCTTTAAGGAGGTCCACGAGAATTAAACGTCCTCCTAGAAGGTATGATGATTATGTTACTTCAGTTGCTTTAACCGCTAACGATGATGAACCTTTGTGCTATCAGGAAGTTGTAGAAGGTTCTAAAAGTGAAAAGTGGAAAGAAGCTATGAAGGACGAGATGATGGCATTAGACAAGAATGACACATGGGATCTGGTAGAACTTCCTAAAGACAAAAAAATTGTGGGATGTAAATGGGTTTACAAATTGAAAAGGGGTGTTGATGGTTCAAAGGACAGGTACAAAGCAAGGCTGGTCGCGAAAGGTTTTTCTCAGAAAGCAGGCATTGATTTTCATGAGATATTTTCACCAGTTGTAAAAATTGTTTCAATTCGAATTGTATTAGCATTAGTTGCCTTGCTTGATTTAGAATTACAGCAACTAGATGTTAAAACTGCATTTTTACATGAAGATTTAGATGAGGAGATTTACATGGAACAACCGGAAGGTTTTGTTCAAGATTGCAACAAGAAATTTGTTTGCAGGCTCAGAAATCATTGTATGGTCTGAAGCAATCGCCTCGACAATGGTACAAGAAATTTGATTCTTTCATGTTGAGTCAAAATTATATAAGAAGTGAATATGATCATTTTGTTTACTTTAAGAAATTAAGCATGTTCATTATCTTAGTGTTATATGTTGACGATATGCTTTTAGCAAGCAAAAGCATAACAGAGATCAACAGGTTAAAGGCTCAGATGGCTAGGACATTTGATATGAAAGATCTAGGAGCAGCAAGACAAATTTTGGGCATGGAGATTTTCAGAGACAGGAGCAATGGTAAGCTATGGCTATCACAACAGAAGTATATTGAGAAAATACTCTTGAGGTTTGGTATGAACAATGTGAAGCCTGTTTCAGTCCCTTTAGCTTCCCATTTTAAGCTTTCTTCAAGTTTATGTCCTAATACAAATGAAGAAAAGGAATATATGTCTCGAATTCCATATGCCAATGTAGTAGGTTGTTTAATGTATGCGATGGTTTGTACTCGACCAGATATTTCACATGTAGTTGGGGTTGTCAGCAGGTATATGGCAAATCCAGGAAAAGAACATTGGTCAGCAGTGAAATGGGTGCTTCAGTATTTGAGAGGCACAAGTGATTATTGTATCACTTATAACAGAAGTAGTGAATTTGTTTGTGGATATGTTGATTCCGATTTTGCAGGTGATTTGGATAAGAGAAGGTCAACTTCAGGGTATGTCTTTACTCTTGCAGGTGGAGCTATTAGCTAGATGTCAAAGCTACAGAATATTGTTGCTTTATCCACTACTGAAGTAGAATACATAGCTGTTTCGCATGCTTGCAAAGAAGCGGTTTGGTTGAAAGGTTTCACTGGTGAGTTTGGTAGGTTACAGGACAACATCAAGTTATTTTGTGATAGTCAAAGTGCAATTCATTTGGCTAAGAATCCGGCCTATCATAGTAAATCTAAGCATATACCTATCAAGTACCATTTTGTAAGACAAGTTATCACTGAAAGGGGTGTTTCTCTTGAAAAAGTGCATACAAAGGAAAACTGTGCAAACATGTTCAGAAAATCAGTTTTGTTAGAGAAGCTATGTTGGTGTCTAGCTTCTCTTGGCTTGCAGAAAAGATAAAAATAATAAATGAACAGGGTATCAGGCTAATTGTTGTAAAGGTGGAGATTGTTGAGATTTTCTGTTTTAATTAATTTTGGAAAAAATCTCATGTATGTGACAACAATAGGATTAGTTGCTATATTAGCTCCAGTATTTTTTTGAGGAGGAGTTAATGCATCCTATATTTGTTGTGAGGAAATTTATGATTCAGTTTTATACTCCAGCTATAAGAAATGTAATCCCATAGAGGATTGAGAGAGTGTAGAGAAAAAAGGGTGAGCTGAGAGTATGTGTGAAGAATTAAAATTGTTGTAATCTCCTGTTGAATAATAAGATTGTTGATGCCTATGTTCTGGTGGATGTAGCCCAGATTGGTTGGGTGAACCACGTTAAAATCTTTGTGTTATGGTTTTGTGATTTTGTATGTGCTGTGTATGTATGTTTATTTTTATTTTCGCTGCGCATTGTTTGGTCTAACAAATATTCAATAAAATATTGATAATCATAAACCAAGTAATATAACTATAATTCTAAATATTTTAATCTCCAATATTATATAATTTAATTTTAATAAACTTAAAATATAACTAATATCACAATCTTCTTAGGTTAATTAAAATTTAATTTGTAATAAATAACTTATTTAATTTTTATTTCTTTATTTTCAACTATAATCCTCTTACATATTTTACTAAGATCCTCTAAGTGTATATAAAGAGCATTCTACTAACATTTTAAAGTTTCAAATTTCCCCAAAACTTATCTAATAATTTACATAAAGATACCCATTGGTTTTTGTAAGTCTAGCTCCAATCTTATGTCAATCAAATTATATATATATATATATATATATATATATATAACTTTAAAGGTTTATCATTTTATTTTATTAATTAATTATTATTTTATTTATTTTATGTTTTAAAAATATTAAACAAAATAGTTTTTGGTTTAAATTAGAAAATATAATTTTAAATAAGATTGTAATTTTTTTTTAAATGTTATTTTAATGCATTAACAAATTCAAAAAGGTTAAAAAAATCTAAACTCAAATTTTACATATTAAATAACTTAAATTTATTCTTAAAAATCCCTACCAAATTTTATACAAATAACCTAAACTTATTTGGAAAAGTCTCTACCAAATTTTATGCAAAATTAACCACAACCCAAAAAAATACACCTTTCATATATTAGTTAGCACACAAGGGAACTGTAAAATATCTCCATTAAATTTTTTGAAGGTTATTTTTTGAAAAATGATACGATTTCATGTCTACATAGAATTTCAAATGAGAGCAAAAACTGTAATTTCCATTCCCACAAACAACCTTCTAATCTGCAAGACTGCAAAAAGACTTCGGCGGCCGTAGGAGACAAAAACTTCAAGATTCTCTGGACGCTAGATATTCAAGACTCTCCCGACAAAAATCTTCCATTATCGCCGTCAAAGATTCGGCGGCCGTGGGAGACAAAAACTTAAAGATTCTCTGGACGCTAGAAATTCAAGACTCTCCTGACGAAAATCTTCCATTATCGCCGTCCTCTTTGATTTGAAGCGGGGCAGAGGCCATCCATGAGCTCGCTGTTGCTCAGACTCCGCTCTTCTGCTATTGGAAACAGCATTTTCTCAAAAGGCCGCCGCCTTCCCACACATACCCTCTGCGGAGGGGCGATTTCCATCCACTTTATGTCATCTGCCGCAGTCTTCGAATTGGCCATTACCAGAGTCAAAATCTGACAGGAAAATACAATCTTAAAATCAAATCCGTACTTTCAGTCGCACAATCCTAAGGGAACTCTTTAGCAAACTCCAATACGGGGCTCTACGTAAATGTTTTTAATAACAGAAAATGCTTGCAGAGCACGCAAATCAGAAATCTGTGAGCGGAATTTGAGCTGTGATTTCCACGAAGCCTCGTGCTGGCTGCAATGCGCTGTGCTTTGAATTTGAAGGACCGGAGGGTCACGGGTGGCTTAAGCGTGAAGATAAGATAACTTGTACATTGCTGAATGATGCAGTTTGTCAGCATTGACCATTCTCTTGTCGTGGCCCGTGGGTTTTCTTAAACAAATTAGAAGTAGGTTAACTTGGTAATCCATAACACTGCGAGAAAATTTAAAATAATTTTTGTGGTGTGACTTTCGACTTTTAAGACTCAGTTCCCTATAAAATAATGTTAATAATGTTGAACGATTTATATGGCAATGTGAACATGACAATGACCATGAGATAATGGTACCAACTTCGAGATTGCCACTACCTTTCTTGTTCGTTAAGCCAAAGTAAGAGCACTATTTAAATTATAATCCACAGACTACCCCTATCTTCATCATATAATATGACATTTTTATGTCACATGGAAAATGAGAAACATGCACTATACAATGTCTTCTTCTAGATAGTCTAAAGAAAGGGCCCTTGCAAAATTTCAAGAGGCATGTCGTTTAGATTGTATTGGGGTCCCATAGGTGTCAGTGGACCCTATGCTCTTGGATAGAATCAGTAAGTGTAAGATTCAAGCTTATTTTGCTTAAGAAAAATTTACCAAGCATATTTTAGAGTGTGTAGTAAAATTGATTGTATTTATATTTTATATAAATTATTTTGTTCTAGATATTTTTTGAAAAAGATTTTGTTTTTATTACGAATTAAAATAAAGGAAGAAAAAATGATAATATTTTTGTATGAGTAGGTTAAGTTTGTTAAAGATAAATGAAAATAGAAAGGTGAGAAATTAGAAATAAGAGAGAGGAAATAGAAATAATTTAAAATGGAAATAGTGAAAATATGGGTGAACAAGGATAGTATTATGGTATCAAAAGAAGAAGAAAAAGACAAAATAATAGAAATTTTTAGAAACTGAAATTGGAAAATGCGACTAAAAGAACAGGGTGGAAAGGTTTTCATGGAATTGATCTTAAGTAGAGAAAATCACCGAGGTTTGAGAAGAAGAATGAAGCTATTTTGGCACACAATCTCTAAAGAGATATTGCAGAATATAAATACAAGTTTGTGAGCAATGATATGACATCAATAGGGGATTTCAAAGGTTGGAGTAATATAATTTATCATAAGGTCATTATCAAGAGTGATTATGGTAAAGGAAATGAGGGTTGACAGGAAGGGAAATTGTTAGAGGAGGCATGTGTTAACATATAGGAGTTCAGAGTGCTAAGTGGGAAAATGTTATGCCATAAGAATTGTCAAAGGGTCATAACGAGAACCTAATGTGAACCACAGTCAATGACGTCTCAAATATCAAGACTCCATTCGAGAAGGTAATTCTAAATAAAAAGAAGTTTTGGATAATAATGATTGATGCCATAGAGGAAATAAAACATGAAGAATAATAAGTGAAGGATGATAGGGCTTATCAAACAATTTCAATGGTCAAGGCTTCAAATGAAGTTTCTAAAAGTGAAAAAAAAAATTACAAAAGGAGAAGCAAAGGACAATTATGGAAAAAAGAAGAAAAATAAAGGGTTTACTCCTAATGAGCGACATGAGTCAAGGGAATTATTAACATTGTGGAAAATGAAACTCTAAGAAATTAATAAGCCATGAATGATGTGGTGGGGAAGTGGAACAATTAAGCTCATGGAGAGAAGAGAGAAGGCCAATAACAGGTCATTGAAAAAGGTTAGCAAAAGGGCATGAGAATAAAGAGAGGGAATCCAATGTGAGAAAGAGTTTGCTCCTTAATATTTTGAAGGTCGTCACTATGAGAGATAAGACTTATAAATTGTTGGACAAAATGTTGTCGTTGATATCAAAAGGATGTCAAGGTCAGGGGGAGTCATGTTGGCTGATAAGGTCATCAATTGAGAACCATCACAATAGAAGTATATGTGAATAATCCTTAAAAAAACATTATGACCGTGACTAATGGATGTATGGTTCAATGGCATGTTGGTTGAAGGAACTTTGTCTACAAAATATCATCTTGGATTCCCCTGCAAACTGCATGGTTGGATGGTCCTCACAAAGACCTTTCCAATGGTATATGGCATCCTGAAAAACACCATGTGGATCAAAAGTTATGCAGGGATGATGTTTGGCTAGGTTCCAGGGGCCTCATGGTTCCAGTAGAGGCCATGTCATCATGTCGTAGGAGCCTGAAGAAGCGTAAAGCCCATGGAGGAAATGGTCTCATGATTAACAGACACACGAGATGGAAAAGTTCTCATCACCTTCTGAATAGATTGCCTCGACCCCTGGATTTTTACTATTGGAGTGATATGTTTGTGGTCCCATGGTCCTGCGATTGACAAAACCTCTGAACAAAAATTTCTCCAACAGGTGTTATGAATATTCATGTTTACGCCTTAGGAGCTAGAGGAAGTGTTATGTCATGGTGATGGAGTGGGCCACAAAATAGAAATTAGGAGATGGTTATTCTTCCCGGGTATGGAAATTAATGAATAATTTCTCGGCCCGACCTTTCATATAACGAAGGAAAATGTTGCAGAACAAGGACCCTTAGGCCTCTCCCTCTGTACCTGGTGATTTGGAATAGAGACAATCTAGTGGAGGAACCATCAAATATCAAAGCTCAGGAGGGATGGCACATGTACACATCAGCACACCCTGAACCAGTAGTTGAAGCTGTAACGTAGTGGAAGTCCTAGAATTGAAAGGAGTTGAGAGATAGGAATCCTAACAATAAGCATCACCTAATGGAAATTTCATGCACCGAAGTAGGAGATGAAGGATCAACATGGCATGGTTCCACGAGATGGGAGTTGGGGGACGAGAAATGTCCCAACACTATCGTTTGATAGAAAAATCGCGACTCAGTCTGCTACAAGAAGGTAGTTTTATGGGGAAGGCCACGATGATATGGTGCACGATAAGCCTTGGGACACATCCCTCGCATATATATCAATATGGAACCAAGACACAAAGCGCCTGAGGCTTAACTCTTTTGTAAAGTAAAGTTCCTACAATAATTAACCTATGGTCTCAACACTAGGGCACATCTACAAAGGGGGGCTAAGTGAATAAGAGCACAACATTGTTAAAATTAATGTCTAAATTTAAATTTGTAGCATATTTTAGTCAAGGAGCACAATGAAATGGGAATGTTACGAGGACCACAATTTTTTATGCTAGTCCAAAAAAATTATTGCAATGAAAACCGAGAGAGGGTTGTTAGATTAGATTGTAGGAAGTAAGTGAAGGATCATGTCGAATAGTAAAGAAATTAATGGAGGAATTCCTCGAGTTGTGTAGGCGGTAATGGAATTCTAGTCTCAAGTAGAGAAATCGATGCCAAAGTACCTCTTGTGCCATGAAGGATTTAATGGAGGTATTGCTCAGGATGTGAAAATTGGTAATGAAGACCTTCTTGAGGTTTGTGAATGTATAACAGTTCAATGTCAGGAAGGGTGAGCCATACCGAAGTCTTTCTTTGACCCTTATGAGCATACTACAACTCCACCTTGAGCCATGGGTAATTCAATGTGGTCCCTTTCTCCAGCTATGAGAAGACTAGTGGTGTTTTCTCTCCGTGTGAAGGAAGAATTGACTTCCAGATGTTGTTTGTATGTGTCGTGTGAGTGGAGTGCGTCGATGAGATGTTAAAGTGTGTGTTGTTGCTATAAAGTGAAATCTAAACACATATTGAGAAAGTGAAGGAGTGCACTTGTTTGAGCATGGCTGAGAGGAGTTGTGCAGTAGAGTGGGGGTAGTTGTGTGAGTGCCACTTGAAGCTGAGAAAGATGGGTAAAGCAGAAGGAGCTACAGAGTAGACAAGACCAACATTATTCATTTCTAAGTTGTATAGGAAGGCCAAAATTTCTAAGTTGTAGAGGAAGGCCAAAATTACGGTAAAGCATGGTTTCTATTGATGACGGTGAGGTGGTTTAGTCTTGGTATGCCCTAGTTGGTTCTTTTGGTTTGAGTCCCACATTCATGCTTGGAATATGGCACGAGGGTGAATGGTTGAAGAGAGATTTGGCTCAGCCATTCTATGGTCAGGTGGAACGTGGAAGTCCCATCCCGGGTTTGGTTTTTGCATCGTTAATATAAGGTTATTTCTCCTTGTATTTCTATGAGACTTTTGATGGATTATATGTGCTCTATATGGTTGTACTTTCATGATTATTTCTGTTGTTATTATGCTGGTTATATGTGTTTTATGACAACAACTATGTATGGCACTTAGCATGTTTTTGCTTGTAAATGAATGGACAATGTATCTATGGCGTAATAGATGATAATGCAACAAATGACATGAGGGAACAATGGTTCATAGTGATTTTCAGATAAGTATGGGATCCCTACACTTAATTTTTTTGTTTACATCTATAGGTTACATGTTGATGATATGTTTGACGAAATGTCTGGCATGGCCAATAAGGGTATGATTAAGGTCTTGTTCAACTTATTGCTTTTGCATCATTGTTTCCCTGTTCTTTTATTGTTCCTAAGTTATCATTCCATTCTGGGTAGTGACCTGGGCTCTGGGCTTGAAAATGTGGCTCAAATTCCAGAGTTTCTAGCACAGTACTGACAAATTAGTCTTTGGTCGATGGCAGGAAAGCCTATGAGAGCGAATTTGGGTTTATGGATGCTCTCTTGCCTATAGCATGAGAGCAACTGAGGCCTAATACATCCAGAACATTAGTGGGACCCAGGTACTAGATGTCTGAGTGGTTGACATGTCTCCTAAGGGTTTTGTTGTTGATGTGGATAGGTTGGTTGATGTGTTCAGTTGATTATGTTATCACTTCATAATTTCCCTAGGTTGTGGAGAGAAACCCAGAGGTAACCACAAAACCACTTGTAAAGCTGGGATCTAGCCTTTCCAGCTTTAGAGAAGGATCTCTCTTCCTGATTTAGATTTCTATTTTAGATATTAAGCTAGTTATTGACTTCTGAAATTGGTTTTACAAAGATTTGGTTGAAATTGCAGGGAAATACCATTGGGCATGGAGTCATGAGTATTTGGATGATCAAATACAAAAATAACAGAGCAGTTGTAACAAGGTAGGATAGGAAACCTTTTGGATATTTTAAAGTATTTGTGGAGTGTGTAGGATATAAATGATTTATGTTCAATTAAATATAGAGCATGCTGAGATGAATTATATACTTAACATTAGAGTGAAAACATTAATATTGTTTACAAGCCAGGGTAGAGTACATTGAAGCAATTTTGGTCCTTAATCTTCTTGAAACAATAGAGACTGAAAACATATGGAAAACTAAGAAAATAACAATTTCACGTGAGAAAATACATCACCAAATGGTTTGACACGGGAATCATGGAACAAAACTAGTTCTTTGTATTATTACAAATTGATCACTTCAGTACAACTTACATCAAAATATGACTTCTTTCTTCATACAAGTTCCAACCCTTTCTAAGTCCTTTTACTAAGTATTTATAGAAACTCTTTACATCTCAGATCAAAATTCAAAATAAAATAGATTTACAAAAAAATATATGTTAAAGACAAATATTTTAGATATAGAAGAAGAACATTAGGAAAATCTGGTAAAATATGCTGCGTTTTTTTCCCTTTGGAAAAATTGTAATTTTCATTAATCAAAGAAAATTACATTTTGTAGATGCAAAAGCATGTGCTATATGTGAGGCATAAAGCCTATCAAGTTTCTAGGATCAAAATATGGTGTACTCCGCGCAGGGAGACACTGCACTGTCACTATAGCTTCAAAAATCTCTACGTAGAGAGTATTTAAACTATCATATATATGTCTGATAACATAATGCATAAATAAAAATTATATAAACAAAAAAGTAGAGACAGGCTCCTTCAGAGCTAGTTAATCTGTAATGTCTATATAAGGTCTATGGTAGTGTTGATGGAAGGTACCATCCATCTGTTCCTGGATCATCCATGTCCCTATAGGCCTGTGCGCTGCTTCCTTGGATAGGAGATCAGCAGCTGTGTTTTGCTCCCTATATATGTGATGACAAACAAAGGTGTCAAAAAGATTGATGAGTCTATGAATCTCATCCATAATATGCCTCAGAGAATATGCATTGCAGTTTGCAGTTTTGTTTAAAATTGCACACAATTTTTTTGAGTCCCCAAATAATTGTAAGTTTCTGCATTGTTTTTCCAGCGCATATTGTATGGTATATTTGGTCGTGATAAGTTCAGCAAAGTTGTTTGTGCCCCTGCCCAGGACCATTTGTATTTTGAAAGAATGAGATTCTGAAAGGTGTAGAATGGCACCACCCCCACAGCCAATATCTTGTGCTAAGCCATCAAAGTAAGCCCAAGGGTGTGTGTGATTTATGCTTTCAGGGATAATATCCCTGGGAGAGGGATTTGTTTCTTCCTCGGGAATGATTTGGTAATTTGATAGGATGCGGGTTGTGATAGTAGTCCAATTGGGGGGAGAGTTCTAAAAATTATATCGATTGCGGGCAATCCAAATAGCCCAGCAGGTGAGAACAGGAATATTTCTAGCTTTTATCAGGGAGGTGGCAGACCACCAAGAGCCCCATGCTTCTCGGACTTTTGAGCCCTGCCAATGGGTGAGAGAGGGTAGGTGTGAGTGGATAGTACCCCATAGCTCTGTTGCAGCCAGGCACATGAGGAAGAGATGTTCCACAGTTTCATTATCGGACTTGCATAGACAACACTAGAAGGGTTCATGGAAAGATCTTTTGCTTAAATTTTCTCCTGTGGGAATCTTGTTCCTCATAATTGTCCACATGAGGAGCCTCGTCCTGGGTGGAGCTTTTAACTTCCATATACTGCTCCACCAAGATTCACATATTGGTGGCTTTTTAGAGTCCATTAATACTATATAGCCTTCTTTTGGTGAATATCTCTCGTGCTTTGCTGGTGCCCATATTAGCTCTTCCTCTCCTTCCATAATTCCGATGTGTGATTGTAAAAGCATCTGTGTATTCCTTCCATAGTTGTTGCCATGGTTGTGGAATTTGAAGTGCCTGCCTAGATTTCCAGGCTTGTTACGTGAAAGTGGATTGTTCTCTGTCTGCTATGTGACTGATATGAGTGATTCCCCTGGCTATGAGGTGGGTCTTTAGCTCATTAGGAAGCCTGTGAGTGTTTCTACATCCGATCCAGGGGTCTATCCCTAGTCTAACTGATGCTCCCGAATGTATTCTCTAGGTGAGTCCATCTCGAATAAGAGACATTGATTGCAAAATTGCCTTCCATATGATTGATATGCCAACAAAATTCCATTGTGGTTGACGGAGCCAATCCATGAGACTTTGTGGAGAAATATATTTAGAAGTGGCAACCTTTGTCCACAAACTGTGCGAGGTGATTAGCTACCATCCTAGTTTGGCCGCCAAGGCAGTAGAGAAATTTTCTAGCCTTTTGATTCCCCCCCCCCCATTTCTTTGGAAGAGCAAGGGATTCCCATTTGGCCCATGCAAATATTTTCCCTGGCTGCTTCCCTTTCCACAAGAATCTACAGAAAAGATTTTGTATTCTGGATAAGATACCCCTTGGTATCCATGCCAGCGACATCCAATACATCGGTGTGGCCTCCAAAACTGCTTTGATGAGTATTAGCCTGCCTGCTCACGACAAGTATTTGTGGTACCATATGTTGAGCCTCTTTTCCATCTTGGTAATAAGCCATATCCAATCTGCAATTTTGTAACCATGAGGCTTTAATCTATAGCCCAGATATTTTAGTCCCTCCTCTAGTTGCAAAAGAGTGTAAGGGAATCTATTCAGGGCATATTGTATCTCGTGTGGGGAGCACCCAGTGGCTGTCATGGTGGACTTTTCATCATTTACAATCATACCTGTGGCCGTTAAGAAAAAAGAGAAAGTGTTTTGTAGCGAGTTCAAGTCACCAATACTCCCATTGAGGAAGAGCAAAACATTGTCTACAAAGAGTAAGTGCGTCAAGGTGTAGATTTATGTGATCTTGATACCTCTTAGCCTTCCCCTTCATCGTTCCTCTCTTATGAGTCTGCTGAGCCCCTCCATGATGAGTAAAAAGAGTAATGGTGACAGTGCGCATCCCTGCCTGGGACCTCTCTCGGAATGAAAGAAAGGTGATGCCGCCCCATTTACAAGGACACTGAACATTACATTAGTAATGCAGCACATAGTCCATTTTATAAAATGAAAGGGAAAGCCTAGTTGAGTTAGAATCATTCTAATGTAGATTTGGTTTACTCTATCAAAAGCTTTCGAGGGATCTACTTTTGAGATCATACCTTTTAATTTCTTTGTCTGGCTGGAGTGCAGAATTTCTTGTGCAGTTCCAATAGCCTCATGAATTTGTCTATCTTGCAAGAAGGTGAATTGTTTAGTTGAGATGTGATTGGACAGGGTCAGCTAGAGGCGGTTGGCTATGATATTGGATATGATCTTATAAATGCAATTACACAAGGAGATGGGACGAAATTCATTGAAGGTGGTGAGATTGTTAGTTTTGGGGATGAGTGCGATGAAGGTGGAGTTGTAGGCCTCGTACATCTTACCATTGGATCTACAGTCCTCTATAACTTTTAAGGGGTCCTCTCCGAGAATATAAAAAAGATCCAGATAGAATTCCACATTCCATCCATCTGGGCCTGGGATTTTGTCTCGTTTGAACCATTTTAAAGTGGCTTCGAGCTCTCCCAAATTGACTTCCTTTGTCAATTCCAATGCATCCTCCTGTTCGATGAACCTGAGTAACAGTTGAGTTGTGCGCATGACTTTTGCTAGAGTAGCAGTTTGAGGGGCCTTGTAAATATGCTTGAAGTGAGATGTAGCCAAAGCAGCTAATCTCGGAAAGGTGTTCATTGTTTCTCCTTGCTCATTTGTTAGCTTCCAAATTGTCTTAATAGCCTTGCGCCCGTTCACAAATTTGTGGTAGAACTTTGTATTATCACCCCCCTCCATAAGCCATATAGCTCTACTTCTTAGTTTCCAACTTTCCTCTTGATCCTTTAGTATCTGACTCCTTTTGGAAAATAGGGATGTGATCTTATCCTTGTGTTCTGGGGAGGAGTAGATCCCCCCATGTTTATTCTCAAAGATCTCTATCTCATTTTCAGTAGCCTTGAGGATAAGGTCCTCCAGGGTTCTCTTCTTGTGCGCCCATATTTTGGATAGATTCTTCAGTTCTCTCAGGTTGTGAGCAAAACCTTTTGTGATGTTCCCTCTGGCCTCTCGGGGGTGGGCCTTCCAAAATTCAGTGACCAACCTGGTGTGGTCTGCATCTCTTAGCTAGGCAAAGTTAAATTGGAAGGGGGCTCTAGGTTTGTTCATTCCACCACTAATTTCTAGGTATATCAGCCTATCATCAGATATTCCCCCTGAACCAACCCACTGTCTAATTTTATGTCCCATGTTCAATAGGTGCTCTTTTATGAGGAACCGATCGAGCCTCCTGGAAAGGCTGTCCTCTCCGGTTATGTTGTTCCTCCAAGTAGGTTGAGTTTTGGTTGAAGGGATATCAATAAGGTTATGATCCTCCAGAATGTTCTCAAAGAAATCCGAGAGAGTGTCCCTTTGTGCATTGTGCCCCCATGATTCCGCATAACCAATGGAAAAATTTAGGTCACCCCCCAGAATGATCTTGTCCTGCTGAAGAATGTGAGAGTTTAGTAGTTGGTTCCAGTTTGCTTCCCTATTATGACAGGGTCCATAAATGTTAATGATCCTAAGCTCTAAATCAAGTTCAAATGAGTAGATGTCTACCTCGATGTGCCCAGTGCTTCCCCATATGTTACAAATTCTAATGGAGTAGGAGTTTATCCCCATGGCTAAACCCCCTTAGTGGCCATTTGCATCTAAAGAGTGAAACATCCACCCAGGGAGCCAAGTTTCGAGCAGGTGTGTGATAACACTAGCCTGACCCAGTGTTTCTTGTAGAAAGAGGACATCAATCATTTCAGAGTCAATCAATCTTCGCAAGGCTAGTTTTTTTCCAAGGCTAGCCAATCCTCGACAGTTGAAGGATAGTATCTTCATGGAGGAGGGTGCCCAAGGGTCTTCACTGCTCTAAGAACCCAATCAATGGAATGTTTTCTGTCTAATGCTATCTCTTCCCCAACTTGTAGGATGGATTTCGATAAGGAGGAAGGTCGGCCTAGAGGTTGCTTCTGGTGGGGGGGGGGAGGAAATCAGACCAATGCCCAAGGAATAAGGGGCCTGAGATCAAGTCCAGGATCGAAGTGGGTATCTAGAAGATGGAGGGTCAGTTTCAGGAATGGTAGGGATCGCTGGGGGATCCTCAGGAAATTAAGGTGGAATGCATGAGAAGGAGGGGGGAGGGGGTTTTAGGGGCATGCTAGGGTAATGGGGGGAATAGAGCAAGGGACAGAGGTCTGAACTATATTCGATTCAATGCAATAAGATGAAGTAGTAGTAAAAGTAGAGGAGGAAGATGATTCCAACATACCCGTGGAGAATGAAGCCTCGGCAACCGCCCTTGCTCTAGTCAGGGGAGGTGAGGGTGGCCCGTATGGTGCTTTATCATGCTTCTTCTTAACCTCCTTTGATGGTGCTTTCTCTACAACAGCCTGTGGCGAGTGATTCATTGCCTCTTCAGTTGAGGGGGGGGTTCCCTGTGTCTGTGAAGTCTTATCTGGAGTGACCTTATCGTTGTCTCCATCTCGCGCCTTACTATTGAGAGGGCAATCCTTGAAAATATATCCCACCTTATGGCACCTTCTTCAACGAAACGAGACCCCTTCGTAATCCAGAACCTGATGCCGAGATAAATTTCTCCACTGTAATGTAATATGTTCCTGATGACCCCCCCTTGTGTCCAGATGTACCAATACCCTGGCATAAGCCATCATTCCAGTGTTTAAGTATGATCTATCGTGCTCAAGGTAAGTGCCCAGGGTATTACCAATGAGCCGAAATATGTCCTCCGACCAAAATTGGAGGGGCAATCCAAGAAGCTGAACCCAAATTGACCCGACTCCTATTTGTTCCTTTTCCAGATCGAATAGAGGGTTCTAGCGGCGCAGAAGGATAGTGGCATGTTCGAAATGCTAGAATGAGGACAAGATCCAATTCGTGTGTTTGGCTCTGGAAAACCTGAGAGCGAATCAACCTCTAACGAAAGTTTGTACAAAAGGAAAATCAGACAGGTGCTGCCCCCATACCTCTAAAGTCCAAAGCTTCAAACGAGCGACTGTGTAACTTCTGCCTCTGATCCTTCCAACCAGAACTCGATTCGCCGTGTCCATGGAATCACCCCACTGGATATCTTCCCCAAGCCTGATTATGACGTCTTCGACTTTGGATTTGAAACACTTGCACTTTTTTCTTGGCCTTGTAGCAGCTTCAAAGGATTCTGGTCGTTCCTCATGTGGTGAAGGGTTTGCAGGAGGGTTTTCGGGGCTTTGATGTGTACCCGTGGGAATAGCATCCGAGAGAGGGGGGACTGCAGTGTAGCTTCCCGATGTATTTAATTTATTTAAAATGCTTATAATAATTATAAGGTTAATCGGGGCTATTACATGTGTGTTTATTTTTTGTGTGATAATGTTGAAAGTAATTTTTTTATCAATAAAAGGTAATTATATTTGCATGTTACATGTAATGTTTTTTTTGTGTGATAATGTTTAAAGTAACAAGGCAATTATATTTGTATGTAACATAGGTTCATGTTTGAGTTTTTTGGATAGTTGTTTTTGTTGGTTGGTTGTAATGTTCAAATGGATAATAAGAGTTTCAACATGACACTATGTATTTGTGAAAAATTAAAAAATACTAAAAGATGGCATGTTTAGGTTAATATATATTGTATTATGTAATTTATTAGGAAAAGTAGTGAAATCGCTATTAGGGTGCACCTTGTCCTGCAAATAAGGGGATCTTATAAATCAAAGCCTAGTGTCTCACAAGGTCATGACCTTAAAGTTAAATTAATTTTAATTTTAATACTCTAATGTAAAACATGCATTATTTGTTGGATACTAAACATTAGGTTTATTTCTATCAAGAAATCTTTCGAGAAATCCAATTCCTAGCCAATATAAGATAGGGGACAATTATCACCCTTGTAATGAAACTTGACAAGAGCATTACGAATCTATTTCAATGAGTCAAAAAAACCCAAATTGGAGACGGTTAGGGAGACTTACCCCTATCGGGGATTAGGAGAGGGATTGTCACATTGGGTAAAAAGTTTCGACCCATGGTTTCATGGAAATGACAACACTGCCCTAAAACATGGGCATATTATGGATGAGACCCTGATCTTTCTGAGAATCATACTCCACAACAAAACCTCTTTAACATAGGGATAGTTGCAGATTTCTTCTTAGATTACCAACACCTAGGTTGTAGAGATCCATTGATTTTGATCTGTAAGTTTTGCCCAAATTTTGTTGAATCTATATTTTAACCCATGCCAATGATATATTTGGCCTAGATGTTGGCATTCTCATCTATCATAATGGTTAGTGCAAGGGCCTCTTGGGTCATACAACCTTCCCTAGAAGAGAAGGCCAAATGGTAACCTACACCCAAACCTGACGTGAATCCCTCTTTAAAGGATCTATTAAACTTATCAATAACTATATTCAATCTTGGTTGACAAATTATTGCATTGCATGGGGCTGAGAAGACAGTGGTCACAATTTGAGAGGAGGAGATTCCTATCACTTTCATATTATATTTGGAGAGGCAATGTCAATGTCATTCTTGTCTAATTCGGTAGGGTCATAATGATTTTAGAAACAATTAAAGGTAGATTAAGAGCATTCACAAAAGAGGTAGAGGAAAATGTCATCAAGAGACAATGATGAGGGAAATAAAGGTGTCCATTGGAGAGCAACTAGGATAATAAATAAGTGGTCATTGGAGAGTAGCAAGTGTTTTTACTCTAGTTGCAACATATGTCATAAAGTTTGTTGAACTTCAACCTTGAGGTTTGAAGTTTGATAAACCTAAAAGAATTTCTCAAGTTCCATCAAATTCACCACATCTCAAGTCAAAGGTTGAACCTTAAATGAAACTCAAACATAAAGATAGTTTCGATTTTTATTATTATTGTTTTTCTAAATTATAAAAAACAAATTATGCTAATCTTAATTACTATAATTATATATTATTGACAAACCTTATAATTAACCTTAATCAAACCTTATCAAAAATTTCACATTCAAATCAACATAATTATTACCAAACCCAAATCATGTGACTTGAATTACAACCTATCAAATAACCTTAAAAAGAATTACATTTCTGATATCCTCTCACTATTAAAAATAAAACCAAAAAACAATTTTATACCCTTAAAAATAATTCTATACCCTTAATTAAATTCTTAATTAAAATAATAATAATAATAATAATAAATAAAATAAAATAAAATTTTAATTTTTTTCTAACCCCTAAAATTTCCTAGAGTATCTATCAATAACTACCAATTTAAAAAAAAATTAAAAAAAATATTTTATAATTAATTTACTTTAATATATAAAATTAGTCCCTTTATCTTTAATATATATATAACTAAATATGTATATATTTAATAACTTTTTAACCAACTATTAATTTAAATTAATTTATATTAACCTCGATTTTAATAACAATATAACTAACCAACTATTTTGATATTTATTTGAATTAACTTAATTATTAAAATAAAGGTCCTGCCCTTAATCCGGTCCAACTAACTGTATCATAGTTTAGCCGTTCCGGTCCAACTAACTGTATCATAGTTTAGCCGTTCCGGTCCAACTAACTGTATCATAGTTTAGCCGTTAGTCAATATAGCCGTTGGTTGGTCAAGAAATATAGCCGTTGGATGTTTGCTCTGAGTATTTAATTTGCACAACTAGATTTGATTCTTCATATTGATAAATCAATTGCACAAACTTGTGCCAAAATGAAGAGATGAGAACGTTATTTCAATGTCTGAAATGTAATCACCAAATGTGTTCTTACATACAAAGAAAAACTCATTAAATCCAAAATCGATTAGATAATTTTCTACTCCATCTATTTGCGCAATAACATAAACACCATTAATCTCTGTAGTATACTTATTTTAATTCGATTGTGAGGTGAGGTGATGTATATGGAAAACAATACTGCAACAGCAGCAGGGGGAATGGAGGAGATTGGGACAAGTAGGAATGCAGGAGTTTTGAGAGGCCTCCAATAGTGACTGCATCTAATTGCACAATCACTGCATCAACCATTCTCCATCGCCTAGAGACAAATGGTCGCCAGCAGCTCCATGCAAGAAGGTATGGGTCCGTAGTGAGACGAGTCTCGACGCCTTAGCATCTGTTCGTCTCTGTTTAATCTGTTTTTCGTCACCTTCTTCGGTTTTTCTCCCTTCCGCCTCTGCCCTCCCGGGCACAAGGAGCTGCCAATTCATAGTCTCCATTCTGTTTTTTATTTCCATACCGCTTCATGGGTAGCATTTAATCCTTTTGGACATTTTTTCTCAATATAGTAAGGAATCATACAGCACAGTGGATGAATATACTAATGCTACAATAGGTAAACATGCTAAAAACATTTTTCAATAGAGTTAAAGCCTCGTTTCACATTTACAGTCCTTGCACTGATATCCGATTCCGTATAGGGAGGATCTGGTGTGTTTTTTATGTTTATTGCTGTTGTTGTGATTGCTATAGTCACTCAGAGACATAGAACCAGTGTGGTTCTGCAAGCCTTGAACCTGCGTTCGAATCCCTCACTCTTCTCACCCGGTTCTGGCAACTTCGCCGGCTCCCCTCCCGTAATCTCACCGGTCTTTCTATTTTGAAAGCGAAATCCGTCCACTGTAATTGAAGCATTAATGCTCTGCATGCATTCCTGCCATCCTTCTATGAGCTGAAGTTTCTCGAGGCCAGGAACATGACATATTGACGGTGGTATTCTGCCACCTTCTCAATTCAAATTGATTTAGGATCAACGTTCCATGTCCTTCAGGCTTCCTTTTTGGGGATGGAGTACAATTTCACAGACATCGCAATGAATTCAGCACCTGCTGTTCTGACAAGATCTATGGGAATCCTTCTTTGGGCTTTTCTATAAAGTGTTTTTTATCATCCAGGTTCATATTGGAGTAATAGAGTACACGGTGTCAGGCCTTCTTAAACATTCTATATGTTTTTCTAATGGCGGTTGATAGTGACTCTCCAGCGACGAAGGCACTTTTTTCGGCGGCCATCGAGGCAGAGGAAGCACGTGAATCTTCCATTCATAGTCCCAAATGGCATGCCACGGTGGAAGAGATGCTCCTCCCGTCCTATCAGACCAAGTCTTCCCCATTCTGCCCGGCAATGGAGGCGAACAAAAAGGGTCCTCTCTCCCTCAAATCTGGCACAGAACAGGGAAAAAGGAACCGTCAAAGCAAAATAAGGAACCCGGTTAAAACCATCCCATCTCCAAAAGTTGTCACTGTCTCTAGTGCTATTTTATCTGAACGTATTGGAAGCCTACAGAAGTACGCACTCGTCGGCAAATGGCACTTTCCAGAGATGTCCGAAAGTGATATGAGATCATGGCTATCCTCAAAATGGCTTCCCTTGATCGGTTATACCCCAGTCATTTCAAGGTTGATGAAAGACTGGTTCTCATTTCATTTTCTAAATACCGAAGATCTCGAATCAATTCTAATCAACCCATGGGTCGTAGGCAGAAGCTTTTTGGCTTTGTCCAGATGGTATGTGGGATTTGATCCCCTCAAAAACACCCCATCCAACTGCATGATATGGTTGAAGCTTCCAAATTTACCGCTGGAGTTATGGTCGGTTGAAACTCTAATGGAGATTGGGAATTCAGTGGGAAAATTTATTTATGTTGACCCCTGGGTCAGGGGCGAGAAAGATAAGAGGATTGCATGGGTGCTCATTGAAAAGCCCTATAAAGGAGGATATCCGGAACACATTCAGATCAACTGGGAAGGCTCTTCAATTTGTCAGCGGCTCGACTTCTGGGGAATTCCATTTCGGTGTTCTCAATGCCACCGCACAGGTCATCTCGCAAACACCTGCAGGTATCTACATAGGCGGAACCCCAAGCGTTTTTCTCGCCTCAGAGGAAGACCCTATAAATCAAAATCATTATCTGAAGATACAGATGGCTCATTATCTCACCGGCCCACACAGGAACTCTATTCACAGTCCCGTTCTCAGGAATGCGCCCAGGAAATGCCCTCACCAATATTGGATTGCTCCCCCATTCCGGAGCCCATTGACGACCTTCCGGTAGCCTCTCCATCTCCGATGAACAAAGGGGATTTTATAGTTGGATCGCATCCTATTACCATTAGCTCTTCATCTCCCTCAACGGCCACGCCTTCTGCTCGCCTCCACAAAGGCAAGGACCCTATGCCTTCTCCTACGCCGGCAAACTCCCCCTCCAGGTCTCCGATCAATAAAACGGACAGCGACATAGATCTCCTTCTCCATCGAAATCCCCCAATCCTGGAGCCATTGACTATCCATAAACCTGCTTTTCCCTCCATTAGCCCCAACTCAGCCAAGAACATCACTGTTCGGAAAAAGAAAAAAGGGGATTCGCGTCATTTTAGAGGCCGAACCATCGCTTCTGAATACGGCATTACTAATCTCTCCCTTGTTGATGTTCCTATCTCCGACTCTCCTGTGCCTCAGCCTCTTAGAGCATGCATGGCTGGACAGCCATCTAAATGACCTTTCTGACATCATTAAACATCCGGGGTCTCGGTGCCGCCCCCAAATTCCAGGCGCTTAAAGAGATTTTCGTTGCTGCACGTTCTCATATTATTTTTATCCAGGAGATCATGCACTCATGTAAGGCATCCATTGCATTCTTCCGAAGAATGTTTCCTACTTGGTACATCGCTGCCTCTGACGCAGATGGAATGTCGGGAGGATTGGCGGTTATGTGGGATCCGATGTGGGTTCAGGCAAAGGCCTATAAATGTTGTGCGGGCATTCTTCTATCTGCTCTAGTCCGAGGCCGGGCCGAGATCATAAATATATTGAATATATATGCCCCGTATAAGAACAAAATCTCCTTCTGGGATCTGGTACTTGCTTCAGAGATCCTGGACATCCAATCTCTTTTGATAGCTGGTGACTTTAATATTGCTTTAAACTCTAACGAACGTTGGGGTAACTGCAGGAAATCTGATCCTTTTGCTGACAGGCTTCGGGCGGCTTTCCTCAACAGGAATCTGATCGACATTACTCCTCAAAAGATGGTTCCTACATGGACCAATGGCAGGACAGGCCCGGGGTACATCGCCAAACGCCTTGACCGTTTCATTATAAATGCTGGCTTAATTGAACAATGGGGAATGCCAATTGCACGCACTGGTCTTGACTGCACATCTGATCACCGACCCATCTTCCTCGAATGGAGGAATGGGGAGCGAAGGTTGGGGTATTCGTTCAAGTTCAATAGGACCTATCTTGAAGACGACTCATTCCAAGACCTTATCACCAAAACATGGGGAGAATTAAAGCGGGCGGAGCGATCAACCATGTCCACCTTCCGTGACAAGATTCATCTGCTGAGGGCGGCAGCCAAAGATTGGCTAATTAAAAAGAGGAAATCGGACAAAAAGGCGCTTGAGGACATTAAAAATGAACTACGGAGCATAACGGACTCGGCTCCCTTCGACTCTCTGTCCTTCGACCAAAAAATCCACATCAGTACTTTGGAGAAAAGGAAACAGGTTTTGCTGCTCAAAGAGGAATCAACATGGAGGCTAAAGAGCCGAGCGGTCTGGCTCAAGCAAGGTGACCGTAACACAAGGTTCTTTCACAATTTTGCAAATGGCCGCAGGAATAGAAATTCGATCTGGAGGATTAAGGACGAAAATGGCTCCTTTGTTCATTCTCAGCAGGAAATTCAGATGGAGGCCACGAAGTTTTTCCAGAAACAATATAAGAGGCGGCCCAATGAGATAACGGATGTTTTCTGGATGATTGAAGAGGTTCCTGTTATGTTTAACGAAGCCGACAACATAGCATTTCTAAAGGAAATCTCGGAAGAGGAACTGTGTGAAACCATTAAAAAATTTCAAAAGGATAAAAGCCCCGGGCCAGATGGATGGCCTATTGAATTCTTTTCACACTTCTTCGAATTGTTCAAAACTGATTTGCTGAACATGGTTGATGCGTCCCGTATGTCGGGGAATATCAACAGCGCCCTCTCTGCAACATTTATAGCTTTGATCCCTAAAAAAGAACAGAACGATTCATTTGCGGATTTCAGGCCAATTGCCTTATGCAACATCCTCTTTAAAATTATCTCGAAGATTATTGCTGAGCGTATGAAGCCGCTTCTTAACTCCTTCATCTCCAAAGAACAACATGCTTTTTTAAAGAACAGGAATATCTTGGATGCTGTTGCCTCGACCCAAGAATGTCTCTTCTCGGTTTTATCCAAGAACACCGATGCTGCCATTCTGAAGATTGATTTGGAAAAAGCATATGATTGTGTGGACTGGGGTTTCCTCCGCATCCTCCTGGCAAAAATTGGGCTGAATCCTCAGGGTATTAATTGGGTGATGGCATGCGTTGAGAGCGTTCAATATTCTGTAATCATTAATGGCTCCCCATCGGCTCCCTTCAAAGCGGAGAGAGGACTCCGTCAGGGGTGTCCTCTCTCTCCTCTCCTTTTTATCTTGGTTATGAGCACTCTCAGCTCGCAGATCAACAAAGCTGTTGCAGAGCATAGATACGCCCCGATTAAGATATGCAAGAACATTTTTCTGTCACACAATTTGTTTGTTGATGACATTCTGACTTTTGCCATGCTCTGTAAATCTAGTTGGTCCTGCCTTTCAGGTATCTTCCTCAAATTTCAATCTGCCACGGGTCTGCACATTAACAGAGCTAAATCCACCTTATATCACAACGGCACAAATATAGAGCTGGCACAATGGATTGCTGCGCACTTTGGTGTCAATTTGGCATTAATCAATGATGGTTTTAAATACCTGGGCTTCTCTCTCAAGCCTAAAGCGTACCGGTATCAGGACTGGGTTTGGCTCATTGATCGTTTTCACAGGAAGATTTCAAGATGGGAGTTCAGATTTTTATCTCTTGGAGGCAGATTAATTCTTGTCCAATCCGTTCTCTCCCAGCTGGCGGTGTATTGGGCTCACCTTTTTCATCTGCCCGCTGCTATCATTAGGAAAATGGTCTCCTTATCGGCAAATTTTCTTTGGGGAGGGCGCTCTCAACAGTCAAAGATCCATCTGGTCAAGATGGATCACATTTCCAGGCCAAAGCGTTCAGGTGGTTGGGGCATCCTTCATATGCGGTCTTTTGGTCAAGCGCTCTTATGCAACTCTCTTCACCGAGGCGTATTTGGTTCCAGCACTTGGAGTGCTATAATTAAACAAAAATATTTGAAGGGTAGGCCATTGGCATTCTGGTACAGGAACAAGACTCTCGGCTCCAAGAGAGGTTCCGCCATTTGGCTTGGGTTCAAAAGGGTGCAGGCACTTTTCTTTGACTTTCTCAGATGGCGTTTTCACACTGGTTCCAATATAATCATTGGCGTTGATGCCACTGTACACGACCTGGAAAAAAGGCTATCTCCTCATATGATATCCTTTCTTCATACCCGGGGTTATTTTACTTGGGACAAGTTGATTTTATCTTGGTCTTCCTCCACGCCGATTTGGAAGAGTGCGCAGGACCTTGGGCTTCCTCCTTCGCTGCATCAGCCTTGGGAGCTGGCCTCAAAATTTTTTGCAGACAAGAGTATTGTTCAGACAGGGGATGCTGATGCATTAATATGGACCAAGCCGAATTCAACTCTGCCCATTCGGGTCTCCGATTTATACATAGCTGCCTTGTCCAATCTCCAACAGCGGCCTTCTCCTATCTTCCCTTACAAATTTTGGAAAGCCCATTGCCCGCTCAAGGCCATTTTATTCTCCTGGCTGCTATTTTTTGATCGTAATCTCTCATGGGAGGTTCTTCAGCGGAAGGGGTGGTCGGGTCCTAGCAGATGTGTTATGTGTCGACAGGCACTGGAGACGAACGCCCACATGTTTTTCCAGTGCCCAGGTACTGCTCAAGTCTGGTTTGAACTTTCAATTTCTCATGGTTTTGCTCTGCAGGTTTTCGCATCTGTGCAGGAGGGTTTCAAGTGGTGGTCTGCTCAAAGTCAAGAGTGGCAATCTTTATTTATCATTACCTGTTGGTGTCTCTGGAACTGGAGAAATGCAAGCATTTTTCAGGACTCCAAACAACCAATCCTCTCCTCTCTCACTCACATTACGGCGATGCTAAATTCATCATATTGATGTCTCTGTTCCTTCTTCATGTTAACATGTCTCTGCACAGGTTTTTCCTCTATAATCGCCGTGGGTTTTTTAGGATCTGTTTTGTTCTCGGCCGCTGTTATTTCACAGGTTCCTCCTCGTTGTGCTATGTCCGAACGGACTTAGTCTCTCTGCTACAGGATCGCAGGGCTCTGCATCTTATTGTATGCCCCATGCTTTTTTCTGTATTTATCTGTCTTTTCCATATCGCAGAATTGTCACATGGATCTCCATTTGATCTTATTCGGCCTTTTCTCTTCTCGGCCTGTACATGTATTCTGGAATCTTCTGATTTTGGATGGACATCGCCTGTCATTGAGGCGCAACAGCACACCTGCTATATTGGTTTTTATGTATTCCTTATATTTTCTCAATATAATATATCTGATTTTCACTCTGAAAAAAAAGAAAAATAAGTCTAAAAAGTTTTTTAATGCGATAAGTTTAAAATTTAGTTGAAAAAAGTTTATAGTGTGATAAGTCTAAAATTTAGTTGAAAATTTTGCTTTGTGTTATTTAAATTGATTTTTTTATTATATGGATTCAGCATTTAGCAGTCTGAAAAATCCTTAAACAGTTCTGCGAGAGTTATTTATCAAATTTGAAAAATCCTTAAACAGTTCTGCGAGAGTTATTTATCAAATTTGCGATTTCATCAATTACCGATTTCATGAAATTCCTGCCAGTATTTAAAAAAATTAAAGTAAAAACACTTACAAACAAAAAAATCTAAAAAACCAATTCGATCAAAACCCGTATCAGTTTGGTAATCCTGTTATTTCATACACGTCTATTACGTCTATTAATGGAATCCCTGTTCAGTTTTGAAATAATGCCGGCTAACAGTGGAAAGATACAACTTCAAGAAAATAAAGGCCGTATTTTTAAATGGATTTCTGTAACCGTGAATTTTATATAATTCAAATAATTAAAAAAAAATATACTGATAACAACTGTAGCGTCCAAAACACGTATCGATTCCCATACACAACTCTCTGATTTGCAAAACTATAAGATTTTGCCCGGCGGGCACAGAAAAACCCTTTTAAGATTCTGCCAGCGCAAATCTTTTGTCGTCGCCCTTCACTGGGCGATCAGAGACAGTGTGAAAGGCGGAATAAAGGCCATCCATGAGCTCGCCATCGCTGAGACTCCGCTCCTCTGCGATAGGGGGCAACTTTCTCTCGCTCGATGCCCGCCGTCTCCGCATGTATTCTTTGCAGGAAGGAACGATTTCCATCCATTTCTCAATAACCACTGCTGCCGTAATCTTCGAAATCGCCATTACCACAGTCTGTGTATCTGAGAAGAACAATTTTCAAATAAAAACCCCAACCTACAGAAAGCCCTAACTGAAGGATCAATCGATGACAGAAAGTTGTTTGCCGAGCAAGAAACTGAACCTCTTTACTGAAACGATTCATTATTGCTTGTCGTGGAGTGTATTTAAAGCGGAGGTGGGTCGCTTTCATTTGTTTGGACGCGTGAAGAAGGGTGAAGGAGTCGTCTGTGGAATTTTCAGCATGTAAGTGGCAAGAATTTGGGTAAAAGAAATTCAAAATTTTGCAGAGGTAGTGTTTAAATTTTGTTTTTATGGTAGAAATAGATTCAGCATCATCGAAAACATCTAAAACATCTAAAATTTTAAAGTTTAAAAACTATAATTCGGATTTCAAAAATCTTGCCAAATTTTCTATAAATATAACGGTAATCTCCATAACTTTCCCGTAAACTCCGCCTCCTCTCTCTGGACTACGCGGTGAAGGAGTCGAACTCAAACAAAACGCGTCGAGTAAGAAAAACAGCTGTCCGCGGATTAATGTCTAAGGTTCCAGAGATAGACAATCCCATTCCAACTTACTAGGGAACCGGGCGTACTGGTAAGTTCACTTGGTTTAAAGTAAGAAAATATTTAAGAAACCCCGTCAAATTTTAAATATGGAGATACGAATCCACTCGGAATGAAACCGAGAATCTCTAGTTTGGTAGACCTGCGGCTTATTGCTAAATATATCTAATAGATTAATTAAGTAATAACTAATTTTCAGATTATTTATCGTTAAATATATCTAATAGATTAAATAAGTAAAATAACTAATTTTCACACCATTAAGTAATGTTACAAGATCTTATGTACATTATTAGTTTTTGCTCACTTCCTTTAAGCCAACTATTTTTGCAATTTTAACCAAAAAGTTAAAATTTAGAGAAATGTTGAATATTTTTATTTTTCATAAATTTGAAAATAATTTTTTAATTTTCAATTGGTTGAGTGAGCTTTGATAGGACATAATTCCTTTAGTGGAAGGTGGTCATTTTGTTTGTGAGTGCCCTAAAACTTACACTAATGCTCTGCCCAATGATGCCATAACTGACAAGGTTCAGGTCCCTTACGTACGGGGGTTGGCGGTTGAACAAATCTCCATAACCATGCGGAGTGTGGAGATGCGGAGGTAGAAACGAGGGGGTGGGGAGGAAGCGAAGGGGGGTTGAGGGTTAAACAAATCTCCATTTAAAACATTGTGCAG
This sequence comes from Pinus tabuliformis, assembly GCA_031772625.1. NCBI lineage: Eukaryota > Viridiplantae > Streptophyta > Pinopsida > Pinales > Pinaceae > Pinus > Pinus tabuliformis. The sequence continues at coordinate 1,648,885,082 of CM062817.1, read as the reverse complement.
AGTGCAGAGGTGTGGAGGAAGAAGAAGTTTTCTTCTCTCCACCTTTGCACTTTGCACCAATAATAATTCCTTGTCTATAGTTTACATTGCAGCGTTGTTTTATAATGTGTAAATCAAATGTGAAATGACCTATCATTGTGGAAATTTTCCACTGGAACACATTTGCTTGATCAAACCAATCCAATTCATATTCTCATTCACATTGTTAAAAGATAAAAATAACTAAAAATCATGACTTTGGCAAACCTTGAATGCTCAAACCCTAAGCAAGATTGCTCATAAATTGTGGACTCGAATCGGTGCAATTTTTTTCCTATGAATTGTGTGGAGTATGAGCTTTTATCGATGTTTTTCTCAATGAGAAATGATGATGGAGGAGGTGGAACTAGAACTTGGTTTGGTTAGGGTTCGATTCCAAGTGTGTGTATTTATTGCAAGATCAACTTTGGGTTCGAGGGGGAAACTTGACATAAAAAAAGTCTTTATGTGTGACTAAACGCATTTTGAAAAGAAAATATGGAAACATGTGAGTTGAACTTGAAAATAAAAATCCTTTAGACTTTCATAAGGTTTCTTCTTCCAAAGAATTAGAGAATATTTCAAAAAACATTAACTAGGACATGTTGATTGTGATATGGTGGGCTTATCGAATTGCATCTCGATAACAAGACCCAGCTAACTATTGTGCATATTGATAGCTAAAGGCATTGTAGAGTGCATATCGACATTGTTGGGTCTCCTTTTTGATGTCTTTAATAACCTATATTGTCCTATATTTTTTACCAGCTTTACCTCGAAACCTACTCACCACTTGCCTACCTTCTTCAAAAACATGACTTTTAGCCTCCTTGTGTATATATGAGGTAATTTATATTTTAAAGCATAGTTTTTATGTTCTCTTGTAGTAGAAATGGAATTATTGATCCTTTCTACTCTCTAATTAATTGGATTGGCTCACATAGATGTTTAGACCATGCTTCTACTCATCTGGCACCAGTGTATTGATCTGGTACTCATTCTCCTACTAACCTGGTACCAGTATTATCAGTCCAGTATTGACACTCCTACTTATCTGGTACCAGTGTTATCAATTTGGTACTTGTGTTCTCGTCCGGTACTCATGTTTTCATCCGATACTTGCACGTTTGCCTACCCGACAGTAGTTTCCCGTGCTCCTACTTACCCGGGTTCACCCATGTATTTGTGCTCATCCAACACCAACAGCAGTGGTCCAACACCTACGCTCATCCGGTACCAATCACAGTGATTTGACACCAACAACAGCAATTTGACACCTGCGCTCATATGGTACCTGTGATCCAGCACCTGTGTTATTCTAGCACCTGCGTACATCTGGCACCAATCCCGCATTCATCTAGTACCAACTGTGCTCATCCGGTACCAACTATGCTCGTCCAGTACCACCTGCATTGACTGTATTATTCTAGTACCAGATTTTTTTTTCAGGTTCGGTAGTTGAGCGAACTGTCTTCGATGAGGCCGAGGAAATTGTTGGTCAAAGGCATCATTTTATTATAGTAAATCGAGATATGCTTCCTCTTCATGCACTGCATGTCATGATGATGAAGCCGAACATGTAAAAGAGCTAAACTATAATATTTCGTATGATTTGTTACTATTTTATTAAGCCTTGATGTAACACCATTTCTTTATAAGATAAGTCTTTTAGATGATAGCCAGTTAGACACAAACACTAAGGAGAAATTAAAGGGAGATTAGAGAAATATAGAGAAACAATGTTTTAACTTTACTGTTATGATGGAGACTTGATTTTGTAATATTTCTTTGAAATTAATAATTTGAGCAGCAATTGATGAATTCAATCTGTTGGTGAATTCTTTAGCTCTGTAAGTTCTCTAAGCTTTCCTTGGTAGCTCAGCAAGGGCCCACCAAAGCCATCAAGGCAAGCTCTTATTAAATTTATTATGCATATAGTTTTGTTTATGTAGTGTTAAGTATTTAATGTGATTTCAGTGTTGTTTCAAGTAAGTAATTTCTGAGTGACAATTCCTTAGTTTTATGAATGCAAACTTTATTTCTTAAGTTGCACATTTAATTGTTGATTTCTATTTTGAATAACAGGGAAGCTAAGATCAGAGATCTCACCATTCACCTACATGCAATGTTAGTGAAGACTCTTGTCATACATTTCATGTACTAGAATCTAGAGTTTCCTTCAGAACTAGTTAAATTAGGAATGATTGCTTTGCTTGATTGCAGTAAGATTATTTTAGTCAATTACTATAGGAAAACAAAGTTAGATCCACCTTTCTATTTCATGCACCTGTAAATGGACAAACTTGTTACCCGAGCAAGAAACATTAGATTGCATTTCTTATTAAGATTTTATTTCTGAGTTTTGCTTTCAATTTGTGTGAGGAAATTAGTATTAGTTTTGGATGCTTTTTATCTAAGATATACTCATCTGACATAGGAACTTACCGGCTACCAACACATATAGTGCATCAACTCTGCTAATTAAAACTCCCTAGTTGACAATTTAATTTGTGGCGATATATCAATCATATAATTGCCCCAACATTTTTGGCGTTGTTGTTGGGGAGCTGTAAATAGTAATAGATACAGATTTTTTTTTAATGGTTTTTGAGTGATATTGGGGATGACCTAAGGGCAGAGAGAAGATGGTAAGACATGAGTGAAGAGCCACGCATCCACTATGGTGGGGTTGCTCCAAAGTCTGGTTGCCTCTAATTGATTCTCTAGTTTCTTTTTCATATGCATAGAATTAAGGTAGGATCTAAAGCTTCATTTTTCTTTATTTTTATTTGCAAGTGTGTTTTCCTTTATATTGATCCATGGAAATAAGAGAATCCTAACTTGTGTGAACAAATAACTTGGTGACAACAGGATCCTAGTAGCATGGTGGTGCTTCAAGTACATGATTGGTTTGCTTGCATTTGTTTTCTTCTTATTTATTTAGGATTTTTAATAAGAACTTCGTACACTAATCCATGTGCATGACAAGGATTAGCAACCAGCAAAGCAGTATTCAAGGATGATCAAGAGTTTGGAAGAACTCTCTCAAATTATAGCAGCAACTGGGATATTTGCTTCTTAGGAAGAACAAATCTTGACAGTAGTCAAGAATTTATCTGCCTCTCCAGAAGTGATAGAAGAACAACAAATCCATGAATCACAAGAAGATCTCCACCCTTGCAATATTGTCGAAGAAACTAAAGAATCATGGACCACATCCAATGGAGAGCAACCATTAGAACCTGAGATTGAAGAATTTTCAACATGCCTATCTACAAATCCTCTAAGCACACAAGAGGATAATCATCTAATGCTAGAAGATCTACATGGCACAGTAAAGGAGGATATGCTAAATGAGCCAAATAAGGAGGTAAACCAAAAGCATTTTGATTTTGTCGAAAGTTGGTTTCAAGCAATTGTAAGGCCATATCACTCCTTCATTCTTCCTTATTTCTTGACATCATCATTAAAACAGTTGGTTCTTCATACTCAAGTATGCATTGAAGATTATATTCTAAACTTGAGTATGAATGCATTTTTATACTTGTTACGCACATGGTTACATTGGAAATATTCCTATACTTGAGGAGAGGGATTTCTTTTTCTCAAGTAGAATAGGATAATAAATAAATAAATAAATGTTGCATATAGTAGTTAGTATAGTTATAACATATAGTGCAACATCTTTCTCATTTGTTTTCAATAAGTAGGGATGTTAACAGCTAAAAAGTAATTAGTTGAAAATGGGAGATCTATGTTCCTATTGCATATTTTCATTGGGGTCTCTTTTAGATGCATATTATTTTAATGAAGATTGCTACACAACCTTATTTCCAACTGCCATATTATTTTAATGAAGTAAACAAATGTTTGGAAGGATATCTTCGTTTCTTTGTATCTGATAAAAAAACACAATGGTTCAAATCGTTACCTCTGGTTGAATGGGGGTATAGCACTTCCTTCCATACTACAACAAAAACGACCCCATTTATGGCACTTTATGGATATCATCCACCATCCATCACGTCATATTTAAGAGAAAATTATAAGGTTCAAGCAGTGGAAGATCACATAGAGCATCAACAACAAGTTCTCCAACTCTTAAAGGATAACCTCACTTTGGCGCAGAATAGAATTAAACAACAAGCATATCAACATTGTGGCAAAAGAAGTTTTGATGTAGGTGACTGGGTATTCCTATGGCTACAACCATATAAACAAATGTCCCTCAAGTAAGCTAAGAAGGATAATAAATTATCACCAAAGTATTATGGTTCATACAAGGTGTTGCAAAATATTGGTACTATGGCATATAAATTAGATCTTCCTGCAGCTTCCCGAGTGCACCCAGTTTTCCATGTTTCATGCCTAAAGAAGGTTACAAGTGACAAACTCCCAGTTCAAAAAATATTGACATATCTTGACAAGGAAGGAAAAATCATATTGGAACCTGAAGCAGTCACAGAAACAAGAACTCGACAGCTACGAAATCGATCAATTTCGGAGTATCTCATCAAGTAGAAGAACTTACCTGCTGAAGATTCCACATGGGAGGGTGAGAATTTTATACAGAAGCATCCATAACTACTCAAGCATTGAGGACAACACTTTTTTGAAGGAGAGGGGCATGTTAGGTCCCTATAATACTAGTGATTCGCCCATTACTATTTTCATTGTATCCCTTATTGTTATTGTTGTTCCCATATTGTTATTATTGCGCCCCATAGAAGCACACTATTGTTATTGTTGTGCCCTTATATTATTATTGTTATGTAGGCTTTGATTATATTGTGACCCATTAGACTCCTATTTATAGAAAGGAGGTTTTTTCATTCATATCATCCAGGGATTGTTCATTTGTGTAATGTAAAGGAGGTTGCCCCCTCGAAGAGGTTGATTTTGAAGTTGTTGATCTATCTTTTCTTCTATTTTGTGAGTTGGTTACATAACAGTCAGCATCAACTACTTCATCATCACATATGAACATAACATCGGTCTTTCAACAAGGGTTAGCGTTGTTATCACCCCAAGAAACTCTCCTAGGTTGTATCTCAGAGATGCTTGAGAACATTACAAACTCAACAAAATGTTGGAAATGGTTGAATGGAAGGAATGATGCTTGTCCAAGCCAGATAACCACTTCTAATATGCTTAACTCCAGACATAGGTGAACACCCCCAGACTACAAGGCTTTAGACCACAAATTACTCACAGTTTGAGGATTAGGTGAACATGGAGAATACTGACCACACCAGCAGATGCACAAGACCATGTGATGGCTGGCTGCAACCAGTAAAGAGGTCTGCAAATCTATTTCCTAATGCACAGACAGGATGATATCTCTCTGGCATTAAGTAAACAGAAACCTGCATAACAGATTCAATGATACATACTAGACTTCAACCCAGAGGTGGGATGATAGCTCCTCTAATGTTAAATATCAAGAGCACATGAACAAATGCATAACAGGCACAGCCTAGAACAGAGCAGAAATGGAAAGTGAACAATTAACAGCAAAAGAAGCTTGTATTAGCTGAAAATGAAGACCAGACACTGGAAGTATCAAAGTAGTTACAGTCTCCAGAAGTTGAACCTTATATCAAAACAACAACCATCAACCTTCATCACATCTGTGTTCTGGATATATATAGAGGTTGATTACAAAAATGCTCTGCTATTCTATGTGTGGAGGGTCATAATTGGTCACCAACCACTTTAATTATCTAATATGGGTTTCTACTGCAATCTGCTTGCTTTGGTGAACGGACTTGATCTTCTCTGATATTTTGTTGTCCTTCTTGAGTAGGTGGAATGTCGTATGAAAGAATGCTCCATAACTGCTGAATGAATTCAACTGCTCGAGGCATGTTCTTCTCGTCCTTCGGCCATAATGCTCTTGAATGCAGTTGTTGAAGAGTAAATGCACCAAACACTGATAAATGGCCGCTTCTGTCCTTCTGGAGCATGGTACAGGTCGAGGACATGAAGACTGCATGGCGGACGGATGATCTAGTCAAGAGGGCAATACTGGCCGTTGGATGGAATAGACGGACGATGGAGATCGATTTGAAGGCTCTATCGGGAGATGTGAGATCGGGATGGATGAGGGCTATTAGATCAAACACGGGAAGATCCAACGGTGATCGGGGGCGGAAGCTGCGCGGGGACTTAACGGCCGGGAGAATGGTTTTGAGCGGTGGGTAGTATTGATCGCACCACTTTATAACCTGCGACGGTATTCGTACGCGGGAAAGCGATGCAATAAGCGCACACCGCGTGGCAGATGTGACGGGAAGGAAACCGCTTTCCCCGCGGGTTAACGTGTGATTGTGTTATGGCAGCGAGGGAAGCGTATGACGTCCGATCATCGGCGGAGATGATCGGACGATGCAAAAAAGATCACACATGTTTACAACTGATGTGACGGGGAAAAGTCGTTAAAGGCACGCGGTCATGTGAATATGGTCGTATGGGTTTAAACTTCACGCCCGGGGACCTGGGGGAATATGGGTTTATAAAGAAATTTAGAGGAAAACAGAGGTAGCGGGAGTTATAAGAGTGCAAGGCAAATAAAGGGGGGGAATGAAATAGAATGCTTCGAGCTCCCTTTTTTCGTAAACACCCCGATCAGGCCTATATTTGGTCCTCCAAATGTTGAAGAATGTAGCAGAGCTAACACTGGCTCCTTCTGGGGATGAGATCCTCCCTGTGAGGTCTCAAGAACCTGCAGATCAATGCCTTTCCGATGAAAACAAATTAGCAAAACTCTTAGTGTTCCATTGGGCATGGATTCTGACTGAACCTACACTAAGACTGATAAAATCAAATATTTACAATTTTAAGGCCAAAAGACCTTAAATCACATAAATTTTCAGAAAACGCCCATTAACTGGGCCATCAAAAACTGCCTCTCCTCCCATACTTTTCAGTATGAAGGTGTTGTTCCCTTGGATCTGTGAAATAATAAAAGGGCCTGTCCAGAAAGCATCAAACTTCCCATGGTTGCCTTTCTTTTCTTTCAGTGCATCCCACTTCAGAACCAAGTCTCCAACTTGAAAATTATCTATTTTTGTCCCTTTGTCAAAAGCTTCCTTGATCTTTTTCTGATGTGCTGCAGCCTTTTCAACCAGCTGTTCTCTGATTTGATGTACCTCTGCCAAATCAATGATCCTTTTTGCCATGTCTTCTTCCTCATTACATTCATCTTGCAGGAACTTTGCCACAGGGAGAGTTAGCTGAATTGGGAATACAGCTTCAGTGCCATATACCAGCTTGAATGGAGAATTCCCTGTGGATTTCTTAATGGTCACTCTGTCAGCCCACAGTGCATATTTGAGTTTAGAATCCCAATTCTTTTTGTTGTCCTCCAATAGCTTTTTGATTATCCTTAACAGGCTTTTGTTAGAGGATTCTGCTAGACCATTGCCTTGAGGGTAGTATGAGGTGGAATGAACAAGTTTAATACCCATTGAATCACACATTTCCACCAATTCTTTTGCCTTGAAGGCTACTGCATTATCTGTGACTAATTTATGTGGACATCCAAACCTGGTAAAGATATTCTCTGTTAAAAACTTGATGACCACATTATGATCAACCTTCCTGGTAGGGATTGCTTCAATCCACTTAGTAAAGTAATCAATGGCTACTAATATCCATCTGTGCTATCCACTGGAATGTGGATTGATTTCTCCAATGAAGTCTAAACCCCACTGCTGAAAAGGTCCTTTTGCATGTATTGGTTTTAATGGCAGGGACTTCAACTGTTGTTTCCCTTCAAATCTTTAGCACCTGTCACAAGATTTAACAAATGAAAAGACATTAGAGAACAAGGTGGGCCAATAATACCCAGCTTTGAGGATCTTATGGGCAGTGGTTTTCCAATAATGATGTCCTCCACACATGCTGGAATGAAACTGTTGCATAACTTTTATTGACTGTTCTTTGTCCAGACACCTCAAAAGCACTCCAGATGGATCCCTCCAGTAGAGCAGATTTTCATGGATACAATATTTTGTGCCCTAAGCTTAACAGTTCTGGCTTGACTTTGAGTAAGGCCTGGAGGGATTTCTAGCTTCAACAAGAATTTAACTACTGCAGAATACCAATCACAAGAAGCTAGATTTTCTGCCACTGGCTGCTTTCTCTCTGGTTCAGCTGCTTCCTTTTCTTCTGTTTGACCATTTTCTGAAATTGAGCCCATGAGGTTTATGTCCAATGTTCTGCAATTTTCTTTAGCTAACAATCTGGCAAGACCCTGACCTCTAACAAGTTTTGTGGGCTTTAATTCTATATAAAATTCAATTAACTTTGTGATCCATTTAGCCCTTCTTCCATCAACATCAGGTTGTGTTAAGACATCTTTTATTGCAGTAGAGGGTACATATGCAATTATCTTGGAATGCAGAATGTAAACTCTGAAAGCTTTCAAAGATTTGATAAGAGCATATGCTTGTTTCTCAATAATGTCATACCTCAGTTCAGCATCCCTTAAGTTTTTGTTGAAAAATGCCACTGGATGCTCTGAACCTTCTTCATCTGCTTGCAATAACACTGCTACAAGGGTGTCATTAGAGGCAAAAGAAAATATATGGAACTCCTTGCTGTAATCTGGACTTATTAAAGTGGGAGCCTCCATAATAGCCTTCTTAATGGACTCAAAGGATTTTCTTGCTGAATCATTCCATTTGATTTCTGAGCCCTTCTTCAACATGGAGGAAATATGCTTGACCAGTTCTGCAAATTTTGGTATAAACCTCCTCACAAAATTAATCTTGCCCAGAAAAGACTGGATATCCTTCTTTGATCTTGAGACAGACAGGGTCTGTATTTCTTTTACTCTTTCTGGGTCGATTCGGACACCTGCAGCAAAAACAACATGTCCTAACAGCTTGCCTTCTTCTAGAGCAAATTGTAATTTTTTAGGATTGACTAAAATCCCAAACCTCCTGCACTTCAGGAACACTTTCCTCAAATGCTGCAAATGGTCTTGATGGCTGCTAGAGTATACTATTATATCATCAAGGTAGATAAGGACAAATTTATCCTTCTCTCCCATAAATGCTATGTCCATAGCTCTCTGAAAGGTGGCTCCAACATTCATCAACCCAAAAGAAATCTTGGAATACATAAAAGTGCCCCAAGGAGCGGTGAATGCAGTCTTCTCTTGGTCATCTGGATGTACAACAATCTGGTTATAGCCTGAAAATCCATCCAAGAAAGACATTACTTTGGCTCCTGAGACTTTTTGCAGCAAATGCTCCATCTTGGGTAGAGGATAGTTATCTTTCTTAGAGCATTTGTTTAAGTTTCTGAAATCAACACACACTTTGATTTCTCCACTTTTCTTCCTCACCACTACTAGGTTGGCTACCCACTTGGAATATCTAAGAGGGACTATGATCTTGGTAGCCAACAACTTTTTAATTTCTTTTTCAATCAGCGGGAGGAGCATAGGATTTATTGGTCTCAGCTTCTGCTTGAACGGGATGGTATCTTTCTCTAAAGGGATTTTATGTTGGATAATCTTTTTGTCATATGTTTTCAGGTCACTATATTCCTAGGCAAACACATCAGCAAATTGCTTCATTAATTTGCAATATTCAGAACTTTGGTCCACAGATAGATGAGAAGAAAGATTTATGTATCTACGCTGACCTGGACTCCCTATGTCATGCTTACAGATTGCAGATTGATCTTCTTTTTGGGCGGCCTTGTACGGCACATCATTCTGGTCAAACAGTCTTTCTAGAGGAATTAAACCCTTAGGAATATGATTGCTGGGAAGCTGGACAATGCTATCTTTACTAATTTTGTTTCTAAGCTGGGATTGGAGATTTTCTTCCAAGGTTTCATTCTTTTAGTCAATTTGAATTTCGGAAAACTCATCAATGACTTGCAGAAACCTATTTATTTCATCATCATCTTCAAAAACTTTCCAATGCTGGACATTATCAGGCAAGGATGGTCTATACTTCATTTGGACTTCATAAACTAGTTTGGGAGGCATGGGAGGGATAAACATGCTAGCAGACACAACAAGGAAATCAGCAAGCTGATTTTTGGCTCTAGGGATATATGAAATATAGAAATTATCAAAGGAATCTTTGAGTCTCCATACCTCATCTCTGTATGCTTTCAGCCTTGGGTGCTTTGCTTGAAATGTTCTGTTTACTTGCTGAATGATCAAATCAACATCTCCAAACACCTTTATGCTCCTGATTCCTCTATCTTTTGTTGCGTTAAGGCCCAATATCAGAGCCTCATACTCTGCTATATTGTTGGTGACTTGAAAAGCCAGCTTAAAAGACAGATGTGTGCTTTCTTGTTCTGGAGATACCAACACCACCCCTGCTCCTGCAGTCTCCCTGGAACATGCTCCATCAAAGAACATCTCCCAAACCTGACTTCCTTGCTCTTCCTCAACCTGATTTGTTGGTTTCCTGAGCTGCATTGAGGCCTTCTGAGATTCTTCTATTTGGAGAATACATGCTCCAAAATCGGTGTCCACAACATATATGGGATGATTAGTAGGATTCTTCTCATCACTAATGATGTATGCCAACTGTGCTTCCCTGTACAATCTCCTGCTTTCTCCTCCAAAAACTGGGACAATGGCATAAGATAGATCATTCTGTAATGTCCCACCTAGTCTCTTAATCCATCCTCTGGACAACAGCATGCCAAACTTGGGAGGGACATCTGCTACCACAATATCCATCATCATACTCTTGATGGGTAGCTGAGTTAGGGTAATGACTAGATCTTTAATCAACCCCAGACATTTCACATTTCTTGAATCAAATGAGGATAAATCATGATATGGTATGGTGATGTCGAGGCCTAACTCTTCCATGACAGCTTTAGGCATAAGATTGTGGCTGGCCCCTGTGTCTAGCAGGAAATGGTGGAGGATTTTGTCATGATTAGTCAAGGAGACATAAAATGATGGAGAATTATTATCAGCAGGTTTAATCATGGGGCTAAGCACAATAATAGGCTTATCATCTTACAAATGGACAGAGTCAGTGGAGGCTTGTGTGGTTTCCAGCTCAAGAGCTTCAAGGATAGGCTTTCTAAACACTTCACTCTTTACCAATTCTACCAAAGGCACAGATATTTTTAACTTTTGGACTTCTGACTCAAAGCTGAAAGAGGAAGGTAACTTATCAGAACCTCTTACCTCTTGGACTGGAGCTTTGAGGGTTACTGGATCAGCTGCTGGTCTTCTCTATCTGCTATTCTGTGACTCTGTTTGGACAGTAGCTCTTTGGGCAGGATTCTCCTTGGCATTTTTTGCATTTGACCTCAGATTGTATCTTTGTTGTTCCTCAGTTTGTAGAAAAGTTTCTCTGTCCCACTCCTGACTGTCTTGCTCCTGCAGCAATGATTCTTCATATGCAGCCAATGTCAAAAAGACAACACTGCCTTCATCTTCCATATAATGAATTTCATCCTCATCTTCAAACTGCTCCTCCTCCATGACTACATTTTGAAATGGGGCTTCAACTTTTTTATCTTCGTTAGCTTCTTTACCCTTCTGAATGATTTGTAACTGTTCATTTTCTCTTCTAAATGGATTTGGATTTCTAGGAGCAAATGTGTTCTGTTGCCTCGTCTTCCCAGAGTTCTGCTCAACCTTTAGCTTAGATATCTCTGCAGCTAATGACTCTATCATTCTAGTCATTTTATCTAATTTAGGCTCTGAAGATGAGGCAGAGGAAGAAGAAGCCTCACCTCTCTATCTCCTTCTATCAGCGTGTGTTTTAAGCTTTTCTGTAGCCATAATATTGAATTCCACCTCTAGTGCTGCATCCTGCATATCTGCTAGAGTGGCACATCTTCTTTCTCTCAACAATAGGCAGAAATTAGAGTCAAAAGCATTGGCATAAGTGAGTTTGGCAGAGGTGGGGGTAGGCTTTACTTCAGTTGGTATCTTAGTATACATACGGTTAAATCTTTTATTAAAATCAGGCAATGATTCCCCATTATCCCTCTTTAGGTTTCCAAACTCAGTATGGTAATATAGCAAGTCTTTTTTATCTCCCCAGTGCTTAAAAAATGCTTCATCTAAGGCTTCAATATCAGCAATAGATCTAGGGGGAAATTCTCTGAACCACTTTCTAGCCTCTCCATCAAGGCTCTATACAAAAGCTCTCATCCACACATCATTTTCACTTATATCTAAGTTATCAGCATAACTATAAAAAGCCTCAAGGTGTTCTTTAGTTGTTACTCCCTCTGTGCCAGTGAACTTAGGCATATATTTCTAATATTCTCCTGCAGGCATAGCATTCAAAGGAACGGGCAAGACTAGGGGTCCATACCTAGCAGCAATAATTCTTTCCATTTTCGTAGGTGCCTGTTGTCCTGCCATGACTGTGGTATGTGGAAGGACACTGGAAGATTGAGTAGTTTGAAGCAATATAATGGATGACAGAGACAACGGGATGTTCTAGACTGTATGGGAAGCTTTCTTTGGACTGAGATCCAAAGGGGAACTAAATGAACCAAGAGTTGTATGAATCTCTGAAGGAAATTTCTCACTAGCAACACTAGGCTCAATATCTTCAAATTGTAATTCTCAACTATAATCTTCTCTTGCAGAGATTAATAAGATTTCTTGGGCTTGCCTGATCCTGATGCTCCTTTCTGCGATGTTTTCTTCGGTTTAACAATCTTCTCAGGGTCAGGCACTGGAACAGCTGGTGATTTCTGAGGATTTCTTCAAGTGTGTCTCAAAAACTGAGCTAGGACTGTGATGTGGAGTCGCAAAAGGTTGGTCTTCCTCCAGTGGAGTCGCCAGATAGATGATTACAACCAAAAATGTGCTCAGACTTTGTCTATCATCAAAATCTGGAACTATGTCGTCTCCTAGGGAAGCTGAGCTTCAATCTCCTCTCCCCGGAAACGGCGCCAATTAATGTTATCACCCCAAGAAACTCTCCTAGGTTGTATCTCAGAGATGCACGGGAACATTACAAACTCAACAAAATGTTGGAAATGGATGGATGGAAGGAATGATGCTTGTCCAAGCTAGATAACCACTTCTACCATGCTTAACTCTAGACATGGGTGAACACCCCCAGACTACAAGGATTTAGACCACCAATTAATCACAGTTTGAGGATTAGGTGAACATGTAGAATATTGACCACACCAGCAGATGCACAAGACCATGTGATGGCTGGCTGCAACTAGTAAAGAGGTCTGCAAATCTATTTCCTAATGCACAGACAGGATGACAGCTCTCCGACATTAAGTAAACAGAAACCTGCATAACAGATTCAATGAAACATACTAGACTTCAACATAGAGGTGGGATGACAGCCCCTCTAATGTTAAATATCAAGAGCACATGAACAAATGCATAACAGGCACAACTTAGAACAGAGCAGAAATGGAAAGTGAACAATTAACAACAAAAGAAGCTTGTATTAGCTGAAAATGAAGACGAGACGCTGCAAGTATCAAAGTAGTTACAGTCTTTAGAAGTTGAACCTTACATCAAAACAACAACCATCAACCTTCATCACATCTATGTTCTGGATATATATAGAGGTTGATTACAAAAATGCTATGCTATTCTATGCGTGGAGGGTCATAATTGGTCACCAACCACTTTAACTATCTAATATGGGTCTCTGCTGCAATATGCTTACTTTGGTGAACGGACTTGATCTTCTCTGATATTTTGTTGTCCTTCTTGAGTAGGTGGAATGTCATATGAAAGAACGCTCCATAACTGCTGAATGAATTCAACTGCTCGAGGCATGTTCTTCTCGTCCTTCGGCCATAATGCTCTTGAATGCAGTTGTTGAAGAGTAAATGCGCCAAACACTGATAGATGGCTACTTTTGTCCTTCGGGAGCATGGTACAGGTCGAGGACACGAAGACTGCACAGCAGACAAATGATCTGGTCAGGAGGGTAATACTAGCCGTTGGATGGAATAGACGAACGGTGGAGATTGATTTGCAGGCACTATCGGGAGACATGAGATCGAGATGGACGAGGGCCGTTGGATTAAACACGGGAAGATCCAACGGTGATCGGGGGCGGAAGTTGCGCGGGGACTTAACGGGCGGGAGAATGGTTTTGAGCGGCGGGCGGTATTGATCGCACCGCTTTAGAGCCTGCAGCGGTATTTGTATGCGGGGAAGCGATGCAATAAGCACACGACGCATGTCAGATGTGACAAGAAGGAAACCGCTTTCCCCACGGGTTAACGTGCGGTTATGTTATGGCAGCGGGGGAAGCGTATGATGTCCGATCATCGGCGGAGACGATCAAACGATGCAAAAAAGATCGCACATGTTTACGACTGATGTGACGGGGAAAAGTCAGTAAAGGCACGCGGTCATGTGAATATGGTCGTATGGGTTTCAACTTCACGCCCGGGGACCTGGGGGAATATGGGTTTATAGAGAAATTTGGAGGAAAACGGAGGTAGCGAGAGTTATAAGAGTGCAAGGCAAATAAAGGGGGGGAATGAAATAGACTGCTGCAAGATCCCTTTTTGTGTAAACACCCCGATCAGGCCTGTATTTGGTCCTCCAAATGTTGAAGAATGTAGCAGAGCTAACAAGCGTCATATGATTAGGGCAACTAACAGGTGTATCATCATACTTCAAGGATCATAATCACTTCATTACTTATTTTTCGTCTATTTAATCATCAAATCATGTCATTCAATTGTTCCATATTGAAAAAATTACTAATCTAAGGTCAAGAAAGAGATCTTGAGCAATGATCTTATTATTACAGTTCCATCATCATGGTTATCTTACTTATCACAAACACTATCAATAGTATCAAGCTACCATAAGAATCAATGTGCTAGCCTTCTTTATGGAATCAGGAAATCCATCATTTCTAAAATGAAATATGCTTGCCAAATATCAAGATCATCAATATATCAAAAATCAATGTTTCTATGTAGCTTTACGAAGTCCACCATCTCATCATAAGTACCATGAATCAAACTTTCATATGCATAAGCCATTTGTGAAGGTGACATTCCCATAATACCTTAGGGCTTACCTTGCCATCTAGAATTGCAGCTGAAACATAATCATTGAAATAAAGAACTATACATACCTTATAGTATTCAAATACAGTAGAAATTTTGAATAATATGACACTTATTCACAGATATTATCCCAATTATACACTATTGCGGAATACATGCATAATACATAACCTCCTCTACATTGATCATCAATTTAGAAGCATTAAAAACAATGAAACATCAATCGCATGCGCACATTAACACAGTATGTAACCCGGGGAAAGCATACAGCTGAAAACCCCACACTATCTATATATTATATTGATAGAGAACATGTAACATTACATAGTACAATACTCCTCACAAGTACTCAGTACTATCTCCACCTGTTACACACAAACTAGCTCAGATCTGATGCCTCAAATATCCTCCACTGTTTGCCTGCCTCCACTGCACAATCCTGCAAGAGAATCAATCACTATGTGAATTCGAATTCCCTTGGTTATACCACGCAAGCCTCATGGGCAATCTCCATCCATGCATGTGCAAATCTCATGCACAACTATAGTCACAACTGATAGCAATCTCAACCTCTAACACCTGTCTCCACTGAACTGTACATGCACTGAGTTAACTGATGTGTTCTTTAGTTGCTTTATGAGTTAATAATTAGTGAATTAATTTAACAATTAATTCTCATCACTAGTGTATTCTGCAGTTATACTAAATACAACTAGTTTAACCAAGTCAAACTGAACACAACTCCATCAACTCCGCAATCAACTCCACCAAACTCAACCACATGAGTTCTAACTGAAGTCCTGCATGCAATAGCTCAACTGACCCACAAGAAAAGCGTATTTCCTTCTGACAACTGCATGTGCCACATTTGTAGCTCAAACTGAAGTGCTCCAAGAGGAAAAGATAATGTTTATAGTCCAAATATTATTATGAGACAATAATATTTGACTGTTCTATTTTTAGCCTGACAGTCTAAAAATAGAAACCGCCCATATGTCTATAAATAGAAGTCCATCTATTTTTACCAACATGACCAATCATCTACAAATAGCATCCTGCAACTCATAGACCATGATCCATATGTCTAAAAATAGACATAGTCTAAAAATAGACTTTGCGCCAAAAATAGCCTGCAGGCCCACTTAGTGAACGCGACTTCTTTCCACTAAGCTCCATCATCTTGTTGCATTCTCAACACTCCCTCTCAACAAGATATGGATTATCAGCAACCCCTATCCTGCCTTGGTGGTATTCGAATTTGCTCCTGGTGAGCGCCTTCGTCAAGATATTAGCATCATGATCCTCTGTTGGAATGTATGAAAGTAACATGACTCTCCGCTGCACACAATCTCTGATATGATGGTACCTGATATCAATATGCTTAGATCTATCATGAAATATTGGATTAGCCGAGAGTTAATGCAACTATGGTTATCACAATAAATCACTGTAGGCTCCAAGTAAGAACCGAACAACCCAACCAAGATCTTCCTCATCCATATAGCCTCGCATGCAGTCAAACTTGCTGCCATATACTCGGCCTCTGCTGAACTGAGTGCCACGGATCTCTGCTTCTTGCTGTACCAAGAAACTAATGTCGACCCGATACTGAAGACCCCTCCAGATGCGCTCTTTCTGTCCGTTGGGCTCCCTACCCAATCTGCATCTGTGAAGCCACATAGCTTCACCTCATCGTCCTGTCTGTACCACAATCCATATCCCGATGTGCCTCTGAGATAACGCAACACATGCTTGCCTGCCTTCCAGAAGAGCTTGGTTATCTTAACCATAGCTTGTGAAAGGTGGTTAACAGCATAGCATATATTGGGTCGTGTATTAACCAGATACATAAGCGACCCCACCAACTGTCGATAAACAGTGGCATCCAATGCTTCAGCCGAAGTAGAATCCTCCTTCCTCCAACCTCCAGGAAGAGGAGTATCAACAGGCTTGCATCCATGCATGTTGAACTTCTCCAGTATCTCCCGAGCATACTTACCCTGAGAAACAAATAGTCCATCACTGTGCTGCCAGATTTCCAATCCCAGGAAATAATGAAGGAGGCCCAAGTCCTTCATCTCAAACTCCTTAGCAAGATCATCCTTGCATGAAAGTATCAACAGCTCATCACCTGTTAGAATCAAATCATCTACATAAAGTACAATGATAAGCAACTTACCCTCCACCACAATCTGGTATAGGTTAGGATCTGCCTCACTCTTGGAGAATCCAAGTCCGGTGAAATAATTGTATATCCGTGTGTACCAAGCACGTGGTGCTTGTTTCAACCCATACAACGCTCTCTTGAGCCTGCACACATGCGACTCACTGCTGAAGATCTCGAAACCTTCGGGCTGCTCTATGTACACCTCCTCCTCAATGACTCCGTTGAGGAACACAGTCTTCACATTCATCTGATGAATGTGCCACCCCATCTGTGCTGAGAGAGCAAGAATCGTCCGTATGGAAGAATACCTTGCGACAGGTGCAAAGGTCTCCTCATAATCGATTCCCACTATCTGTGAAAAGCCTCGGGCAACAAATCTTGCCTTGTACTTCTCCACACTCCCATCAGCTGCCTTCTTAACTTTGTAGATCCATCTTGAACCCACCACTGATTTCCCTTCCGGTCTTGGGACAATCTCCCATGCACTTTTTCTGACAATCGAATCATACTCTTCCACCATGGCATCTACCCATGCAGGATCCTCCACAGCTTCCTCGAAAGAGGATGACTCAGTCACAACACATTTGCTCACAAGAGCCATGTATCCAGTGTACCGATCAGGTGACTGTCTCTGTCTACGTTGAGTTGTAGGTGGTCCTACAACCTTCTCTGCATCTTGAGCCAGTCGCTCAGCTTTTGTCAAGCGCTTTCGCCCTCTGATGGTTGGCACTGCATGAGTGGTATCTTCCAATCCATGAACTTTGTCCTGTGGTTGATCCACGTCCTGAAGCTCATCCTTAGGAACTAATAGCTCCTCATCTGCATGCAAGTGTGGCTCCCTCTCAAGCGAACACTTCATGGCTTTCTCCTCCTGAAATTTTATATCTCGTCACACAATAGTCTTGCCACTGTCTGGCAAATACACACGATAGTTGTGGGGCATATCAGTGTACCCCACAAATATCCCAACCTCTGCGGTCGGCTGCAACTTTTTCCTGGCATCCTTTGTCACATGCATGTAAACATTAGTACCAAAAATCCTCAAATGAGAAATATCAGGCCTCTTACCAGAATAAGCCTCCTCGGGTGTACTCATGCCAAGTATCCTGTGAGGACAATAGTTCTGCACATATACTGCAGTATTGCATGCTTCTGCCCACAAGTGAAGGGGTAGGCCCTGATCATGCAACATCACTCGTTCAACACCCACGATCGTTCTGTTCTTCCACTCAGCAACCCCGTTCTGCTGTGGGTTATGGGGAGCTATGAGCTCTCTTCGAATCCCTTCTGCGCTGCAGAAATCCTTGAATTCACCAGAGATGAATTCACCACCATTGTCGCTCCTAAGAGCCTTCACCTTCTTCCCCGACTCCTTCTCAACCAGTACTTTGAACTCACAGAACTTTGAGTATGTCTCACTCTTCTTTTGCATGAAGAAGATCTAGAACTTTCGAGAGAAATCATCAACAAAGATCACATAATACCCGTGCTTTGCTGTCGAAGCAACTGAGAAAGGTCCACACACATCTGTGTGAATTCTCTCAAGGATCGTCGTGGTGTGACTATCCTTCTCGTGAATGGTGGCTTTCACAAATTTTCCCACAGTACACCCCTTGCACTGATCTGACTGCGCAAGAGTGCCTTTAGGAAGCCCTGTAGTAATCTGCTGTAGTATCTTCAAGGCTCCATGGTGAAGGTGACCCAATCTCCTGTGCCACAGCTCGCCATCATCCCGGCTCACCAATCCTTCTGCCTTGCATGCCATTGCTGCGCAGCCATCTACATGCAACTGATAAAGGTTCCTCACTCGAACCCCTATCTTCCGGGTTTCTCCAGTTGTCTTGCTGTGCAGGAAAGCCTTTCCCTCATTGAAAACAACATCATATCCCTTGTCTTCTAACATCGCCATAGAGATAAGATTCTTCTTCAATCCTGTAACATGCATCACTTCCTTCAATATGAAGGGTTTACCAGACTCCCTCTCAAAGGAAATGGTACTGATAGCAGTCGCACTGTATCTACCATCATCGCCCATCTCGATGTGCACTCCAAGATCTTTCTCCTCCAGATCAGAAAACAAATCTTGATCTCCTGTCATGTGAAAATACGCACCACTGTCCAAGAACCATACCGATCCCATCACACTTGATACCAAGCATGCGATCAATGTAAAATCAAGCTCAAACTGCGAGGCTAAGGCCTCTCCTGCTGCAGATCCAGCAGCTTGCTTATTTTTCTTCTTCTGCGGACAATTTGTGGCATAGTGTCTGTGCTGGCGACAGTGAAAGTACTTCACCTTGGACATGTCCTGCTTCTTGCCTTTCGCACCGGAATGAGAAGCTTTCTTGTTCTTCCCCTTCTTTGCTTTGGTAGCCAAAGCGCAATTTTCTTCATCAGTTGCCTTTGATGAAGATCCGTCCCTGGTGTTCCGCCTAATCTCCTCCTGCACAAGATCTGACCAAAGTCTCTTCCATCCTGGCAATTTCTCCCGACCATTGACAGAGTCCTGATAGGAATGCCAACTCTTCGGAAGACCAAGGAGAGCCAAGCTCACCAAGTCCTCATCATCAACAGTCACCCCCACACTTCCCAGCTCATCCCTGCACTGAGTGAACTTCGTGATATACTTGGGCATACTATTTCCATTATCGCATTTAATGTTTCTGAGTTTATCCTTGAGTGCCAGCTTCCTGTGATCGCTCTTGCTTTGGAATAGATCTGTCAACGCTTTCCACATCAAGTATGGAGAAGCCTTTCCATGCAGGTTGGACACAATGTGATCCTTCACGCCCTCCAACAGAATCCTTCGACACTTTGTTGTCTTCTTTTGCCAAGCATCAACTTGCGCGGTATTAGTAGGTTTTGGGACCTCAGCCTCTATGAACTCCTTCAGCCCATTGTCATCTAACACCGCCTCCATCCTGTCCTTCCATGCAATATAGTTCAAGCTGCCCTCAAGAGCATACTCCAATCGCAATCCGTTGAAAGACATTCCCACATTGACACCAAGAAAACACTGCTGCAAATTCGAATTCCACCAGCTCAAAAACTCAACTGCCTCTGATCTAAAATTCGTGAGAACAAAGTATTTCTCGTACAGAGATTGACTGTATGGGATTTTACCGGATATCTCACCTTCCAAAGAAAGGATGAATCCAGAGGCTATCTAGCCCGATTACAGACTCTGCCTGAAGAAATAAAATGTAAACACTTTCTGAATAATAAATCTGATGATCAACAGCTCTGATACCATGTAGAAATTTTGAATAATATGACACTTATTCACAGATATTATCCCGATTATACACTATTGCGGAATACATGCATAATACATAACCTCCTCGACGTTGATCATCAAATTAGCAGCATTAAAAATAATGAAACATCAATCGCATGCGCACATTAACACAATATGTAACCTGGGGAAAGCATACAGCTGAAAACCCCACATTATCTATATATTATAATGATAGAGAACACGTAACATTACATAGTACAATACTCCTCACAAGTACTCAGTACTATCTCCACCTGTAACACACAAACTAGCTCAGATCTGATGCCTCAAATCTCCTCCACTGTTTGCTTGCCTCCACTGTGCAATCCTGCAAGAGAATCAATCACTATGTGAATTCGAATTCCCTTGGTTATACTACGCAAGCCTCATGGGCAATCTCCATGCATGTGCAAATCTCATGCACAACTATAGTCACAACTGATAGCAATCTCAACCTCTAACACTTGTCTCCACTGAATTGTACATGCACTGAGTTAACTAATGTGTTCTTTAGTTGCTTTATGAGTTAATAATTAGTGAATTAATTTAACAATTAATTCACATCACTCATCACTAGTGTATTCTGCAGTTAGACTAAATACAACTAGTTTAACCAAGTCAAACTGAACACAACTCCATCAACTCCACAATCAACTCCACCAAACTCAACCACATGAGTTCTAACTGAAGTCCTACATGCAATAGCTCAACTGACCCACAAGAAAAGCGTATTTCCTTCTGACAGCTGCATGTGCCACATCTGTAGCTCAAAATGAAGTGCTCCAAGAGGATAAGATAATGTTTATAGTCCAAATATTATTATGAGACAATAATATTCGACTGTTCTATTTTTAGCCTGGCAGTCTAAAAATAGAAACCGCCCATATGTCTAAAAATAGAAGTCCATCTATTTTTACCAACATGACCAATCATCCACAAATAGCATCCTGCAACTCATAGACCATGATCCATATGTCTAAAAATAGACATAGTCTAAAAATAGACTTTGCGCCAAAAATAGCCTACGGGCCCACTTAGTGAAGGAAACTTCTTTCCACTAAGCTCCATCATCTTGTTGCATTCTCAACAAATACTTGTGCTGGTCCTACTTATTTGACATATACATTTGTAGCACTTTATCAACTTTTCATCAAGTGCCTCTTTTCTTTTTCCATCGCTAGCTCTTCTCTTCCTTCACTAGCCATGATCCTCAAGAAGGATCCACTCATCACAACTCATAAGGAGGTTAGAAGTATCCAAATACTCAAATATACATGCAGAAAGTATAATCAATGATCAAATCAATAAATATAAAAGAGAGTAAAGACATAAAGGAGTAACATAAATAAAATAAAAAAGTACTTATCTTAATGAGAGGTGAGTTATCCCTCTTGAACCAACATTCAGGAGTCATGACAGTCCATTAACCATTTAACATTGATGCCTTCAATATATTCATCAACTCCAACATTAACCAAGGCCTAATTCAAACTTTCCCATCAAGGGCTACATCGAATCTGTCACAAATTCTTGAACATCTTTATGTTGATCATGTTAGGGTTTCTAGAGTGCATATCTCAAATATTTGTCATAATCCAGGCTTTCTTCCAAACCCTAACCTTATAATATCCATCAAACCCTAATACACAAATTTCCTAGTGATTCCTTCAAACCCTAGTATTCTTTTAGGTCTCCACCATATTCTCTTTCTTCCATCATTAATGTCTTCATAGGGTGATCTTCAATGACATTTCTTCAGCCCAACTCTAATACCATGTTATTTTTTTCTTAGGGCTATATTGTTCTTGCTTTGATAATTGAATTTCAACATTTTGCATATTAAATTCACTCCATAGAAACTTAACATTATTCATATTTACAACATTCTTCAGTAGCATACGCAATTATATAGAAAAAACAACATTATCATCAATGCAGATGAACATAAAGGGACAATACAAGAAAAACTCTCACACATAGAGACACCAGGATTGGTTGGAGACCAGGGAGAAACCCACTATGGGGAAAACCCTTTCAAATTATTCTTCTTATTAGATTGTCATTGAATGATTCAGCAAAAGAGAGTACAATGATCCATATCTTCATCCATACAACTATCCAACAACACGAACTAAACAATATTCATTAAGATGATCCCAACAACATTAATATAACAAGATCCAAAAGACTATTGCAGTAGTATTAATCAAGTATCACTTCACCAGAGTGTATTCAACTTCATTTATATGTGGTCAACTTTGACAATTGATGAAAAATAAACCCTACTTTCCAACCGCAGGGAAGATGTGTTGTGCATGCAGTTGAAAGGCTTCAGTCGCACGGATGAGCTGTCCAACGTGTGGTTGCAGTCAATATTTCTCCATGACATGCCTGCGGTTGAGACCCAAAACCCTTAAAACATAGATAAAAGCTTCATACCTTGCAATTTCACCTTCGTGTGAAACCATTCTCCGTAGACTTACCTCAGACCTATGCGAGCCAAAACCAAAAGAAGAGAATAGAAGAATGATCAAAGATTATTTTCCAAATGAGGGTAACTTGACTTGTATTTATAGTCATCCATGGGTGTCTAATTTATCTTTTGGGTTGACCCGATCAAATATGCACATGTGGGATTTAATTCAAAAATACACTTTCCCCTGTCCAAGTTGAGCAATTCAATAGTCAAAATTGGTCCTCTCAAAAAGAGGAATCTCGTCCCATGGTTGGAATTTGTCATTGAGCTACCAAAATAACATCCAAGTAGGCTCTACTTTAAACATTGTAGACTCATCTCGAACATGTCTCTCATAGTAATTGCCCCTCTAATATTTGATTTGGGAAGGGACTTAAGGAGTCTAAAGGTGATCTATTCACTATCAGAAATTTTTTGGATAGAATAATAACCCCCTAATAGTTTTAACCATTTTTCCAAAACATCTTTGTCTATTTGGCCTTCAAATAAAGAAATGTCATAGTTAACTTGTACTTTAAAGGTTGTCACTTCTCTGAAGTCACTTCTTACTTAGAGTGTCCCTATTATCATTAGAAGCGAGTCAAGGATTTGGGTGAAATTATCCGTCATCTTTTTCCTTTGCATGTGAGGGATTCTTCAAGAAACAACTTGATGACCACCAGCTCTATAATCTTTCTTTTCTTCTACCATGAGTGGATAATTAGATTGATGAGAGTGGTCTTTCCTATGCTCAATTAGTTCAAGAAGTTCAAGACCGAACTCCCTATACATTAATCTTGTTGGAGACATGTACAAAGAAACAACAAAGCACAAATTGTTCTCAAACTTGTGATTTGGATTATGAAAAGAACAAAATGAAGGCATAAATATAAATGGAAACACACAAAGATATTATAGAGAAAAAAGTGATATTTAGGGATCTTAAGCTCACTAAATGGTGTAATGAACAAAAGGGTCTTTACAGGGATAGCAAAAGGACTTTGAGCATATGAAAAAAGAGAGAAATGGATCACTAATATTTAAAATATGACATGGTGATCAAATCTACTAAGTTAATCAAAGGTCAAGTGTTGGAAAAACTAATGAAATCCAAAATCTATTTGAATGAAATGGAAAATAATATGGAATTCGAAGCAATACAAATTAGCTAGAATGGTGGTAACTTATCTTTGAATTGAGTTGTGTCAGCTACACTCATTCATAAGAAGACATTACAAGAGTCCAAAACTATCTTTTGACATCAACTATAATGCCCTAAGGTGCAAAAACTTTAAAGATCCAAAACCCTAATCCTAGGAAATGATGGGGCAAAGAGAATGTCGGTATCGATGAGGTCAGTTGATACATTAACTTCCTGGGGCCACAGTATTTTCATGCAAACTCCATTTAGGCCATTATGCTTGAGAAATGCATTGGCAATCTAAGTCTTGAAAACTAGAGTAAAATTGTTGAGTTAATGGAATAGGTAGGTGGCCACCAATATACACTTAGATTACATGCTTTGACTAACCATAACAAAATTGTTATGTAGTTAACATACAAATGGCATTATGAATTTAGATGTTAAATTTCTACCTAACTAAACAAAATTACTATGATTAAAATCTCTACACAACTTTTAAATGAAATTTAGAATGAGTTTCATTGAAGGGGGATGGATGTTCTCTGTTATTGAATTTACGAGAGATGAATGAATATTTGTTATTAAATGCATTCCTAACACTACTTTTAGGTGCCAACAATTAGTATGCAATTAAATATTTAATCTCATAACTGGTTGAGGTGCTCTTTAACACATGATAATGAGGATTATATGGATTTTATGGTCAGTGATACATTTTTTTTAAGGAAAATAAAAATTGTAATTTGTGAACCCAACCAAAAATATATGATATTCTCCATGGACATGTACATGTTTATTACTTGATATTCATTATCACTGAATGATTATTAATTAATTTAAGTTCTAGTTATAAATTTAATTGAAATATTATTTCAATTAACTAAATTATATTTAAGATAATCAATCTATCTTATATCTAATTTACTATGTAAATATATAATATTGTGTAAAAATAATAAAATATATGCACATGTTTATTACCTGATATTCATTATCATTGAATGATTATTAAGTAATTAAATTTAAGTTCTAGTTATAAATTTAATTGAAATATTATTTCAATTAAAGATAATCAATCTATCTTATATCTAATTTACTATATAAATATATAATATTGTGTAAAAATAATAAAATATATGCACAGGTTTATTACTTGATATTCATTATCATTGAATGATTATTAATTAATTAAATTTAAGTTCTAGTTATAAATTTAATTGAAATATTATTTCAATTAACTAAAATATATTTAAGATAACAATCTATCTTATATCTAATTTACTATATAAATATATAATATTGTGTAAAAATAATAAAATATATGCAATATAATTTTATGAGGATATTTTGTAATTATCGAATAATTGCCACACATTGTGAGGAATTTAA
Organism: Pinus tabuliformis; assembly: GCA_031772625.1. Lineage (NCBI taxonomy): Eukaryota > Viridiplantae > Streptophyta > Pinopsida > Pinales > Pinaceae > Pinus > Pinus tabuliformis. The sequence goes on along the minus strand of CM062817.1, from coordinate 1,648,859,602 downwards.
AGGCATTGTGTCTCAACAACACTAACGTCTTGATATGTTAGCCTATGAATATAGTTGGTAGGGCATCAAAATAGTTTTTTATTATTTTGGATAATGATTCTTTTACCACCGAAAATGGTATTTAAAAAGTGAAACATTGCATTAGGATTGAAGTGAGTGGTAATTGTTAATATAAGAAGACATTTTAGAAAATGAGGAGTTTCCTTAGGATTAAAATGAACACTTTAATTTCACAATTATTTTACATCAAGTTTTAAAAGGCATTAAGACAAATTTATGTATTCCTTCTTCAATATCTAAATTGCAAATCAATTACGAAAGAAAAAGAAAAAAAAATCGATATCCTAATTAGAAGTCAACAATAGTTTACTATGAATAGAATATATAAAGGTTCCAACTCCTAAACTAAACGTTAGGTTGGTGTGTGGCTAGGAGCACTTTCATTAAAGAGTGTAATATATGTAATTATAATGTATGATTTATGTGTAACATAAAGTCATTTAGTTTACATGTTATGAAGTTGTATGCTATATTTAAGTGGCTTATACTTCAAATTATAATGTTTAAATGTAGTGGTAACACACTATTTTAGATCTTGATTCAAAAGAAGTGGTTGTTAGGTTGGTTCAAATTTCAGGTTGCAGTTAAGAGAATAGGGTTTAAGAATTTATTTTTATTACTCAAATAACTAATACAGTTTCTTTAATCATTAAAATTTCAGAACCTCTGTAATAAGGACCAAGAACATCAAGGTGGACACTACTTTTACCTAGAACGGTTGCCAATAAAGTAGTTAGAAGCAACTACTCACATATGTAATGTTCTTTCATTAAAATGCACTCTGTATTGGTATTAGGAAAGGTGGCTCTTTATTTTTGAAACAATGTTTACATTACAAGAATCATCTTTTGAGTGACACCTGTTTACAAGAAGAGCAATAAGATATCTTTCCAATCTTTAGTTTTAGTCACTGAAAGAGAACTTTGTTTGAGCATGCCTGGAACTTGTAAAGTGCCTCATTGCATAGTATTTTATCAAAGAAAACAAATTGTTAGAAACCTTCGTATCTTAGCGATAGATCAATCATGTCAAAATACAAGTGACTTGATAAATAACCAAACTCAAAGTCATGTGTAGATTTACCATATTGATTTCTCTCTGTCATATTTATATTGCTAGAGCTATCATATTTGAAGGGTAAAGAAGTAATCATATCCTCAAATTTGTTTGTGTCAAATGGATTTCAACTTATGCATCTTGGTTCCTGCAGTAGTCTACTATGCAGCAAAACCCAAACAATGGTTATAAACTTTTAGTTAACCATTCATTCAAACTGGGAAAACAAATCTTGTGTTATGCTCCTAACCTGCAAGACGATACAAGAATACCAAATATGCGCAGAAATATACCCAAAACATAGAACAGTGAGAAATAATAGCAGGTATTTTATTATTCAGAAAGTAATGTTCACTTGCCTCTTCAAGGGGGCAACCTCCATTAGAGCAGAGCTCAATTACAAAATAAGACACGATGCTCCTCGCAGGGAGTCTCTATCCTTTATATATGACTCATACATGCAATACCATGGTTCTTATTAATACCATCTATCTAATACCATGGCCCATTTTCAACTAACCGTGGTCCCGTCATTAAATGCGGGTTAACCAATTACAATTATTAATATGGGCTTTATTGACTCTTTACTTAACTATAACTATGACTCGATCTTACTACATAAATAAGGGGGTTAGGGTGGGACCCTAACATGCCCTCCCTCTTAAGAATAGCCTTGTCCTCAAGGCTGAAGCTGCAGAAACTGTTGAAGAATAGTGACCAGTTCCCAGGTTGCATCTTCCGAAGAGGTGTCTTTCCACTTTACGAGGACTTCCTTGATCATGCGGCCATGTAGGTGTCGTTCTCGTGCGTTGAGGACCTGTTCAGGTTGGAGCCAGATTGACCCTTCTTCATCCAATTCAGGTAGACTGGTTTGAATTCTGCAATTGTTCCCAATCACTTTCTTGAGGCATGAGACATGGAAAACTGGATGGATTTTTGCAGTGGGTGGAAAAGCTAGCTTGTAGGCCACTTCTCTAATGCGCTGAAGTACTCGATACGGTCCGTAGAATTTTGGAGATAGTTTCTGACAACCCTTGTCTTTGAGTGATGTTTGCTTATATGGTTGCAGCCTCAAAAATACCTGATCCCCTTCTTGAAATTGGCGTTCTGAGCGATGCTGATCTACTTGTTGCTTCATGCAGTTTTGAGCTTGATGAAGATTCTCTCTAAGATGGGCGAGCATGGTTGTGCGGTTCTGTAGGAGTTGATCCACTGCTTGTACCTTTGAGCACCCCTTGATATAAGTAGGGGAAGGAGGGACTTGACCATAAACTGCTTCATAGGGAGTCACTTTGGTGGTGGCATGATAGTTGGTGTTATACCACCATTCAGCTAGAGGTAACCACTGTACCCAAAGATGTTGCTTTTCTGAAGTGAAACACCTAAGATAGGTTTCTAGACATTTGTTGACTGCTTCAGTTTGACCATCTGTTTGTGGATGATAGGAAGTACTGAGTTTTAGTTGGGTACCTTGTAGCCTGAAGAGTTCCTGCCAAAAATTACTGGTGAAGATCGGGTCACGATCAGACACAATAGAAGTGGGCATGCCATGCAATTTGAAGATCTGATCCATGAAAGATTGAGCGACCAAAGTCGGTGTAAAAGGGTGGGGTAGGGCGCAAAAATGAGCATACTTAGAAAGTCGGTCCACAACCACCATGATGACTGACTTATTTCCTGACTTTGGAAGACCTGTAATGAAATCCATAGAAACCTCCATCCATATTGATGCCGGGATGGGCAATGGTTGTAGTGTGCTAAGTTCTTTGACTGTCTCCCCTTTGTGGTGCTGACAGACATCGCATTCCGCTACAAAATTAAGAATGTCCTTTTTCATGCCTATCCAAAAAAATGATCTTCTAGTGCGAGCATACGTCTTTTGAAAGCCTGAATGTCCTGCAGTGGGGGATGAGTGCAACTCCGCCAAAATGCGGCTTTTGAGGGTGGATGTTGGTGATATTACGACTCTATCCTTGTAGCGAAGAATCTCATCCTGCCATGAGTAGCCCTTGGTGGAATTTGGATCCGTTTGCAATTGAGTAATGAATTGGGAGAGCCAGGGATGTGAAAACCATTCCCTGCAAGCCTCTTCAATCCATTCTGGAATGGGAAGGGAAATTGCGAGCAGGGTACTTTCCTCCTCAAATTGGCAAGATAATGCATCTGCTACAATATTTTCACGGCCTTTCTTGTAAATGATCTCATAATCATATCCCAGCATTTTGGTGAGCCATTTATTTTGTTATGGTGAGGATAGGCGTTGCTCCAAAAAATATTTAAGACTGTGATGGTCTGTGCGAATTTGGAAACGTCGCCCCAATAAGTAAGGTCGCCAGGTATCTACTGCATTTAAGATGGCCATCATTTCCTTCTCATAGGTAGATTGTCCCAGATTCTTCCAACTTAGTTGTTGGCTTGTGAAGGCCAAGGGTCGACCTTCCTGCATTAAGACCACCCCAATACCCGTACTCGAAGCATCACATTCAATGACAAAAGATTTGGTGAAGTCGGGTAGTGCTAAGACTAGAGTGGAACACATGGTATTTTTGAGAGTTGTAAAGGCCTGTTGTGCTTCATCATTCCAGAGGAATGAATTTTTCTTGAGGAGTTGAGTGAGGGGTTTCGCATTGCGACCATAATTGCAGACAAATTTGCGATAGTAGCCCGTGAGACCCAAAAATCCTGTCAGGCTCTTCAAGGTCTTAGGTTGAGGCCAATCCTGCATTGCCTGGATCTTTTTGGGGTCCACCCTGACACCTTCACGCCCCAAAATGTGGCCCAAATACTCAACTTCTTCCATGCCAAAAGAACATTTGGACATCTTAACAAATAATTTATGCTTGCGGAGCAGTTGTAAGAGCAGATCTACATGCTGAAGATGTGCAGCCCAAGTGCAACTGTAGATGAGAATGTCATCGAAGAAAACAAGGACAAATTTTCTGAGATATGGTTTGAGGAGGTGGTTCATAAGGCTCTGAAAAGAAGATGGGGCATTACAAAGACCGAATGGCATGACCAGGAACTCATAATGGCCTTCATGAGTTCTAAAAGCAGTCTTTGGAATGTCGACTTCTTTCATGTGAATTTGGTGGTAGCCTGAGCGAAGATCCAACTTAGTGAAGAATTGAACCCCATTTAGTTCATCCAACAAATCATCAACAACCGGGATAGGAAATTTATGTTTGACTGTCAACTTATTGAGGGCCCTGAAGTCTGGACACATACGCCATTCCCCATCTTTCTTGAGCACCATGACCACCGGTTTTGAATAAGGACTAATGCTGGGACGAATGACCCATGCTTCCAAAAGTTCCTTGATTATTTTTTCTATTTCATTCTTTTGGGCGAACGGATATCTATATGGGCGAAAATTTGGTGGTGGGACCCCTAGGACCAAAGTGATGCTATGATCATGTTCCCCTCTTGAGGGTGGAAGCTCATGAGGCTTGTCAAAGACTGGCATATGGTTATTTAAAATCTGTTGCATCTCAGGATGAATCGGAAGAGAAATGGGTTCGACGGCCTGGATGGCATTAACTTGAGCTATAACTTCATGATGGCCCTTTTTAACAATTTTTCCATCCTATGTGAGCTGATTATAGAGGGAGCTCCCGCCTGGAGTCCGTGGAGGGTATGTGTGGAGTTGTTCTGCTTAAAGCTCATATATAACTCCTGGAAATCCATTGTGATTGGCCCAAGTGTGCGAAGCCATTCAGCACCGAGGACAATGTTGCATCCTCCCATGTGTATGGAAAACATGTGGGTCTTCAACTGATAATCCCCCATTTGAAGTTTGACATTTTCACAGCGACCTTCACATTTCATTTTTCCCCCATCTGCAATTTGAACTTGGAAGTTAGAAACTGCTCGTACAAAACAATGCATTGCTTCCATGACTCTTTGATGGATAATATTATGTGTACTTCCACTATCAATCAAGACTACCACTGGGCGGTGCTTAATAAAACCTCTGATTTTGAGAGTTTGAAGTGAAGAAATCCCTGCCAAAGCATGCAACGAAATAACTGGTTCGTCAGGGACATTGCCCTTCTAGTTGTCCTCTTCGTCCTCCTCAGGTTCCTCAAGTGGTGGGGCTTCCTTCGATGAGCTGTAATCAATAGCATCAATTTGAAAGAAATTGGGCTCCTTGCATTTATGACCTGGGGAGTATTTTTCATCACAGTAGTAACATAATCCCTGCTTTCTTCTTTCTGCCATTTCAGCAGGTGACACGTTTTGAACCTTAAGTGTATGAGTAGTGCTATGAGCCTGTGGTGGGCGACCCTTGGCGGTGAAATTTGGGCGATTGGACTGGGCCGCTAACGCACGTTCAACTTTACGAGCTACCTTGCAAGCCTCCGACCATGTGGGAGGGTGGTGCAGTCGGACGTGAGCTTGTATGGCCTCTTTAAGACCACTGATAAAACATTTCGTGTAGAACGCATCTTGGAGACCCATAGTGCGGAAAGCTAAGGCTTCAAAGGCTGTAATATATTCATCCACTGTGCCATTCTGTCGAAGCTTAGTGAGACAACCCAAAAAAGCAGAGTCATGGTCAAAGCGCTCTATAAGAGCTTTTTTGAAGGTGTCCCAAGTCAAGGGCCTTCCATTGCAATGTTGATGCCATTGCCACCATTGCCATCTTTCATTGTCCAAGTACATGCTCCCCACCATAAGCTGAGTCTCATTATCTAAGATGTAATTCAGATTGAAATACTGCTCCATTTGTGTTACCCATGCTGCCGGGTGAGAACCATCAAATTTATGCATATCCAGCTTGCGTGGTCGCAGACGAGATCGTTGGTGGGTGCCCTAGAGGTGAAGAGAGTGGCTAGACTCACCCTCACTGTGTTCATTGCCAATATACGCTTCCTCGCGGGCTTCCACCTTGCCCTTAGAGAGTGCATTAGTTATTGTCGTGAGCTGATCTTGGAGGTCTTTCAAGGATTGTTCAAGTTTGTCAATCTTCTCATTGGCCATAGCTTGAGCTCTAGTTTCTACCATGCACCGATCCGATGTACTAGAAATTTTGGACCGCCCAAATTTTTTTGGCACTAACAATTGAATGGTACCACCTTGCTCAGCTCATCGTCCTGATTGTTATGGGCTAGATCACCAATAAGTGCCTCGGGGGGTCTCAGACTCGTTTTTTTTTTTTTCTTTGAAAACTCCTAACGGAGTTTTACTCCTTGCTTAGGAATACTGCAATAGCTGAATCCCCAAAATGTCAATGCTGCCAAAAGTCCTGCGAAAATCACGCCCCAGTATAGGAACCCACACAACTACTCAGATCTGGATGGCGGCTCTGGTGGATCTGAGAGATCTGAATGGCTGATCGGATAGATCTAAGTGGTGGAACAGATTGCTGCTGCGGATCTAATGGATCTAATAGATCTGAATGGCTGTTTTGTTAAATCTGAGCTGCGAGACTGATTTCTGCTGCTGCTGCAAACCCCACTTGCGAGATCTAATCTGGCAGAGATTATGCATGATCCAGAGATAGAAAAGGGAACTATGGTCTCGAGGAGTGTCAGGTGCTACAGATCGCAATATACATAAGGGTTTGACAGTAGTACTTGGCCCAATTTTTCAAGGCACTAACCAAGGAGGATCAACCGTACCCTTAGCCGTACAACCCGACTACCCTATCGTACGGTCGAGTAATCTCTCCGAGTGCTATTCTTGGTGTATTGTAGCAACAAGACGGTCGACATTTTATCTATGGCGAGGTTTCAAGGGAGCTAGGGGGCTTCCGATATACCAGAGGGTACTTGGAAGATAGTCCGTGCACGATTCTATCTAATGCGCTACTACTCGAAGGGGTACCCATAGGGGTTACAAGGGAGTCCAACAAGCGTGACCACCTCTTGTATTTCCTGCGTGCATGCCTCCCCAAATCCACAGGTTTATGCGCTCAACGACAAATCCCGTGGTTTAAAGATGCCAGAACACGTATCTAGCCAAAAAAAAAAATTGCTAAAAAATGGAGATCCCACCAGCCCTGGAAAGTGCTCTGATACCACTTTTTATCCTCTTAACCTACAAGACGATACAAGAATACCAAATATGCGCAGAAATATACCTAGAACATAGAACAGTGAGAAATAACAGCAGGTATTTTATTATTCAGAAAGTAATGTTCACTTGCCTCTTCGAGGGGGCAACCTCCAATAGAGTAGAGCTCGATTACAAAATAAGACACGATGCTCCTCGCAGGGAGTCTCTATCCTTTATATATGACTCATACATGCAATACCCTGGAGCAATACCATGGTTCTTATTAATACCATCTATCGAATACCATGGCCCATTTGCAACTAACTGTGGTCCCGTCATTAAATGCGGGTTAACCACTTACAATTATTAATATGGGCTTTATTGACTCTTTACTTAACTATAACTATGACTCGATCCTACTACATAAATAAGGGGGTTAGGGTGGGACCCTAACATCTTGCTAATTGGACTTCCTTATAATAAGACTGCTAGAGATGACAACTGGAAGGCCATAAATTAGAGAAAAAATAGTGGATAATGCATATAATATTGAACAAAAATAAATGCTATGAACAATAGCAAATGGTTATAGAGAAATGATATTATTCCTACTCAACTCTAGCATAAGGAAATGCAAGTATTAGGTGAAATGATAAAACCAATGAAACCATTGAGCCATCTCATAAACATTCTAAGATATCCCCTTGCATTTGGTTATGAATAAAAACAAGGGTACACCAAATATCCATAGAATGCATTTTTTTTTATGTTAAGGGGGTCTTAATTGGAGCCATCATGTTTTAACTTTCATTCTGAGATGGATCTAAACATGAACAACTAAAGATCAAACCAATGCTTGAACATCCTTGTTGTTTTGTGGATATATTGTTCTTTCCTTTATTCTCATACTAGCTGGTAAAAACTCTACATAAATAAATGGTTGGTACATATCTGGAACATACTTTAACAGTATAAAGGTTCAACCCTCATACTAAGACCTGATGTTACATGATTTAAAATCGATTCCTATAATTCAACCTTTTTTGGATGGAATATTATTGTTATTAAAGGGTGTTAGAAAATTAAATCACAAAGCAATGGAACACATAAAATATTGTGGAAACAAGACACATAAACACATCAAACAAGAGAAACACAGATATACATGGTTCACCCAATTTGGGCTACATCCATGGAGAAACAACTAGTCCTTTCTTTTATATTATCCAACAAAGTAAAGAGATACAACCTACAATCGATTCGTTGTAATCTCCTCCTTTCTCTCACACAATATCCTCTCTTTTTCTCGCTCAGAGTAATAATATGCAACCGCAATACAATTACCTTATATAAATAGAGGGTTGCCTTCAAGGGAAAAATACCCTAAATTAACATAACTGTCATCGTCGGATCATTCGCCTAATGGATGGAAGGGTTGCTTTCAAGGGAAAAATACCCTAAATTAACATAATTGTTATCGTCGGATCATCCGCCTAATGAACGACCTAGATTAACTATGAAATTACAATATTTTACAAGGAAAATTTTCATCTATTTTTAGCTACGGGGGGGCACTGCCCCCAGACCCCGCATGGAGGGGTGTACATTCTTCCTGGGGTATACACCCGGCTAAAAACAAGACCTCTGAATCAAGAAGATAATCAAGCTCACACCCAACAAAGGGTTAATTTAAAATGAGTATACTACATTTAAGATCAGAAATCAACTCTTTTCATTTGAGTATTCATAAAATGTTAGATTTTTTTACACTAATAAAGGTTTAATAATGACAGATCTAGTGTCTCCATTGCTACAATATATGGTTCATTACCTTTACACATTGTTGAAAATAGCAACAAGAAATGCTAAAAATAGCATTTCTATAAATAGCATTTCAGGATATACTCCAACTCTGTTGAAAATAGCAAAAAAATAGAAATGCTATAAATAGCATTTCGGCATATATTCCAATTTTGATTTGTCCTTGAATCAAAATTGAGAATTAAAATTTGAATTTAGTCTCACCAGCTGTTTGAAAAATAGTTAATTCATCCTGAGTTAATTAGTTGGAGAAATTCAAACATGAAGTCTTTGTGAAGTCATGCAACAGTTATCCCTTTGATTGAGGAAGTTATCCCTTAATTAAGGAGATAAGGATGAGTTTTATTTGAGTTGTAATTAGTTAGCTCAGTTAACTAAGTTAAGTCCAGTTAAATTAGTTCCAACCAATTGGAGGAACTAATTGTGAGTTCAATCAATTAATGCATGCATGCATCAAATTAGTGTACTCTAGATAACTGAATATTCTCTCATAAATAACTCATGCATGTCAGTTCAGAGAAAGACCTAGTTGAGATTAAAGACAGGGACATTATACTATCAGTTGGAGGAATTTTCCTATAAAGGAAACTCATCTATGCAGAAGGAATTCATTCCTTCAGGATTGCATAGTTACTACAGAGGTCAGAGCAGTGTGTGAGGTGAGAATCGCACAAGTGGTAGCTGGAGGCACCAGGAGAAACTGCGCAAGGAAATAGGAGGCTTTGAGGACTGAAGGAAGGCATATGTGTTGTCTATTTTGTCTATGAGCAGTAGTGTGGGATTGTACTGAGAGCTGGATAGCTTGTGAGCTAAATCTTTGTGTAATCCTAAGATATTTCCACTTGTATGATAATACAGATAGCGGGGTTTTTAGCTGAGGCTTTCCCCGGAGTATTCTTCTATGTTTCATGTGTGATTGAATCTTCTTCTTTGTTATATGTGTTATGGTTGATCTTGCTCAAAATCGATTAAGCTTCCGCAAGTTTGATTGTAGAAGTAGATTAAGTATTTTGCTTTAGTACATTGCATAATAAGTGTAATTTACAGTGAGAATTTCTACATGGTATCAGAGCGAGGTTTTGTAGAAAAATTTCTACATGGTATCGGAGCAAAGGTTATCATAGCTGTGAATAGTTTACTGAGAAGAATTCAAAGTTTGAAGTTCGGGGTTGCAGGTGCAAACCGAATTCACAAGATGGGACATTATGCAACTAATTACCCATCGAATAAGTCCAAGAAGGGATCTTCGAAAGGATCGGAAGGTGAAGCATTAGCCTCTCAGTTCGAAATGGACTCTACCCTCTTCGCATGCATGGTGTCATCGATGATGGGTTGTGTTTGGTATATTGACAGTGGAGCCTCATTCCACATGACCAGTGATAAAAGTTTATTCAGTACCTTGGAGGAGAAGGACCTCCAGATGCGCATAGATATGGACGATGATGGAAAGTACTGTGTTTCAAGTGAAGGTATTGTTGTGTTTCAGAGTGAGCATGGAGCTCCTCTCATCCTGACTAATGTGAAGTATGTGCTAGGACTAAAAAAAGAACTTGGTATCGGTCGCGATGTTGGATGACAAAGGCTACAATGTTGTCTTCAATAAAGGAAAGGCGTTCCTAAGAGACATAGCCACGGATCAGACCAAGAGGATTGGGATTTGAGTGAAGAATCTCTACAAGCTGGAGGTAGATGATTGTGCTGCATTGAGTTTCAAAGCAAAATTGGTACAAAGCCAAGATATTGGCAAGTTAGGGCATAGAAGGTTGGGCCACTTGCATCATGGGGCCTTGAAGATAATGCAGTAGATTTCTACCGGACTTCCCAAAGGTAAACTTGAGTAAGTGGACACATGCAAAGGTTGTACCCTGGGTAAGTATGCAAAATGTTCCTTTCAGGATCGAGACAGTCGAGATGAAGCAATCTTGGAGCGAGTTCATACAGATGTGTGTGGACCATTCTCGACAGTCTCCACCGCTAAACAAAGGTATTATGTTATTTTCATTGATGATTTTTCTCGTAGATGCTAGATCTATTTCATGTAGAAGAAGGATCAAACCTTCTCAAGGTTTTGTGAGTTCAAAGCCTTGGTTGAGAAAGAATCAAGAAAGAAGATCAAGGCCTTACGAAGCAACAATGGTGGAGAGTATATCTCTCAAGAGTTTAAGGAGTTTTGTGCTGCAGAAGGAATTGAATGGGAGTTAACGACACCCCATAACCCACAGCAGAATGGGGTGGCCGAAAGGAAGAACAGAACGATTGTGGGAGCAGCTTGGGCGATGCTGCATGACCAAGGCCTACCACTTCATTTGTGGGATGAGGCATGCAACACAATGGTTTACTTGCAGAATAGAAGCATGCATCGCATACTTGGGATGAAGACACCAAAGGAAGCTTTCTCCAGGAAGATACCAGATGTGAGTCACTTCAGGATCTTTGTCTCATCGATTTATTGCCATGTGACCAAGGATGCCCGGAAGAAGCTAGAGCCGACAACAGAGTTGGGGATACTTGTGGGGTACACTAATACTACCCACAACTATCGAGTGTATTTGCCTACCAGTCAAAGGACAGTGGTTCGTAGAGATCTTAAGTTCGATGAGCTGAAAGCCATGCGAGTTTCCCTTGAGAGGGAGCTCAAGATGCATGCATAGGAGGAACTTTTGGTTCCTAAGGAGGAGGAGCCTCAGACTAATGCAGAGCAGCCGCATGCAAAGGTTCTAGGAGTGGAGACATCCACTCATGCAGTGTCTTCCAAATATGGGTGGAAACGCACAAGGTAGGCTGACAGATTGTTGATGAATGCGAGAGAGAATGTGGGAGAGTCATCTTCTCAGTGTAGACAGAGGAGGTCACCTGAGCGGTACACTAGTTACATGGCCCTTCTTGGGGAATGTGTAGAGACCAAACCATCTTCCTTTGAGGAAGCAATGAAGCAGCCAGTTTGGGTTGATGCTATGATGGAGGAGTATGACTCCATAGTTCGGAACAGTGTTTGGGATTTTGTTCCAAGACCGGAGAACAAGCCAGTCCTAAGTTCCCGTTCGCTTTACAAGGTAAAGCATGTTGCTGATGGTAGTGTGGAGAAACATAAGGCAAGGTTTGTTTCCCGTGGTTTCTCACAAGTAGAGGGGATCAACTATGATGAGACTTTTTCTCCTGTAGCAAGGTACTCATCTATCAGATCGATGTTAGAAATATTAGCACATATGGGTTGGAAGATCCATCAAATGGATGTGAACACTGCATTCCTCAATGGAAAGATTGAGGAAGAGGTGTACATAGAGCAGAAGGAAGGATTTGAGACCTTCAATCGTGAGTCGCATGTGTGCCGACTCAAGAGAGCTTTGTATGAGCTGAAGCAAGCACCTCGTGCTCAGTACACTAGGATTGATAACTACTTCACCAGGTTAGGCTTCACAAAGAGTGAAGACGATGCAAACTTGTACCACATCATGGTGGAAGGTAAGAAGTTGATCATTGTTCTTTATGTTGATGATCTAACATTGACAGGTGATAATTAGTTGATCATGTCTTGCAACGAGAACCTTGCAAGAGAGTTCGAGATAAAAGACATGGGTCTCATGCACTACTTTCTAGGCATGGAAGTGTGGCAAAGGGATGGGGAAGTGTTTGTATCTCAAGGAAAGTATGCCAATGAGATACTCAGAAGATTCCACATGGAGAAGTGCAAACCCATGCAGACTCCTCTAGTAGGTAACTGGAAGAAGGAGGATGCTACTTCAGGTGAGGTAGTAGAGGCTACTGTGTTGTAGAAATTTTGTAGAATTTTTCTACAAATCAGCTAGCGTTGATACCATGTAGAAATTTCCTCCACCTATAGATCAAACTGATATATGCAATGTACTAAAGCATAATACTAGATCTACTTCTACAACCAATTTAGCAGAAGCTTAATCGAACATGAGCAACATCAATAAGAACATGTATAATTGATATGAAGGAATCAATCACACATAACACAAAAGACTTTACTTGGGGAAAGCACTTGCCTAAAACCCCATCTTTGTATTATCATACAAGTGGAAATATAGTCCGGATTACACAAAGCCTTAGCTCAGAAGTTATCCAACTCTCAGTACAATCCCTCTGCTACTCATAGACAGTGAAAGGCTTCTCACAAACCTTCTCCTATGCCCTCCAAGCCTCCTATTTCCTTAGGGTCCAGTGATGTCACATGTGTGAATTGGCCTCTTCACACATTCACTAACCTTTGATCTAACTACACAAACCTGAAGGAGATAAATCTTCATCATGGATGAGCTTCCTTTATAGGAAAAATATTCATCCAACTGATAGTACATTGTCCCTTCTCTGATCTCAACTGGGTCTCTATCTGAACTGACATGCATGAGTTATTTAAGCTATAATATTCAATTATCTAAAAATACCAGTTGTTACATGCATGCAAGCATTAACAAACTAAATCTCATTAATTTAACAACTTGTTAAATTAATCTAACTGGACTTGACTTAGTTAATTGAGCCAACTAATTACAACTCATCCTTATCTCTTTAACTGATGGATAAATTCATCAATTAATAGATAAATTGTTGCATGTCCTCACATAGACTTCAAGTTTGTTTTCCCTTAACTAATTAACTCATGGAGATTAATTAATTAATATTTTAAACTGTTATTAAGACAAAATTCGTTTTTACTCCCTAGAGTTAGACCAGGGACTGCTAAAAATAGGAAGGGACCCATAAATGCTATTTTTAGAAGATGTTATTTTTAGCAATTTCAGCTCTCACCTAAGGTGGCCAAAATTGCTCATTGGCCAAACTGCTATTTTTAGCATTTCTTGTTGCACATTTTTCAACACTCCCTCTCAACAAGAAAGGCTTCCTCTTGAACCCGATCCTATAACTCTGGAATGTTTTGCATGCAACACATCCACCAGGTCTGCTTGCTCCAATAACTCTTGGAACAAAAACACTCCCAACTGACCACTCTATTGGGCTAGAAGCATACTTTGATGCTGAAGCTCTACCTGTTGCTGACAAGTGCTCCCTCTTTGACATCTACACTACTGCAACATCTACATGCATCTTGTACCATTGCACACCTCTTTGTGCCACCTAACACTGTGCAACACACTTGTGCCTCTCGCATTGCTGCAGCCTGCATGCTATGCACTGTCTTGGGATTCCCTACACTATAGCTCTCTTTGGTGCTCCATCCGCGTCTGTCTCTACTCAATCAGTCAGTTTCTGCTACTCCATATCGAGGCTCCCGTAGCAAGGTCTCATCCAAGAGGTTGGGTACCTCAAGGATCCTGCCCCTCCTCCTTGGGACGATCAATCCACATCACCCCACCTCCTACCTGGAGGTGTGGCTGCATGTGATCCCTCAGCCCACTTGGCTCGAAGTTTCCCCCTACTGGAGGTCTTTGCATGAGTAGATGTCTCTACTTGATCTCCTCTCCCTCCTGAAGTTGTTGCACCAATCGTGGCTCCTCCATAATTGTCTGTGACTTCTTCTGGCGCTGCATGTTGAGAGGTAATATACTCTCCCTCTCAACCACCAAGTATCTAACCTTTGGCTTGCCCCTCAAGGCTTTGCATGAATCTTGTACTTCAAGTGCATACAGGTTCTTGGTTAGCACACCAATCTATTTCCACTCTCCCACCGTCACGAAATTTTCTAGAAGAAGAGTTGATTTTAAATCAACGATATCTCCCTCATCCGAACTCCGATTCAACCGATTTATTATTATTATTATTATTATTATTATGGGTATTTTTCCGCAAAGAATCCAAATCTGCTATTTGTTTCTGAAAATTTTGTATAGAATTTTTCAGATCTTCTCTACAAACTCTCGGCCCAAAACTCAAAACTTTGAAATCTCCTCTTCTTGTATATTGTTCTTCCTTGATCACCTGTGCTCTGATACCATATAGAAATTTTGTAGAATTTTTCTACAAATCAGCTAGTGCTGATACCATGTAGAAATTTCCTCCACCTGTAGATCAAATTGATATATGCAATGTACTAAAGCATAATACTAGATCTATTTCTACAACCAATTTAGCGGAAGCTTAATCGAACATGAGCAACATCAATAAGAACACATATAAATGATATGAAGGAATCAATCACACATAACACAAAAGACTTTACTTGGGGAAAGCACCTGCCTAAAACCCTATCTTTGTATTATCATACAAGTGGAAATATAGTCTGGATTACACAAAACCTTAGCTCGAAAGCTATCCAGCTCTTAGTACAATCCCCATGCTACTCATAGACAGTGAAAGGCTTCTCACAAACCTTCTCCTCTGCCCTCCAAACCTCCTATTTCCTTGTGCAGTTTCCTTGGGGTCCAGTGATGTCACATGTGTGAATTGGCCTCTTCACACTCACTAACCTTTGATCTAACTGCACAAACCTGAAGGAGATAAATCCTCATCATGGATGAGCTTCCTTTATAGGAAAAATATTTATCCAACTAATAGTACATTGTTCCTTCTCTGGTCTCAACTGGGTCTCTGTCTGAACTGACATGCATGAGTTATTTAAGCTATAATATCTAGTTATCTGAAAATACCAGTTGTTACATGCATGCAAGCATTAACAAACTAAATCTCATTAATTTAACAACTTGTTAAATTAATCTAGCTAGACTTGACTCAGTTAACTGAGCCAACTAATTACAACTCATCCTTATCTCTTTAACTGATGGATAAATTCATCAATTAATGGATAAACTGTTGCATGTCCTCACATAGACTTCAAGTTTGTTTTTCCTTAACTAAATAACTCATGGAGATTAATTAATCAATATTTTAAACTGCTATTAAGGTCAAATTCGTTTTTACTTCCTATAGTTAGACCAGGGACTACTAAAAATAGGAAGGGACCCAAAAATGCTATTTTTAGAAGATGTTATTTTTAGCAGTTTCACCTCTCACCCAAGGTGGCCAAAATTGCTCATTGGCCAAATTGCTATTTTTAGCAGTGCTATTTTTAGCACTTCTATTTTTAGGATTTCTTGTTGCACATTTTCAACATGTGTATCAACAGCTTGTGGGTTCATTGATGTACTTAGTGAACACACGATCAGATTTGTGCTTTGCGGTGAACCCACTGAGTCAAGCTATGGTTCAGCCTACCAAGCTGTTTAGGAAGGCAGCGAAGCATGTTTTGAGATGCCTCAATGGCACATCTCAGTTTGGATTATGGTACAGACGGTCAAAGGGAGTGAAGCTACAGGGCTTCACAGATGCAGATTGGACAGGGAGTCCATGAGATTGGAAGAGCACATCAGGAGGAATTTTCAACCTTGGTTTAGCTACAGTTTCTTAGTACAACAGGAAACAGAGGTCAGTTTCACTTAGCTCAGCAGAGGCTGAATACATGGCTGCAAGTTAGGCAGCATGTGAGACCATTTAGATGCGGAAAATTCTAGTTGGTTTGTTTAATCAGAGGATGGATTCAACTGTGATCTATTGTGATAATAAAAGTTGTATCAAGCACATAGACATTCGGTATCATCATTTCAGAGACTGTGGCGAGGAGGATCATGTTGTCACGGTATGTTTCGACCGAGGAGCAAGATGCTGACATTTTGACTAAGGCATTGTGAAAGTGTAAATTTGAGTTCCACAAAGACAGGATCGGGGTGACATATAATCCCTTTCTTGTTGAGAGGGAGTGTTGAAAATAGCAACAAGAAATACTAAAAATAGCATTGCTATAAATAGCATTTTAGTATATACTCCAACTCTGTTGAAAATAGCAAAAAATAGAAATGCTAAAAATAGCATTTAGGGATATATTCCAATTTTGATTTGTCCTTGAATGAAAATTGAGAATTAAAATTTGAATTTAGTCTCACCAGTTGTTTGAAAAATAATTAATTCATCTTGAGTTAAGTAGTTGGAGAAATTCAAACATGAAGTCTTTGTGAAGTCATGCAACAGTTATCCCTTTGATTGAGGAAGGTATCCCTTAATTAAGGAGATAAGAATGAGTTGTATTTGACTTGTAATTAATTAGCTCAGTTAACTGAGTTAAGTCCAGTTAAATTAGTTCCAAACAGTTGGAGGAACTAATTGTGAGTTCAGTCAGTTAATGCATGCATGCATCAAACTAGTGTACTCCAGATAACTAAATATTCTCTCATAAATAACTCATGCATGTCAGTTCAGAGAAAGACCCAGTTGAGATTAAAGACAAGGACATTGTACTATCAGTTGGAGGAATTTTCCTATAAAGGAAACTCATCCATGTAGAAGGAATTCATTCCTTCAAGATTGCGCAATTACTACAGAGGTTAGAGCAGTGTGTGAGGTGAGAATCACACAGGTGGCAGCTGGAGGCACCAGGAGAAACTGCGCAAGGAAATAGGAGGCTTGGAGGACTGAAGGAAGGCATATGTGTTGTCTATTCTGTCTATGAGCAGCAGTGTGGGATTGTACTGAGAGTTGGATAGCTTGTGAGCTAAAGCTTTGTGTAATCCTGAGATATTTCCACTTGTATGATAATACAGATAGCAGGGTTTTTAGCTTATGCATTCCCCAGAGTATTCTTATGTGTTTCATGTCTGATTGAATCTTCTTCTCTGTTATATGTGTTCGGGTTGATCTTGCTCAAAATCGATTAAGCTTCCAAAAGTTTGATTATATTGCATAATCAATTTAATCTACAGTGAGAATTTCTACACACTTAAATGTTGGTTTGTTAATGTTGATAAGATCAAAATTATGTTCACAATTTTACTTTAAGCACCAAACACAAATATAATCATGTTAATGTGTTCAATGATGGTTAAAGGAATGATATTAATATGGATTAACTCATTTCATATGCTTCACATGCAATATTTCAGCTCACTAAGCATTTGATTTGATTGATGACACAATTTATCATCTACAACAATTTGTCAATGAGAGTTCATGGTTGTTTAGATGAGTAATGATCTCTAAATCTGGAGCATGACAATTGGACATGTCATAATAACAACTTAACTCTTGAATTTAAAGGATATAGACCACACAATCATCACACCTATTCATTACATGTTGCAAGATTTCCATGTCAAAATACAACCTACCCATCTCATGCCAATAAACATCTACACACCAATCATACTTCTATGAAAATGAACTTTGGATCTGCTGGGGAATTCTAAATTGCATGAGCACATAACCATGCCCAAATCTCAGTTGCCCACCTCGTTAAATTGCCCGAATACCTACATCCATATGAATCAGTTAAGCCCATAGGTGGCCTACATGCCTGTAGCTTGCCTATGAGGCATTTCGATCTTGTAAAGTGCCCAGTTCGATGATTTGTAGTGATTATCTACTCTCGCTAGTGTCAATAACCTTACAGTGATCCATGCACAGGTTTGAGAGTTCTGATCCTTTTGATTACATACTCATGAAACTAACTAGTTTTTTCGATACGGATTTAACCTATAGCTCAATTGATTAATACATGGCATGCCATACTAACATAATGATACTACAACACTTTTACATAACAATATGATTGAATTAAGCAAGCTAGATAACAACATGGCTATGACTTCTCCTAATGGACTTTGAATGAATAACTTACCAATCCAGGCCAAATTACAATTCATTTCATATATAGTGAATTTATTGATTATTCATGACTACAGTGTAGATCATGGACAAAGGTGTAGCATAAGAAAGATGAATAGAACTGCTTTAAAACCCAAGGGTCCCTGCTACACAAGGACATGGAGTAATTTGAGACTTGTAGCGCCGAAAATTGAACTTTTGACCAACATAACTTAAAGATGAGTAACGTAACAAAGAAAAAACAAGTCATGATTAAATAGTGACTCTATACCTTTGATGGTCCCTATTAGGATTCCAAGAAACTCTCCTAGGTTGTAGCTCGAAGATGCCTGGTAACATATAAATTCAACTTATTGTTGCAATGGATGAATGGAAGGAATGATGCTTGTTCAAGCCAGATAACCACTTCTACTTTGTTTCACTCCAGACATGCGTGAACACCCCCAGACTACAAGGCTTTAGACCACCAACTACTTATAGTTTAGAGATTGGGTGAATATGGAGAAAACTGACCACACTAGAAGATGCACAAGACCATGTGATGGCCGACTGCAACCAGTAAAGAAGCCTGTGGATCTAATATACTAATGCACAGACAGGATGACAGCTCTCTAGCACTAGATAGAAAGAAACCTGGATAACCTATTTAATGATACATTCAACAATCTACCACATAGATAGGATGACAACGTTCTAGCGTTAAACCTTAAAGATCAAGAATACAACATATCAGGCACATCTTAGAACACAGAGAAAATGGAAAGTGAGTAGTTAACAGCAAAGAAGCTTGTATTAGCTGAAAATGAAGACGAGATGCTGCAAGTGGCAAAATATCCACAGTCTCCAGAAGTTGAACCTTACATCAAAACATCGACCATCCCCTTCGATTACCTCTTATGTTTGGGTCTTTATAGTTTTACATTACAAGGCACTTAGGCCGATTAGGCATGGAGGGGTCATAATTGACCACCCACTGATTTAACTGTCTGATGGAGTCTCTGACTGTGTTTGCTTGCTTCAGTGAGAGAATCTGATTTGTTCAGGTGCTGCGCTGTCCTCTTAGGTAGTTGGAGTGCTCGTACCAGTGAAATTCCATAACTGATAAATGCAGTTACCGGTTTGTGCTTGTCCTTTTTCTCCTTGGCCATATTATCTGTTTAAACATGGTTGTTGAGGATTTACAGTGACTGGTACTGGACACTGGTTAACTTCTCCTTCGGGCAAATGGAGTGGTCAAAGGACATGGACTACATGGGCGAGTGGACGATATGGATGAGTGGGAAGGATAGTCGTTGGATTGAAGAATTGGACGACGGAGATGACTTGGTGGAGGATATTGACCAAGGTAGGAGTGGCATGAATGTGGGTTGTTAGATCTTAGGTGGGTAGATTGAACGGTGATCGGGAGGCGAAGTTACGTAGGCGTTAGCGGGCGGGAGCAGTTTAGTTGGGTTGTAACGATATTGATCACACCGCTTTTGGGAATAAAGGTGTAAAAGGACAGGGTCACGCAATGCCACTCATCAATCAACACGTAGTGGCGGATGAGAGAGAAAAACCGCTCTCATCGCGCTCTAACGTCTGATTGAGTGGACAGCGCGATGAGAGCGAATGTCGTTGGATCCTTTCGGAAGTGATCGGACGGTTAGGAATGGTCTAGCGGGTCGCTTTATCGGGCATGACGGGAGCCGTTGGATCTGCGGGAGGAAATCAACAGCGGGGAAACGGTGAAAGGTTTTAGCAAGCGCGTGAGGGCGTATGGGTTGGTTTTATGAGGGTTTGGGCTTTTGGTGCCCGGGGCTTAGAGTAAAAGGGGTTTTGTTGGGTTTAGAGGAAAAACAGAGGAATCAAGATGAAGGGAGAATGAGCGGGGTAAAGGAAGAAAGGAGAAAATGACAAATGTGAGATTTCTTTTGAGTACAGCCAAGCAGACCAAGCTTCTCTCTGACCATGAAAAATCAGCGTTGTATAGCAAAGCTAACAGTTCCTTGTCTTGAATGCACGATAGAATTGGTTTTTTTTTAACTTGCAGAATTATGGTTTATGATTTATAGTTAAAGCCATCAGTTACTCTACTAGATGGTGGTCAATCTCTAGCACCATGCACCCATGCTTAATGCAACATTTAACTATTGCTTAGGTTATTGGATTTGTAACTACTCCCTGCTCCTATGCACTGCAAAAGCATCCATAAACCTGTAATGATTTCCAAATAAAATGGAAATTTGTCTGGTAATTAAGTGTAACTTCTTACTAGCAGTCTACAAGAAATGGGGATTAATCCTTTAGGATTTCCCTCAGGTCTACCTAGCATCATTTCCATGGTGTAGATAGTCACTTGAGGATTCTTAATACTCCCAAGTCATTTAGTACCAGAGTAAATTAAGGCAGTCAGGGGACAATATCCCATGAACCCCCTGCCATGTAAATATACATGAATATATTTGTAAAGTTCAACATAATTGTCTTTACGATTTGGGGGCTATGGTCGCTACCTGAGAGGAAAGTAAGCTATGCAGAAAGATTGCTCACATAACTAAACTTATGTATATTCAAGGGTTGAAACTCACAAGCCTATAACTATATTTGTTCATTTCACAGGTATATGTGTATATGTAAATGCGGTCAAATCATGCCTGAGAAACTTCCAAGCCCAACACTTCTTGCTGGGTCCAACAAACCATCATCTTGATTCATCTACCTAAGATACTGAGCATCTTATGTCAGACAACATGAGTTTCTTAATTAATTTTCATGTAATATTAAAAAATAGTATCAACAACCAAGTAAAAAACCATATAAATAGTCATACTTCATACATGTAACATCATATCAATTCAGCATACATACTTTGAAATTCACTATCCAAAGCAAGCATGAGAGGGGTTTCTCTCAATTAATACTGGGCAACTTAGCTCGGGACTTCGACTCTCCATCTAACCATGGACAAGCTGCAGCCAGGTCTCTTTTACAGTTGTCACATCGAACCAGATTCCAAGACTTGAGGGACTTGCTCAAGGATTTAACCAATCTTTTGTAGTTGTCACCCCAAGTCAGATTCCAGGACTTGAGTGAGGGACTTGCTCGAAGATTTAACCTATATTTCTAGCTGGAATAGGGACTCCAAAGGCCCTGTCACCTCCACCCAGTAGCGAAATCACAACACTCAAATCTGCACAGGGACTTTCTAAAATTTATCACTTCCACCATACCTACCAATGAAGTCCAGACTTGCTCGACTCTTCAGAAATGTTTCTTGACACTAGTCACATCAGCAGTGCACTTAAATAACTGCATAGGTCCTGGTGGAGCTCTGCCATGCTCGAGTTCGTGCTTGGCCAGCCAAATTCCCCCAATAATTTCCTAACTCTCGAGCTCACCCACATCACTGGGAGTTGAACCGTTGGCCAAATTCCACTCAGAACAAACTACTGAAGATTCTTTCATAAGCCTATTAATCCTGGACTGATATACATGTCTTCTCAGCAATATTAAGATGTCTTCCCAACAGTTATATGATGATTGTCTTCTTCAACACTAAGATTCATGTTGTGTCTACTCTAAGGTCCTAGCAAGTTACTGCACGTAGTTCGGTCTCCCCCTACCTACATATCTTGGGCTACATATACTTCCTGCAAAATGTCGATTCTCTTCTACCTACATAGGACTCCCTACAAAATTTTGATTTCAGCCAACTGTGTTTGCCCTGTTTTGTTTTCAGGCAACTGTGTTTTCCCTGTTTTTTTGTCTGTTGGTTTTGTGTTTTCTTCCTCTGCCCAACTTAGTGCTCTCTCCCTAAATCCTCTCGACGTGTTGTTCCACCTTTCTCTTTGTTTTCAATTTTTTTTTGGTTAGCCTTATCATCCTTGATTTGTTTGTCTAGCTCCCAAAATATTACAAGCCAATCACCATGTTGTCACTTAATCCTTTGTCCCTTGCTTGCCACATGTCAAACTCTATTGTTGTAATAAAAAAAAATATATCCCAAACAGTAATCCTCCTCAGTATTGGAATTTGTGTCCTTTATTTAATTTATTTACCCTGCTTATAATATTTATAAGGATAATGGGGGCTCTTAAATGTAGTGTTTATTTTTTGTGTGATAACGTTGAAAGTAATTTTCTTAATTATATTTGCATGTAACATAGGTTCATGGTTATATTATAAAGATTTGTAAAGTTATGTGAAAATGAGCTTTTCTTGGATAGTTGTTTTCGTTGGTGGGTTGTAATGTTCAAATGAATAATAAGAGTTTCAACATCACATTGTGTATTTATGAAAAACTAAAAAATATTAAAAGATGGTGTGTTTAGGTCAATATGTATTGTATTATTTAATTTATTAGGAAAGGTATTGAAATCAATATTAGGGTGCACCTTGTTCTGTGTTATGCTCTTAACCTGCAAAATGATACCCAATACAGAATATGCGAAGAAAAGATACCCAGAACACAGAATAGCAATGATTTTATTATTCAAAGAGTAATGTTCACTTGCCTCTTCGAGGGGGCAACCTCCAATAGAGCAGAGCTCAATTACAAAATAAGACACGATACTCCTCGCAGGGAGTCTCTATCCTTTATATATGACTCATACATGCAATACCACGGGCCAATACCGTGGGTTTTATTAATACCATCTATCTAATACTACGGCCCATTTGCAACTAACTGTGGTCCCGTCATTAATTGCGGGTTAACCACTTACAAATATTAATATGGGCTTTATTGACTCTTGACTATGACGTGATCCCATGACATAAATAAGGGGGTTAGGGTGGGACCCTAACATGCCCTCCCCCTTAAGACTAGCCTTGTCCTCAAGGCTGAAGCTGCGGAAACTACTGAAGAATAGTGGCTGGTTCCCAAGTTGCATCTTCCGGAGAGGTGTCTTTCCATTTGACGAGGACTTCCTTAATCATGCGGCCGCGCAGGTGTTTGTCTCTTGTGTCTAGAACCTGTTCGGGTTGAAGCCAGATTGACCCTTCTTCGTCCAATTCAGGTAGACTGGTTTGAACTCGGCAATTGTTCCCGGTCACTTTCTTAAGGCACGATACATGGAAAACTAGATGGATTTTTGCAGTAGGTGGCAAAGCCAACTTGTAAGCCACTTCTCCAATGCATTGAAGTACTTGGTATGGTCTGTAGAATTTTGGAGATAGTTTCTGACAACCCTTGTCTTTGAGTGATGTTTGCTTATATGGTTGCAGCCTCAAAAAGACCTGATCCCCTTTTTGAAATTGGCGCTCTGAGCGATGCTGGTCTACCTGTTGCTTCATGCGGTTCTGAGCTTGATGAAGATTCTCTCTAAGATGGGCGAGCATGGTTGCGCAGTGTTGTAGGAGTTGATCCACTGCTTGTACTTTGGAGCACCCCTTGAGATAAGAGGTAGGGGAAGGCGGAAGTTGACCATATACTACTTCATAGGGAGTCATTTTGGTGGTGGCATGATAGTTGGTGTTATACCACCATTCAGCCAGAGGTAACCACTGTACCCAAAGGTGTTGCTTTTCTGAAGTGAAACACCTAAGGTAGGTTTCTAGACATTTGTTGACGGCTTCAGTTTGACCATCCGTTTGCAGATGATAGGAAGTACTGAGTTTTAGTTGAGTGCCTTGTATCCTGAAGAGTTCCTGCCAAAAATTACTGGTGAAGATCGGGTCACGATTGGACACAATAGAAGTGGGCATGCCATGCAATTTGAAAATCTGATCCATGAAATATTGAGCGACCAAAGTTGGTGTAAATGGGTGGGGTAGGGCGCAGAAATGAGCATACTTCGATAGTCGGTCCACAACTACCATGATGACTGACTTGTTCCCGGACTTTGGAAGACCTGTAATGAAATCCATAGAAACTTCCGTCCAAATTGATGTCGGAATGGGCAATGGTTGTAATGTGCCTGGAGTGTTGACGGTTTCCCCTTTGTGGCGTTGACAGACATCGCATTCTGCTACAAAAGTAAGGATGTCCTTTTTCATTCCTGTCCAAAAAAATGATCTTCTGGTGCGAGCATACGTCTTCTGAAAGCCCGAATGTCCTGCAATGGGCGATGAGTGCAATTCTGCCAAAATGTGACCTTTGAGGGTGGATGTTGGGGATATTACGACTCTATCCTTGTAGCGAAGAATATCATCCTGCCACGAGTAGACCTTGGTGGAATTTGGATCTACCTGCAATTGAGAAATGAGTTGGGATAGCCCGGGGTGTGAAAACCATTCCTTGCGAGCCTCTTCAATCCATTCTGGAATGGGGAGGGAAATTGATAGCAGAGTACTTTCTTCTTCAAATTGGAGAGATAATGCATCTGCTACACTATTGTCTTTCCCTTTCTTGTAAATGATCTCATAATCATATCCCAGCATTTTGGCGAGCCATTTATTTTGTTGTGGGGAGGATATGCGTTGCTCCAAAAAATATTTAAGACTGTGATGATCTGTGCGGATTTGGAAACATCACCCCAATAAGTAAGGTCGTCAGGTCTCGACTGCATGTAAGATGGCCATCATTTCTTTTTCGTAAGTAGATTGGCCCAGATTCCTCCCACTTAGTTGTTGGCTTGTGAAGGCCAAAGGTTGCCCTTCCTGCATTAAGACCGCCCCAATACCGGTCCTCGAAGCATCACATTCAATGACAAAGGATTTGGTGAAGTCAGGTAGTGCTAAGACTGGAGTGGAACACATGGCATTTTTGAGAGCGGTAAATGCCTGTTGTGCTTCCTCATTCCAGAAGAAGGAATTTTTCTTTAGGAGTTGAGTGAGGGGCTTCGCTATGCGGCCATAGTTGTGGACAAATTTACGATAATAGCCTGTGAGACCCAAAAATCCTCTCAAGCTCTTCAAGGTCTTAGGTTGAGGCCATTCTTGCATTGCCTGGATCTTTTTGGGGTCCACCTTGACACCTTCACGCCCCACAATGTGGCCCAAATACTCAACTTCTTCCATGCCAAACAAACACTTGGACATCTTGACAAATAATTTATGCTTGCGGAGCAGGTGTAAAAGTAGATCTACATGCTGAAGATGTGCAGCCCAAGTGCCACTATAGATGAGGATGTCATCGAAGAAGACAAGGACAAATTTCCTGAGATATGGCTTGAGAATGTGATTCATAAGACTCTGAAAAGTAGAGGGGGCATTACAAAGACCAAATGGCATGACCAGGAACTCATAATGGCCTTCATGAGTTCGGAAAGCAGTCTTGGGAATGTCGACTTCCTTCATGCGAATTTGGTGGTAGCATGAGCGAAGATCCAGCTTAGTGAAGAATTGAGCCCCATTGAGTTTGTCCAGCAAATCGTCAACCACCGGAATGGGAAATTTATCTTTGACTGTCAACTTATTGACGGCCCTGAAGTCGAGACACATCCGCCACTCCCCATCTTTCTTGAGCACCATGACCACTGGGGATGAATAAGGACTAATGCTGGGACGAATGACACCTACTTCCAAAAGTTCCTTGATGATTTTTTCTATTTCATTCTTTTGGGTGAACGGATATCTGTATGGCCGCACATTTGGGGGTTGGGCCCCTGGAACCAAGGTGATGCTATGATCATGTTCCCCTCGCGAGGGTGGAAGCTCATGAGGCTTGTCAAAGACCGGCAGATGGTTATTTAAAATATGTTGCATCTCAGGATGAATTGGCAGAGACTTGGTTTCGACGACTTGGATGGCATTAAATTGAGCTACCACTCCATGATTGCCCTTTTTTAACAACTTTTCCATCCGATGCGAGCTGATGATAGAGGGGGCTCCCGCCTGGAGTCCACGGAGGGTATGTGTGTAGTTGTTCTGCTTAAAACTCATATATAACTCCTGAAAATCCATTGTGATTGGCCCAAGAGTGCGGAGCCATTCAGCGCCGAGGACAATGTCGCAACCCCCCATGTGTATGGCAAACATGTGGGTTTTCAACTGATAATCCCCCATTTGAAGTTTGACATTTTCACAGCGGCCTTCACATTTCATTGTGCCCCCATCCGCAATTTGGACTTGGAAGTTAGAAACTGCTCGTACAAAACAATGCACTGCTTCTGCGATTTTTTGATGGATGAAATTATGGGTACTTCCACTATCAATCAAGACTACTACTAGGCGATGTTTAAGAAAACCCCTGATTTTGAGAGTTTGAGGGGAAGAAATCCCTACCAACGCATGCAACGAAATAACTGGTTCGTCAGAGACATTCTCCTTTGGGTTGTCTTCTTCTAGCGCCTCATGTTCCTCAAGTGGTGGATCTTCCTCTGTTGAGCTGTAGTCAGTGGCATCTATTTGAAAAAATTTGGGCTCCTTGCATTTATGACCTGGGGAGTATTTTTCATCACAGTAGTAACATAGTCCTTGCTTCCTTCTTTCGGCCATTTCCGCAGGTGACACCTTTTGGACCTTAAGTGTTTGAGTTGTGTTGTGAGCCTGTGGGGGACAACCATTAGCGAGGAAATTTGGGCGACTGTATTGGGTTGCTAATGCACGTTCCACGTTACGGGCTACCTTGCAAGCCTCTGTCCAAGTGGGAGGGTGTTGCAGTAAGACTTGAGCTTTGATGGCTTCTTTAAGACCACTGATAAAACATTCCATGTAGAACACATTTGAGAGACCCCAAGTGCGGAAGGCTAAGGCTTCAAAAGCTGTAATATATTCATCCACTGTACCTGTCTGTCGGAGCTTAGTAAGACGACCCAAAAAAGAGTCCTCCTGTTCAAATCGGTCTCGAAGAGCTTTGGTAAATTGGGTCCAAGTCTTAAAAGGTCCATTGCAACGTTGATGCCATTCCCACCATTGCCACCGTTCATTGTCCAAGTACATGCTCCCCAACATAAGCTTAGTTGCATCATCTAAGATATGATTCAGTTTGAAATACTGCTCCATTTGTGCTATCCATGCGGACGGGTGAGAATCGTCAAATTTATGCATATCCAACTTGGGAGGTCGCTGACTGGGTGGTGGGTGGGTGTGCCAGACGTGAGGAGAGTGGCTAGACTCACCCTCATTGTATTCATTGTCATTATACTCCTCCTCTTGGGCTTGCTCCTTGCCCTTCGGGATTAATTGCTGGACCTGGAGACATAGTCCGGTAAGCTGCTTATTGATGGATTGGACGGATTTTTCAAGTTCGTCCATTCTTTCATTGGCCATTGCTTGAGCTCTAGTTTCTACCATACACCAACTTGATGAAAAATTGGGACCGCCTAAAAATTTTCACTAATAATTGAATGGTACCACCGTGCTCAGCTCGTCGTCCTGATTCTGATGGGCTAGATCACCAATAAGCGCCCTAGAAGATCTCAGACTCTTTTTTTTTTGAAAACTCCTAACGGAGTTTTACTCCTTCCTGATCAATACTGCAGTCGCCAAATCCTCAAAATGTCAATGCGGCCAAAAGTCCTGCAAAAATTATACCTCGGTATAGGAACCCTTCACAACAACTCCGATCTGGTGGATCTGAGAGATCTGAATGGCGGATCGGATAGCTCTGGGCGGCGGAACAGACTGCTGCTGCGGATCGGCTGGCTCTAATAGATCGGAATGACTGATCTGTGAACTCGAGACTGCGGGACTGATGTCGGCTGCTGCTGCACCCCGTTGCACCAGCGGATCTGGAATAGATGATGTGCGATCCCCCGATAGAAAAGGGAACTATGGTCTTGAGGAGTGTCAGGTGCTACATATCACAATATACATAAGGGTCTGGCAGTAGTACTCGGCCCAATGTTTCAGGGCTCTAACTAAGGAGGATCGACCGTACCCTTAGCCGTACAACCCGACTACCCTATCGTATGGGCGAGTAATTTCTCCGAGTGTTGTTCTCGGTGTACTGTAGCCACAAGATGGCCGACGGTTTATCTATGGCGAGGTTTCAAGGGAGCCTAGGGGCTTCCGATATACCCAGAGGGTACGTGGAAGACAGTCCGTGCGCGGTTCTGTCTAATGCGCTACTACTCGAAGGGGTACCCACAGGGGTTACAAGGGAGTCCAACAGACGTGACCACCTCTTGTATTTCCTGCGTGCATGCCTCCCCAAATCCGCAGGTTTATGCGCTCAACGACAGATCCCGTGGTTTAAAGACGCCGGAACACGTCTCTAGCCAAAAAATTTTTTTTGCTAAGAATTGGAGATCCCACCGGCCCTGGAAAGTGCTCTGATACCACTTGTTATGCTCTTAACCTGCAAAATGATACCCAATACAGAATATGCGAAGAAAAGATACCCAGAACACAGAATAGCAATGATTTTATTATTCAAAGAGTAATGTTCACTTGCCTCTTCGAGGGGGCAACCTCCAATAGAGCAGAGCTCGATTACAAAATAAGACACGATACTCCTCGCAGGGAGTCTCTATCCTTTATATATGACTCATACATGCAATACCACGGGCTAATACCGTGGGTTTTATTAATACCATCTATCTAATACTACGACCCATTTGCAACTAATTGTGGTCCCGTCATTAATTGCGGGTTAACCACTCACAAATATTAATATGGGCTTTATTGACTCTTGACTATGACGTGATCCCATGACATAAATAAGGGGGTTAGGGTGGGACCCTAACATTCTGCAAATAAGGGGATCTCTTAAATCAAAGCTTAGTGTCTTATAAAGTCATGACCTTAAAGTTAAATTAATTTTAATTTTAATACTCTAATGCAAAACATGCATTATTTGTTGGATACTATCAAGAAATCTTTTGAGAAATCCTGTTCCCAGCCAATATAAGATGGGAGGCAATTATCGCGCTTGTAATGAAAATTGACAAGAGCATTACGAATCAATTTCAATGAGTCAAAAAAACCCAAATTGGAGATGGTTAAGGAGACTTACCCCCTATCAGCGATTAGGAGAGGGATTGTCACATTGGGTAAAAAGTTCGGACCCATGGTTTCATGGAAATAACAACATTGCCCTAAAACATGGGCATATTAAGGATCAAATCTTGATCTTTCTGAGAACCAAACTCCACAACAAAAACTCTTTAGCATAGGGATAGATGTAGATTGCTTCATAGGTTACCAGCACATAAGTTGTAGAGATCCATTAGTTTTGATCTGTAAGTTTTGCCCAAAGTTTGTTGAATATATATATTAACCCATGCCAATGATGTATTTCACATATATGTTGGCATTATCATCTATCATAATGGTTAGTGCAAGCGCTGCTTGGGGCATTCAACCCTGCCTAGAAGAGAAGGCCAAATGGTAACCTACACCCAAACCTGATATGAATCTCTCTTTAAAGGATCTATTAAACCTATCAATCACTAGATTTAATATTGGTTGACAAATTATTGCATTGCATGGGGCCAAGAAGATGGTGGTCACAATTCGAGAGGAGGAGATTCTTATTACTTTCATACTAGATTTGGAGAGGCAATGGCAATGTCATTGTCGTCTAGGGTCATAATGATTTTAGAAATAATTAAAGGTAGATTAAGAACATTCACAAAAGAGGAGAAAAATGTCATCAAGAGACAATGATGAGGGAGATAGAGGCGTCCATTGGAGAGCAACTAGGCTAATAAATAAACCAAGTGGCCATTACAGAGTAGCAAGGGATTTTACTCTAGTTGCAACATATGCCATAAAGTTTGTTGAACTTTAACCTTGAGGTTTGAAGTTTGACAAACCTAAAAGAATTTCTTAAGTTCAATCAGATTCGCCACACCTCAAGTCAAAGATTGAACTTTAAGTCGAACTCAAACCTAAAAGCAATTTCGATTTTTATTATTTTTTTTTCTAAATTATAAAAATAAATTATGCTAACCCTAATTATTATAATTATATATTGAAATATATATATAAACAAATCTTATAACAAACCTCAATCAAACCTTATAAACAATTTCAAATTCAAATCAAACACACACACACACATATATATTCAGATCATATTTATCAAAATCTTTGAGCGGAGTGTTGTTAGTCCAACGTGATGTGTAACCCGCCTCTCATTCTATAGCCCAGTGTGATGATGTGTAACCATCTCTATCTCTCATTAAAGTTGAAACATAGATACCCATATAAAATATTTAAATAAAGTTGGTTCATAAAAAAATTTGTAAGTGAAGAAATTGGATCCCTCTTAGGCCCATGTTAGATCCATATGGATCTCTCTTGGCTCACTTGGCTCATGTTAGATCCATATAGATCGCTTTTGGCTCACTTGGCTTATGTTAGATCCATATAGATCCCTCTTGGCTCATGTTAGATCCTAATTTAAAATGGATCTATATTGGTTATAAAAATATTATCCAATATTAAATTGATATTATAATGCAACCCCTAATAAAATCTTAACTTGTCCACATTAAAAGAATAATGCAACCCATAATGAAGGTTATGATCAATTTGTCCAGATTAAAAGAATAATGCAACCCATAATGAAGGTTATGTTTTATTAATGAAAACCCAGATCAATTTAGTAATCCTGTTATTTCATGAGCATCTGTCTAATATTAAATTAATATTATAATGCAACCCCTAATAAAATCTTAACAAAACAATTGTGAAGATTAAAAGAATAACGCAACCCGTAATGAAGATTATGTTTTATTAATGAAAACCCAGATCAGTTTAGTAATCCTGTTATTTCATAAGCATCTATTAATGGAATCCCTGTTCAGTTTCAAAATAATGCCCGCTAACAGTGGAAAGATACAACTTTGAGAAAATAAAGGGCGTACTTTTAAATGGATTTCAGTAACAGTGAATTTTATATAATTCAAATAATTACAAAAAAATATACTGGTTACAGCTGGAGCGTCCAAAACACGTATCGATTCCCATACACAACTCTCTGATTTGCAAAACTGCAAGATTTTCCCCGGCGGGCACAGAAAAGAGCTTTAAGATTCTGCCAGCGCAAATCTTTCATTGTCGCCCTTCGCTGAGCAATCAGAGACAGTGCGAAAGGCAGAATAAAGGCCATCCATGAGCTCGCCATCGCTGAGACTCCGCTCCTCTGCAATAGGAGCCAACCTCCTCTCACTCGATGGCCGCCGTCTCCGCGTGTATTCCTTCCGGGAAGGAACGATTTCCATCCATTTCTCAATAACCGCTGCTGCCGTCGTCTTCGAAATCGCCATTACCACAGTCTGTGTATCTGAGAAGAACAATTTTCAAACAAAAGCCCTAAGGGCCAGGCGTCTGAAGGATCAATCGATGACAGAAAGTTGTTTGCCGAGCAAGGAAACTGAACCTCTTTACTGAAACGATTCATTCTTGGTTGTCGTGGAGTGTATTTAAAGCGGAGGTGGGTCGCTTTCATTTGTTTGGACGCGTAAAGAAGTCGAACTCAAACCCTCTTACACGTGAAAAACGCGCCGAGTAAGAAAGACAACTGTCCGCGGATTAATGTCGAAGGTTCCAGAGATAGACAATCCCATTCCAAGCGTACGCGTAAGTTCACTTGCTTTAAGGTAAGAAAATATTTAAGAAAACCCGTCAAATTTTAAATATGAAGATACGAATCCACTCGGAATGAAAGGTTTCGTAGACCTGCCGGCTTATTGCTAAATATATCTAATAGATTAAATAACTAATAACTAATTTTCACATTATTTATGGTTAAATATATCTAATAGATTAAATAAGTAAAACAAGGGAAGCTGCATCGCAGCAAGTCCCTGCCAAGTTACTTTTACAAGTTAGTGCCACTGCATTAAAGAGTTGCCCAGCAACAATGTACATGTAAGTGCCACTGCATTAAAGAGTTGCCCAGCAACAATGTACATGACATAGAGGAACGGGACTCTTTATAATTGCTTTAACAGGCTTTGGCACTCTTTATAATTGCTTTAACAGGCTTTGGCCTAGCTGTAGAGCTTCTGATACAAAGTTTTGGTTGTGCAAGCAGTAATAGAGAGAGCAATAAGGTAAAGACACAGGAGTGGAAACGCATTCAGAAAATATCTCTTTGCTAAAGCAAGTTGAAATTATAAACTTTATGAAAAAACTATCTGAGAAATGATATGTGAGTACATGCTACAAACGCCAGAAGCAATGAAGTCAGTATACGATTCGATTCTACAGTATATGCTAAATAACGCTGCCAAAGGAGGAGCTTTTACATGAGTGGGGAGGGTTTCCTCTTTGAGTAGCCCACCTATGTGACAGCGAACAATCTTCAATAAGGAAAAGAAAGAAACAATTTAAAAATCTAAAGCCTTTTAGAAATAAGAGGCAAAGCTTTACAAAATTTGGGATTATGCTGATGAGGGTTTACGTTCCGGAAGTGGCCCTTGGAACATAGTGTTCCTTTCAACATCAGAAGTCCCTCGAACTATCCTTGTGCAGCGTAGGCGAAACGTTAAGCTCGGTACCAGACAGAAAGCCGTAAACCTCCTCCGCCATCGGATCACCTCATCAAGATCAACTAGCACAAAGCAAGACAGTTGTCACAAGCAGTGGGAACCAGTTGGCAGGTGCTTGCAGCCTCCTGGACCATTCTTATGTCGCGTGTCCCCGAGTACAAGAGCCAACTCGTCAAGGTCTGGGGGATAAACCACCGAAGGCCATGTCCGTATTAAAACATAATCTCAATGCCAACTTTGTAAACTGTGGAATATAAAATCACAAGATTTGCATATAAGAGTTGTCCGATTCTACGAGCTTAAATCATAACTGCATTTAACATTTCCGTAAGCTATGACGGGTCCTTTCTTGTTTAGCTGTTACACAAATAATAGCAAATCCCTTTCCGATCATTACAATATATGGTCGACCTAATTTCAACCTGGCATATGACTTTATACCGGAACAAAAGACAAAACGAATCGCGTATCTTTTGATTTTATGTGGTATTAGTCACAATAATTAATTGCATTATCTTTGAAATGCAGCTTTAAAATAATCATTGTGGACTAACCGAATGCTTGAAAAGATTTAATCGTTCAAGCTAATTGAAATTGCATCGACTACAGTGTACTGTGTAAGATTGACGTTTTCTTGACTTCTGCGCACGTGGTCAGTAAGGGCTCCCGCAAAGATTACGAGCGAGAAGAAGAAAAGGAAGACGTAGAACCATCAAAATTTACAAATGCCGTGATTTACAAAAACCTTCATTGAAAAGACATAAAGCGAATTACAACACGCGGTTCGATTTTGCGTTCAATGTTTTCATTCACTCGAATCAGTTGAGCAGGTATGTTATAAGCATTTGCCCTGTTCTTTTTACAGGAAACAGACACGTAAAGAAGAGGAGCGGTGACAAAATGACACATATCCCCTCGCTCCTCGACACGTTCAATTGCTCTGCGATAACGGATGGAGCGAGGCACAAAAAACTGCTCAAGCTGAGGTGATTTACTCTGACCGCCTACCGCGAACTGCACTGGATTCTCTACCCCTGTCCAAACAGCAGTATCAGCGAAACCTTAGTGATTTCTTCAACCTTAAGAGGGAGATAGATAAGTGACAGAGAAGCAAACAGCAGTATAGATGCGCATTTGCTGTCATATTATCTGCAGGTCAGTAAACTGGTAACTGCATACCTGTTCAATTAATAAAATTCACAAATTCACAAATTCACTTTGTTTTTTGTTTCTCGCTCTGTTTGTTTTCTAAGTAAACACCAGAATTAGCTGCAATGCATTTCCTGGCAATGCATTTCCTGTCAGAATAAACACATGCAATTAGGAATACGAACCATAATGCGAACTATGAAAATGATAATTAAAGTGTTATAACAGAACAATAAGTGACAAGTGTAGAAGAACAAATCTTCTGTGTTAATTAAGGTCAAAAATATTATGCATAGTAAAACCTAGTTCCTAAACTGAACAGTGAGTCAGACATCGTTCCAAAGGAAATTCCAAGTATGCAAGTTCTGGAATTAAAAAGAAAACATAGATGTTTTCAATTAATAAAAACAAGATAATAAGCACAGTAACTTGACTGTAGCTTGTGATTTCATTCCAATAAAGTTGCTGAGAGCCGATAAGAGCCTTGGAGAAAATCATCCAATTAAAAATAGGCTTCAGAACCCTGTAGATCAGATGCAGGAGTCGCAAGCAAGAATGTAGAGAATTATTTTGAACCCCATGTTTTGTACCTACCAGAAACCCAGAACTATGTGAATTGTAGCAATAATAATATTGCCGCAGTCATTCGATGAAAGGAAACAAAACAACTTGAACCATAACATGTAGGGGCATCATTACCTAAATCATTCGCTGAGATCCTGGGCGCTAATGACAAACCTGGCATTGGAGTTAAGAAAATAGATTAGAAATCGGTGAAAAGAGTTTAGCCAAGACCTTTCCAAAAGAACAGAATGACTGAATAGAAACGTTACTAGCTCAAAAACGCTCACCTGGAATCATGAATATGACCTCGTACACAATAAAATGAATTAATCTACTGCGTTATGATTTTCTATTGCTTTGAATTTTTTCTGTCAATATGTTTTATAGTGAATATTAAATAATCAACGAGAATCGACAGCTATTACGACAAAAAGAATGTGCAGAAAATTCATATACAGATACGTGTTGTTGTATTTAACTGAATTTCCTTATACATGCTTTTCTGTTTCTGCAGTGTGCTTTGGAAAGAGTACTAAACCTGCGGCTAAGAGAAATTAGACGCCTCTGTAGGCGCAAATCTTCAATCAATTTCTGGTTAAGCCTCGCAGTACTTGTCATGGCGAATCCACAGAACAAAATTTCTTCACAGCTCGAAACTGAAAATATGAAGAAAATAAACCTGCACAGCAAAAAATCAACAATATACAGAGATCTCAATGTATGGAATTCATTGAAAAAAATAATAAATTTCCACGTACGAAATTGACGAAGAGACCCTGAGTCCTTACCAGGCAAAGACTTGGAGTCCACTTACAATGCGGCATCTTCGGAGCAGCAGCGTTCCTAACACGGACGAAGATGAACAGAATAGTTTCAATATGAACAGAACAGTTTCAATATTAGTTTGCCACCTGTATGCCATGCATAACCATGGCACTTGTTTTATTTTTTTGTATATCTATGAGATCACGAATTAATGTTAACATTAAAACAACCCGTTGACGGTTAGGCGGAATGCAGCAGGCGTGTAAAACGAATTTAAGCTATGGTCGGGCCTCTTCCGCCTCGGGAAGAGGCCAAATAAGATGGCAAAAGTTAAGTTAGAAACAAAACTTTGGTTATCCGGCACAGCGCCTTAATCCACCGTTTGAAAACTTTGTAATAACCAGCGTATAACAGAGATGGCAGGGGTGAAGTAATGCTAACTAGGGGTCATATCGATTACTATAGTCCCTGCCGGATGCCAGATGGCAGGGACTAATAACCAATTTTCACATGATTATAACCCTTAAGTAATGTTACGAGATATTACGTATATTATTAGTTTTTGTTTACTTGTTTTAATCAAAGTGTTTTTTTAATTTTAATTAAAGTTTAGGGAAATGTTGAATATTTTTATTTTCTCATAAATTCGAAAATAATTTTCTAATTTCTCGATAGATTATTTTTAATTTTCAATTGGTTTATAGAGTTCTGATAAGACATAATTCCTTAATGGAGGGTGATTTATTTTCAGTATTTTTTAGTGTCTGACAAATAATTCTAAAATAAAAGAAAGCTTTCTGATTTTCAATTAATTATGAGGCGTATGAGCTTTTATCGATGTTTTTCTCGACAAGAAATGACGATTCAGCAAGTGGAACTAGAACTTGGTCTACTTAAGGTTCAATTCCAACTGCGTGGATTTATTGCAAGATCGACTTTGGGTTCGAGGGGGAAACTTCACATAGCAAAAGTCTCCATGTGTGACTAAATGCATTTTGAAAAGAAAATATGGAAACGTGTGAGATGTTCATGAAAAGAAAAATCCTTTAGACTTTCTTAAGGTTTCTTCTTCCAAAGCATTGGAGAATATTTCAAAAATAATTAACTAGGACATGCTGACTATGAAATGGTGGGCTTATTGAATTGCATCTTGGTACTGAGACACAACTAACTATGGTGCATATCGATAGCTAAAGGTGTTGTAGAGTGCATATCGATAGCTAAAGGAGTTGGAGCTAACATGTGTTGACTAAAGGCGTTGTAGAGTGTAAGAGGATGTGTGTGCAGCATAAGGAAAACAAACCTCTGCATTCCCAAACCTCCACACTTTTGCATGACAAGGTTGCCTTTACATAAAAAGATGCAAACAAGACCCAATTAACTGATGTTAGAGAAAATAAATGTTGTTAAAATAAATTATGATAATTGACACTGACATTGTTATGCCTCACAAATCTCCATAATTGTGTATAGTGCAGAGATGTAGAGGAATAAACAAGGGGGTGGGGGTAAACAATACAATGTTTGAATGAAACATGACTAACATACAATATCTACAAGATCCACAAATGAGAACCCATCGAAAACCATGAGGAGCTTCAGGTGGTGCAGAAGTAACCCAGTCTTCTCTTGTCATCACTTTGATATATTTTATTTTTGAACCTTCATGGGTGAGAAAGTCTGCAAGACAATTATCTTTCCCAACTTTGTATTCTATATCAAAATCATACCCATCAAGCCACAAGCTCCATTGAAGTATTCTATGATTTCCTTGTTCTAACAACCTTCTATTTGTCAGTTTTCCCTTCATATGCCTTAAATTTGTTCTAACCAGGAAATGACACATTTCAAGAATAATGTGAACCTTTTTATGCCACTTTTGACTGCTAAGATTTCTTTGTGAGATGATGGATACCTTGTCTTTGCATCCTTAAAATTCCTCGATGTATACATACACACTTCTTCCCTCTTAGCATGTTTCTGCAACAATACTCATGCCCATATTTCATCAGATGCATCAATTTCTAAAATGAATTGTAGTTTTGTATTTGGGAGATGTACTTTAGGAAGATTCAATATCTTTTGCTTTATCATCTACACTGCTTTTTTCATATCTTTTGTCCATGGGTTACCTAGCTTCAAATGTTTTTGCAAACATTTAACATCTTTGGCTTGATTTTCATAAAATTGGTGAATGTAATTAAGACTTCCAAGAAATATTTGCAACTGCTTCGTGCCTTGGATTCCATTTGGAAATTCAGTAAAGCTTTCAAGACATGATCTTGGAGTTCAACCTTTCCTTGTGTTAGTATCAAACCAAGATACTCAATCCTTGTTTGGCCAATGATGAATTTAGATTCTGCTTTAGAAAGAACTAGGCCATGATCATAAATCCTCTTATATACAATTGATAAATGTTGTTGATGTTCTCTTACATCCTTTAAGCATACTAACAAATCATCAATATACACAACAACAAATTCTAAATCTCAAAAAATATCTTCCATTCTTTTTTGAAATTCGGAAGGGACATTATTTAGTCCAAAAGGCACAACACACCATTGGTATTGGCCAAATAGAACAACAAAAGTTGTTTTGAAACGAT
The DNA here is from genome assembly GCA_031772625.1 of Pinus tabuliformis. Taxonomy (NCBI): domain Eukaryota; kingdom Viridiplantae; phylum Streptophyta; class Pinopsida; order Pinales; family Pinaceae; genus Pinus; species Pinus tabuliformis. Next base: position 1,648,821,703 of record CM062817.1, on the reverse strand, counting down.
CTGGAGGAGATATCCCAACTTTCCATAAACCACTCTTTAAATCAAATTTACTAAAATTATTATTCTGGCCAATTTTAGCAAATAAGAGCTCTTTATTAGGAAGAGGATACCTGATGGGTAGCATTGCATCATTTACAACCTTATAGTTGATAACTAGTTGTTTCTTTCCCCTTTCCTATTTTGAATGTTTATTAACATAAAAAGTAGGACAAGCCCGTGGGTTTTTGCTTGGATCAATCAACTTTCTTTTGAGTAGCTCATTTACTTCTTCTTTGCAGAGCTACAACTCTTAGAGACATGGAATTAGCTAAAGCCTTTTGTGCTCAACTATTAAATCCTCCCTTGTAAGGAGAATCTACAAAATATTTTTCTTTTAACCAAAAAGCATCAAGATATTTAGTTGTACAATCATGTTTTAACTTCCATTAAATTATAATAATTTTTATAACGTCCTAAAGTCAAAATTAGTCGTTGGTCAAGTTAGCCATTGAAGACTCTGCTCGGACTATTTAACATGCTAAGCTAGATCTATTTCTTCAACTTGTCCTGACGATGAACCACACTAGTTGGTTCGAAATGCGTCGATAAAGGTTTTCTGAATGTGATTTACGCTGAAATCTCTTCTTAAAAACATGTTTTAACTTGTTAGTTATTTCTTTCAATTCTTCTGCTCCCTGTAATTCTACATGTCTAACAATTTTGTTTATTTTTTATATTTTTCTAATTGATTCCTCTACATGATTGGGTTGTATATAAAAAAATATTACCTTGAAATCATTTTTACATTGAATCCTTATGGGTTTGCCTTGAATATGTATTACTATTAAATCACTATCAATAGTAAATGGCTTGTGTCTCTTGAAAAAATATTTTTCAACCAATATATATAATCCTGCATCAAAACAATATAAAATTACACTAGTAACATGACCATCTAGTATTATAGGAAAATCTGGAGCAAATGCCCTTATGGTGATTATTGTTTTATTGATTGCTCTAAAATGGAATTGTGTAGCCTGTCAATAAAAATTAGAAATAACATTGAACTTTGCACAACTATTCATATCCCTTGTATCTACTTGAGCATCCAAAGAATATTTTTGTATTCTTATTACATGAATATTGTTAAATTTGGCAACTACGGCCAAACATCACTTTGGACAACTCTTATGAGGGAGCTGATATTTTTCTTGTATTCCTTTTTCCTAGAGGTGTAGGCTTGATCTAAATATCATCTCATTCTGACATGTGCAAATGAAGTTATGAATTTATTTTGATTATGGACAAATTGTCAAGGTCGGCCAACCATCAAATTAACCTCCTCTAGCCTTCAACGTTGCATATAAATACAAGGTGCCTCCTCCTCATTTTGGCATCTCATATCATTCATCTTTCTCTCTCTCATCTTGATTGGGTACGAATTTTTGGACCTCTCTCCCTCCACACGTGTGAAAGGAAGATTGTCTCTTATAGCTGTTGTATTGACCAGATTTGACCAAAATTTCAGTAGGCCAAAATTTCAGGAGGCCAAAATTTTAGGAGACCGAAATTTCAGGAGGCTGACTTTGACCAACGTTGACCCTGTTTGACTTCGGTTTTGTGAGAGAGACTTTTGTTTAGGCAGGTCATTGTTCTGGGAACAAAAACTGAGGCAGTTTGACCCCTGCATTAACTAGTGTTGACTGCCCTAATTCAGGTTGCTGCGTTGACTTTTGTTGACCATATTTGATTGGTTATTTTTGGAGTATTTTGGGCTGCATTATCTTGTTGTTCAAGGACGAGTTGACCAAGGTTGACCGAGCTATTTTGGAGGCCAATTTCAGCTCTGTTGACCAACGTTGACTTTCTGGTTATGGCTTTCTGTTTCTATTGTTTTGACTGATCAATTTGGGCAAGAGAATATTGTAAATTGTACTCTCTCTCTCTCTCTGTTGAACTTTTGAAGAATTATAAGAAGAATTGTTCAAGGGTTTCCCCACATTGGGGTTTGTCCTTGATTGGTGCCATATCTTGTGTCCTATTGTGTTGACTTGTCTTCTACTGTTGTTGTTTATGTTCTATCTGCATTTTACTATCATGTTGATGTGATTTCTATATTGGATATGATATTTGGCTAATAAAGAAAATTGAAGTCAAATTGCTCTAAGCATAGAACATACCATTCTTATCATAAAATTAACATGGAATTGGAGCTTAGGTGAAGACGAAGCCCAATCAAGAGTGAAGAGAAATCAATAAGAGGAGAAATCATTGATCAAGAAGTCTCAATGGCCTCCACATCCTACTTCAAGTCTGATGATAAGCTTCATGATAAGTATGATTATCATGCATGGAAGATGTCTCTTGATTTGACTTTAGAAGAGAAAGATGTCATAGATTATGTGCAGGGAAAGATTCCAGAACCTCCTTCAAATGCACTGGTTGCTCCTAAGAAAAAGTATAAGAAGGGTGAAGTCAAAGCCAAGAAGATCATCAGGGATTCTAGTCATAAGCACTTAGTTGCTTACATTGCTTATTTGAATACATCAAAGGAGATATATGACAGGTTGTTTGGCATGTTCAAATCTAGCAATGCAAATCAAATTCTTTTCCTCAAGAACAAGTTGAAGGATATAAAGAAGGGAAAATGTGATGATATTCAATCCTACTTCATGAAGGTTACCGAGATAAAAAAAATGATCTTCTTTCGATTGGTGAAGCTATTGCTGACAAGGAGATCATTCTCATTGCCCTTGGAGGTATTCCTCCCAAATGGCATGTGTTCACACTACTATTCTCAATAACAACAGAATTCTAGGTTTTGAAGAATTGTTAACTAGATGTTCTCAAGAAGAAACAAGGATTATGGAATTGGAGATGCCTTCGAATAGGAATAATCCTACCGCATTCTTTACTCATGCCAAGAGGAATAACAATGCAGGTTCAATTAAGCAAATTCAAGGAAGACCAGGATCCAAAAATGGAAGGAAGGGAAGATGCTTCGTTTGCAACGATTTTGGTCACTATGCTAGAGAGTGTCCAAATAGAAGAGACACATCTCGTGATGATGATCACAATCACTCCAGGGGAAACAACAACAATCAAAGGAATGCTTCTGCTACTCAACTTGGAAATGATCGAGCTTCTAAAAGAACAAGAAACTCCAGGTATGATGAGTCTAATGTTGTAAATTATAAGCAAAAGGAATTTTATCTTATATTTGCCCTCTTTACTACCTCTCCTTCAGATGCTTTGGAAATTGGTTGATTGATAGTGGTGCCTCAAGGCACTTCACCGGGTACAAGGAAGCTCTTTCAAATCTAATAGAGAAGGATACAAATTTGGAAATTATCCTTGGAGACAATGCCACCTATCCAGTGAAGGGAGTTGGGAATGTTACCCTTCAATTAAATCAAGGTAACATCGTTTTTCTTCAAGAAGTACGATATGTACTTGATCTAAAGAAGAATCTAGTGTCTATCTCGGTGATGGAAGATAAAGGATTCAAGGTGGAATTCATTGATGGAAAGGTACGTGTGTAGAAAAGAAATTTCAAAGAAGTATTTACTCTTGGATTCAAGGTTAACAATTTATATCAAGTTGGAGAAAGTCCACTAGGAGCCATGTCTTGCGACACATCTCTTCAATCTGAACTATGGCACCAGAGGTTTTCTCATCTTCACTATAAGGCTCTATGTGATGCAAGGAAGATGGTTACAAGTATGTTCGAATTCAAAATAGAGCATGAAGGTGTATGTCAGGGATGTGCTGAGGGAAAACATACAAGGGGACCATTCCCCTCATGTGATAGCAAGGCCACAAACATTTTGCAATTGGTTCATTCTGATCTATCTGGTATGTTGCTTGTGACATCATTAGGAGGATATTTATATTATGTTGTCTTTGTGGATGACTTCTCTCGTAAAACTTGGATATATTTCTTGAAGAATAAGGATGAAATATTCTCATGGTTCCATGCCTTCAAAGCCTTGGTGGAAAATCAAACAAGGAAGAAGATAAAGATATTGAGGACCGATAATGGAATTGAGTATGAGTCAAATGAATTCAATGACTATTGCAGGGAAGATGGCATTAAGAGGGAGACTACTACTGCATATGCTCCCGAGAAAAATGGTGTCGCTAAAAGGAATAATCGTTCCATTATAGAAGCCACTCGTGCCATGCTTCATGATCAAGGACTTCCAAAGTTCCTATGGGGAGAAGTGGCCAACACTGACATGTACATTCAAAATCGATGCCCTCATCAAGCATTGGACTCCAAAACTCCCGAATAAGTTTTTTCCGGTAAGAAACCTGATGTTTCTCATTTTAGAAATTTTGGTAGTCCCGTATACTTTCATGTGCCGAAAGAAAAGAGAAGTAAATTGGAGGCATCTGGGAAGAAAGAAATTTTTGTGGGCTACAGTGAAACTTCTAAGGCATATAGAATCTATGTGCCTGGTCAAAGAGAAGTAGAGTTGAGTCATGATGTCACCTTTGATGAGGATGCTACCCTAAGGAATATTAGCAATCTTCCTATTCCAAGGAAGGACAAAGAAGAAGATGCAGGAAATCAGGGAGATTCGCAGGATGAGCCGATGCCCGATGTTGAAGTAACGATGGATCCCATTGATCCTCCTCCAAATGGAGACCCTCATGGCTGAGGGAAAATCTTGAAGATGCCAAGAGACATGTTGCATCAAGGGGGACATTTCGTGAAAGTAAGAAGCCTAATAGGTACCAAGGGTACTTAACTGCTATGAGCACCATTATTCAGTCTGAACCGTGCTCATTCAAAGAAGTTGTGAAGCAACAAGTATGGAAGGATGATATGAACGAAGAGTACAAGTCAATTATTAAGAATGATGTCTGGGATGTGGTCCCTAGACCCCAAGACAAATCTGTTGTCACCTTTAAATGGCTCCACAAGATCAAGCATGGTGCTAATGGAAGTGTTGAGAAGTTCAAGGCCATATTTGTCGCTCGAGGCTTATCTAAAAAGGAAGGTGTAGATTATGATGAGATATTTTCACCCGTTTCTCGCTACACCACCATCCGTTTGATTATAGCCCTTGTTTCCTCGCAAGGATGGCATCTACACCAGATGGATATCAAGACTGCCTTCTTGCATGGTTCACTTAAGGAGGAAGTCTATGTGGAACAACCTGAGGGGTTTGAAGTTCAAGATCGTCATACACATGTATGCAAGTTGAAGAAAGCCCTCCGTTGGTTGAAGCAAGCACCCCGGGCTTGGTATGAGAGGATCGATAGCTATCTGATGAAGTTGGGATTTACAAGAAGTGAAGCTGATCTGAACCTTTACTTTAAGGTTGAGAATGATAGACCTCTCATCTTGGTACTCTATGTGGCTGATCTTTTTCTGAGAGGTGCAGACCCTCTTATTCATCAATGTAAGAGAGAGTTGGCTTCTAAATTTGATATGAAGGACCTAGGAATAATGCATTATTTCCTAGGGTTGGAGGTATAGAAAAAGCCAGGGGAGATTTTCCTTTCTCAAGGAAATTATGTTGTGAAGCTACTTGAAATATTTGGGATGGTGGATTGCGAGTCTATGACTACTTCGATGGAACTTAACTTCAAGAAGTTAAGTGGAAGTGCTGCCAGGCCCGATTTGGGAAATCCTTTTGAGTATCGTTAACTCATAGGGGCCCTGATGTTCTTGGTGAACTCCCATCCGAACATATGTTTTGCAGTGAATGCATTGAGTCAGTTTATGGTCGAGCCTCATTATATATGTTGGATTGCTACCAAGAATCTCTTGAGATATCTTCGGGGCATAATCACTTATAGACTGAGATACACTGCTAGGACTGTGAGGCTTCATGGTTACTCTGATGCAGACTGGGATGGCAGTGTGGTGGATCACAAAAGCACATTAGGATGTTTCTTCTCTCTAGGTTGTACTTCAATATCATGGATGAGCAGGAAGCATAAGTCGGTTGCTTTAAGCACTATTGAGGCTGAATACATTGATGCTAGTTTGGCCTCCTGTGAAGTTGTATGGTCGAGGAAGCTCTTTAGTGAGTTGTTTGGACATGTGATGGATACCACCATGATCTTCTGTGACAACCAGAGTGGGATTCGTCTTTATGAGAAACCCATGTTTCATGATCGCTCCAAGCATTTTGATATCAGGTACCTTTATTCGGGATATGGTACAATGGGGAGCAATAAGGCTCCATCATCTTGGCACCGATGAGCAAGTTGCCAATATTCTTGCGAAACCCCTTGGGAAGATCAAATTATTAACCTTTCATTAACGACTTGGATTCGTGGAGGGACCCTCTTACGAGGGTCTTGTATGAGATGGATAGTGAGCTCTAGGAGCTCTGGGCAGCTTGGGGTACTTATTGGAGCGATGAGTGACCATACGGTGACTCACCCTCCCCTAGTGGTGTGTTGTGTATAGGGTGAATGGTTGACCTTCCTTTGTGATACCCCATGGTGGCATATGCATAGGCTGAGTGGTTCACCCTCCCCTAGTGGTGCGTTGTGTACAGGGTGAATGGTTGACCTTCCTCTGTGATACCCCATGGTGGCATATGCATAGGCTGAGTGGTTCACCCTCCCCTATGGCATATGAGCAGGATGAATGGTTCACCTTCTCCTGCTGACACATCCTACCCATGTAGTCTGAGACTCATGGGAATTACCTCTCATTTGGCCAATGAGTAGGGAAATGACGATAGGGACCATAGTACTACCGATGGACGCATTGTGTACTACTGTACTCCCTATGATAGGATGCTGATATTGATCTGGGATCAATGGCAACTGACTATGGGTCAGTTAAGAGTGGTATGACACACTTTGATTTTGGAGACTGACTTCGGGTCAGTGGAGAATGGTACAATACATTCTCAATCATTTCTTCTTTCTTCATTGTTCAACAAAGCAGAGCAGTGCAATGACAGGGATGGTACAAATTGTGAGACAATTTGCCAGGTGATATTCTCCCTAGTTGAGAGGGAATGTTAAATTTGGAGACTAGGGCCAAACATCACTTTGAACAGCTCTTATGAGTCAATTGATATTTTTCTTGGATTCCTCTTTCTGAGAGGTGTGGGATTGATCTAAAGATCATCCCATTATGACATGTACAAATGAAGTTATGAATTTATTTTGATTATGGACAAATTGTCAAGGTTGGCCAACCATCAAATTAGCCTCCTCCAGCCTTCAACATTGCTTATAAATACAAGGTGCCTACTCCTCATTTTGGCATCTCATCTCATCCATATTTCTCTCTCTCATCTTGATTGGGTGTGGATTTTTGGGCCTCTCTCTCTCCGCATGCGCGAAAGGAAGACTGCCTTTTCTAGCTGTTGCGTTGACCATATTTGACTGAAATTTCAAGAGGCCGAAATTTCAGGAGACAAAAATTTCAAGAGGCTGACATTGACCAGCGTTGGCCCTGTTTGACTTTGGTTTTGTGAGGGAGAATTCTACTTGGGCAAGCCCTTATTTTGGGCACAAAAACCAAGGTAGTTTGACCCCTGCATTAACCAACATTGACTGCCATAATTCAGGTTGTCGCATTGATTTTTGTTGACCAGATTTGATTGGTTATTTTCGAGCTGTTTTGGGTTGCATTATCTTGTTGTTGGAGGTCGAGTTGACCAAGGTTGACGGAGTTGTTTTGGAGGTCAATTTCAACCATGTTGACCAACGTTGACTTTCTGGTTAGGGATTTTTATTTCTACTGTTTTGACTGATCAGTTTGGGCAAGTGAATATTGTAAATTGTACTCTCTTTATCTCTATTGAACTTTTGAAGAATTATAAGAATAATTGATCAAGGGTCTCCCCACATTGGGGTTTTTCCCTGGTTGGTGCCATATCTTATGTCCTCTTGTGTTGCCTCGTCTTCTACTATTATTGTTTATGTTCTATCTGCATTTTACTATCATGTTGATGTGATAGCTATACTGGATATGATATTGGGATAATAAAGAAAATTGAAGTAAAATTGTTCTAAGCATAGAACATACCATTTTTATCCTAAAATTTAAAATTGTCAACTATAATTACCAGTTTGTCATCTAAGCCTTTAATTTTCTGTAATTTTTGTTCTTCTTCATTATCTTCTCCTAATGGTTGCAAATGGTCAACTACATGATTAGTTAACACTTCTTTGAGTTGAGCTTTGAATTTAAACAAATCTTCTACATCCTTTTTCATAGATGTTACTAGTTCTTTAATTTTGGATTTCTTCATTTTCACTTCATTTTCTTTTATCTCATCTATTTTTCTAGCCAAAGTTATACTGATTCAGAATCTAATAGCTCTCGTCATACCTTTTTGGTTGTTCCTTTGTATCTCCATTAAAGTCTATTTGTACTTCAGGCAATAATTTTCAATAATTTCTACAAGTTCGGTGGAGCACGGGAAGCATAGACTTCTAAGGAATCCACCACACTTGGTTGTTGTATACCATGGAGTTGATCTTGAAGATGATTGATTTGATCTTTGTATCTTTGTCGAGGTGTTAGTGATACATGCAATCTTTGAAGTCGATCAAGAGAATTTTGGAGAGTGGAAATATTAGAAAACATGAAACAACTAGAAAGAAAAGATTATTTTGTGCCAAAGGATGAACTATCGGATATAGTAGCTTGGGTCATTTGATGCTGAAGTTGTTTAGTATCAGAAGAAGAAGAATCAGTGACATAAAAATGTTCATCTCAAAATTATATTGGGGAACTTGTTCCCAATCAACTAGATCATATGTTGTATTTAAAGGATCCATCACTTTTTGTTGGTGCTTGGATTTTGTCTTAGAGGACAATTATTTTCCCAATGTCCTTTTTTTTAGAAGATAAAACATACAATATATTTTGTTGGAATTATTTTTCTTCTAAAAAGAGTTTTGGGCTTTTGTTGGCTATACCTTTAAGCTTTTCCAAATTTTTTCTTCTGCTTGTACTGTGGGCGAGAACAAGAACAATGCTTTTATTCTTTACAAAATTCTTTTTGGTCTTTTCACCACAACCAAAATGATAAGTTTATGCATTTATATCATAAACCTTTGGATTGAAGCCTAATTGTTTCTTGACATTCTTTTGTACTTTCCTTGTTAGGAAAGCTTTTTGCAAGGCTTGTAGTATAACATCTTGTAATCCAACAAGTGAAAAACTTTCAATACTGATATTATTCAAATCTAAATAATATTTAATAAGTTTGGGAAATTTCCTGTCATAACTCCTAAATAATGGCAAAGATATGCAATGTTTTCAGGATCTGGGGTCTGGTATAACAGACTTTGCATTGTACAATATAACTCAAGCAGTTGTTCAATATTGCAAAGTCTTTGTGACATGACTATTTGGGTAAAATGTTTTATGGGTGGAGGAGTCAAACCACAAAATTATTTTACGAATGCTTTTGATAATTCCTCCACTGGCCTATCTACTTCCATCATGTTAATTTTGTCTTCAGGTTTCAACCTCTCCCACCACATTCTTACAACTCTAGTAAAACCCCGTGTGATTATTAAGGCCAGTTCTTACCAAGTGTCAAGAGCACATGAATGTAAACAATAATAAATGATATAACAATGAATTTATTTTACTATTAACATAGATGTATATTTATAATAAATTCTTGTGATTGTTCGATTCATCTTCCAACGTCTCTTGGACTCCTTTGACCGTTCAGCTCCAACACTTTAACCCTTGGCAGATTAGGTGTCCAACACCAGGAAACATGATTTTTGTATTGCGCCTTCAGTGTCAAATCCCATGCATTCAATTTTTGAATAATCATAAGAGCCCCATTCCTTGATTTGCAATTCAAATTAACCATTGTAGCAATGTCTTGATTTTCTTTGCCCCAAGCAAGATAATTGTTGGGTGTGGAGCCTGATTATCTTTCTAATTGTTCAGAGGTTTTTGTTTCAGTCGCGTTGGATCCCTATTCCTAATGGGGTGGAAACATCACCTATTTAATCACCATCAGGGGGGTACAAGGGGGCCAATGACGAATTTTATGAGCCCCCCCTCCTGGCGGGGATTTGGGGGCAGTGCCCTGAAGCTAAAAATAAATGAAAATTTTCCTTGTTAAATATTGTAATTTTGTAGTCAATCCATGTCGTTCATTAGGCGAATGATCTTACATTAGAAGTTATGTTAATTTAGGTTTTTTTTTTCCCTAGAAGGAAGCCCTTAGTTTATATGAGGGAATTGTATTGCAGCTATGTATTATTATTCTGAGCGAGAAATAGAGAGATAGAGGAGGTTGTGTGAGAACGAAGAGGAAATTACAGTGGATGTGTTGTAGGTTGTGTCTTTTCATTTTGTTGGATAATATAAAAGGAAGGACTGGTTGTTTCTCTATGGACATAGCCCAAATTGGGTGAGCCATGTATATTCTGTGTCTGTCTTGTTATATGCATTTTTATATTTGTGTTTCCGCAATATTTTATGTATTTCATTGCTCTGTTAATTAATTTCTAACAATATTTTTTTTGTATTCAAAGGCACGAAGAGAAATTTCTTTGAATCATATCCATATTTACTTCTGCACCATTTTTTCCAACTAGACTCAAAGGATTCTTGGCCTTTATCTTGACCAGAGGTTCTTGGAATTTTAATATCAAAATTTTACTCAATTAAACTAGTTATAACAATTAAATAGAACTAGTTGGAGGTCAGTTGTGTAGTGGGACAATAGTCTAAGTCATAGATCATCTAGATAACTGGTCAATCAACCAAAAATAGCTCATGCATGCAAGGAATTTGAATTGCTTAGTTGTGGTGCAGATTCCAAGGCAGTGTAACATCAATTGTAGACTAGTCTTGAGTGTACAAGTGTTGCATGCAATCAGTGATCAATCCTTGGGAATTGCGCAATCAATTTGGAGGAAATTCCTAAAGAATAGGGGCCAATTTCCTTAGGATTTGCACAAGGAAATAAGAGCTCAGGTGGAGGAAGAAATTGACTAAGTCTAGGTCAGAGCTTTTCATTGAGCAGAGAGAACAATTATTCACTTGCAGGTTGAGCTCAGAGCGAGCAAGAAATTGTAATACATTCTCTATTCATCTAATTAATGCAAGTAGGCTTAAGGGGTTTTTACCAGTTGGTTTCCCCTAGATAAATTTGTGTACTTGTGTATGTGATTGATGCATGTTTGTGAATGTTGTTCTAAATTGTGAATTAATTTCCGTAGAGCAGTAGAGTAGAATTGTGTCTCTTGATTTAGATTAAATTCTTGAGCAATTGCAATTCTATCAAGATATTTCTACATGGTATCAGAGCAGGATTCATATTAGAACAAGAATTTCGAAGTTGCTCTTTAGGAGGTTCGAATTTGCAGCTTCAGTGTAGTAGGATTTTTTCAGAGTTGGGAGAATGGCCTTCAATGGACTGAGATTATAGTATGCCTTGGAAGGAATCTTGAATTTTATTTCCTAGAAGGATCACATGGAGGAAGTACTTGATGAGAATGGATTGTTGGTATATGCTAAGACAGTGATTCCAAAACCAGGATCAACCAATTCCCAGAACCTATCCCAATGGAAGAGAGATGTAGCAAAGGCAAGGAGAATAATCTTGGAGGGAGTGAGAGACCACATTGTCTCAAATCTCCATGGAAAAGAAATTTGTTTGGCAATGTGGAAGGCACTGACTAAGATATTTGAGAATAGCAGTGACCATAGAAAGTTGGCCCTCAAAGACAAACTTCGAAACATTAAGATGCAAAACAATTATACTATTCTGCAGTATATCACCATATTTACACAAGTTCGAGATGAGTTTGGAGGGGTTGGTGTGAATGTTGCAGAAGATTACCTAGTGAGTCTAGTTCTTCTAGGCCTTCCCAAAAGCTAGCATAGCTACCAGGACTCGTTGAATGGGAGAGAGAAATTACCGAATTGGGAACGCTTATGGTCTGATTTGGTATAAGAAGAAATTAGATGAAATACCATAGATGAAAGTTCATCTAAAGGAGAGGATGAAGAAAAATTTTCATTGGTTAGAAAGGGCAAGAAGGGAAAGGGGAAGAAATTGTTGAAAAAATGTGCAACAAGAAATGTTAAATTTAGAATGTGCTAAAAATAGACCTGCTAAAAATAACATGTCTAAAATAGCAGTTTGGCCAGTGAGGTCACTGGCCACCTTGGGTGAGAGGTGAAACTGCTAAAAATAACATCTTCTAAAAATAACATTTCTGGGTCCCTTCCTATTTTTAGAAGTCCCTAGTCTAACTATAGGAAGTAAAAACGAATTTGGTCTTAACAGCAGTTTAAAATATTAATTAATTAATCTCCATGAGTTAATTAGTTAACGAAAAACAAACTTGAAGTCTATGTGAGGACATGCAACAGTTTATCTATTAATTGATGAATTTATCCATCAGTTAAAGAGATAAGGATGAGTTGTAATTAGTTGGCTCAGTTAACTGAGTCAAGTCTAGTTAGATTAAGTTAACAAGTTGTTAAATTAATGAGATTCAGTTTGTTAATGCTTGCATGCATGTAACAACTGGTATTTTCAAATAACTGAATCTTATAGCTTAAATAAATCATGCATGTCAGTTCAGACAGAGACCCCGTTGGGATCATACAAGGGACAGTGTACTATCAGTTGGATGAATATTTTTTCTATAAAGGAAGCTCATCCATGATGAGGATTTATCTCCTTCAGGTTTGTGCAGTTATTTCAGAGGTCAATGTTGTGTGTGAGGTGAGAATCACATAGGTTGCAGCTGGAGGACCCAGGAAAACTGTGCATAGAAATAGGAGGCTTGGAGGGCAGAGGAGAAGGTTTGTGAGAATCCTTTGATTGTCTATGAGTAGCAGAGGGATTATACTGAGAGCTGGATAGCTTCCGAGCTAAGGCTTTGTGTAATCCGGACATATTTCCACTTGTATGATAATACAGAGATGGGGTTTTAGGCTGGTGCTTTCCCCTGGTTATATCTTCTGTGTTATGTGTGTTTGATTTCTCCATATCAGTTATATGTGTTCTTATTGATGTTGCTCATGGTTGATTAAGCTTCTGCTAAATTGTTTGTAGAAGTAGATCAAGTGTTTTTCTTTAGTACATTGCATTACGAGGTTGATCTACACATGGAAAATTTCTACATGGTATCAGAGCTAGGTGATTTGTAGAAAAATTTCTACATGGTATCAAAGCTAGCTGATTTGTAGGAAAAATTATACAAAATTCTACATGGTATGAGAGCACAGGTGATCAAGGAGAGAACAATATACTGAGAGGATATTTCAAAATTTTGAGTTTTGGGCCGAGGGTTTGAGGAGCATATCTGAAAATTTATGTACAAAATTTTCAGAAATAAATAGAATATTTGGATTCCTTGCGGAAAAATACCCAAAATAAAAATAAAAATCGGTTGAATCGGAGGGATGAAGGAGATATCACCGATTTAAAATCAGCTCATTTTCTAGAAAATTTTGTGACTGCGGGAAAGTGGAAATAGATTAGTGTGCTAGCCAAGAACCTGTATGCACTTGAGGTACAAGATGCATGCAAAGCCTTGAGGAGCAAGGCAAAGGTTAGATACTTGGTGGTTGAGAGGGAGAGTAAATTACCTCTCAACATGTAGAGCCAGAAGAAGTCTCAGACAATTGTGGAGGAGCCACGATTGGTGCAACAACTTCAGGAGGTTGTGGAGCAGCCACAACAGGGGAAGCTAAGAGGAGATCGAGTAGAGACATCTACTCATACAGATACCTCTAGTAGGGGGAAACTTCGAGCCAGGTGGGCAGAGGGATCACATCCAGCCATACCTCCAGGTAGGAGGTGGGGCAATATAGAGTGATCGTCCCAAGGAGGAGGGGCAGGATCCTTGAGGTATCCAACCTCTTGGATGAGACCTTGCTACAGGAGCCCCGATGTGGAGTAGCAGGAACTGACTGATTGGGTAGAGACAGATGCGGATGGAGCGGCAGAGAGAGTGATAGTGCAGGGAATCCCAAGACAACGCATAGCTAGCAGGCTGCAGCAATACGATAGGCACAAGTGTTTTGCACAGTGTTGGGTGGCACAAAGAGGTGTGCAATGGTGCAAGATGCTTGGAGATGTTGCAGTAGCGCAGATGTCAAAGAGGGAGCACTTGTTAGCAACAGGTAGAGCTTCAGCATCAGAGTATGTTCCTAGCCCAACAGAGTGGTCAGTTGGGAGTGTTTTTCATTACAAGTGTTGTTGGAGCAAGTGGACCGGGTAGATGTGTTGCATGCAGAACATTCCAGAGTTATAGGATCAAGTTCGAGAGGAAACCTTTCTTGTTGAGAGGGAGTGTTGAAAAAATGTGCAACAAGAAATGTTAAATTTAGAATGTGCTAAAAATAGACCTGTTAAAAATAGCATGTCTAAAAATAGCAGTTTGGCCAGTGAGGTCACTGGCCACCTTGGGTGAGAGTTGAAACTGCTAAAAATAACATCTTCTAAAAATAGCATTTCTGGGTCCCTAGTTTAACTATAGGAAGTAAAAACGAATTTGGTCATAACGACAGTTTAAAATATTAATTAATTAATCTCCATGAGTTAATTAGTTAGGGAAAAACAAACTTGAAGTCTATGTGAGGACATGCAATAGTTTATCTATTAATTGATGAATTTATCCATCAGTTAAAGAGATAAGGATGAGTTGTAATTAGTTGGCTCAGTTAATTGAGTCAAGTCCAATTAGATTAAGTTAACAAGTTGTTAAATTAATGAGATTCAGTTTGTTAATGCTTGCATGCATGTAACAACTGGTATTTTCAGATAACCAAATATTATAGCTTAAATAACTCATGCATGTCAGTTCAGACAGAGACCCAGCTTAGATCAGACAAGGGACAGTGTATTATCAGTTGGATGAATATTTTTCCTATAAAGGAAGCTCATCCATGATGAGGATTTATCTCCTTCAGGTTTGTGTAATTATTTCAGAGGTCAGTGTTGTGTGTGACGTGAGAATCACACAGGTTGCAGCTAGAGGACCCAGGAAAATTGTGCATAGAAATAGGAGGCTTGGAGGGCAGAGGAGAAGGTTTGTGAGAATCCTTTGATTGTCTATGAGTAGCAGAGGGATTGTACTGAGAGCTGGATAGCTTTCGAGCTAAGGCTTTGTGTAATCCGGACATATTTCCACTTGTATGATAATACAGAGATGGGGTTTTAGGTTGGTGCTTTCCCCTGGTTATATCTTCTGTGTTATGTGTGTTTGATTTCTCCATATCAGTTATATGTGTTCTTATTGATGTTGCTCATGGTTGATTAAGCTTCTGCTAAATTGTTTGTAGAAGTAGATCAAGTGTTTTGCTTTAGTACATTGCATTACCAGGTTGATCTACAGGTGGGAAATTTCTACATGGTATCAGAGCTAGCTGATTTGTAGAAAAAGTTCTACATGGTATCAAAGCTAGCTGATTTGTAGGAAAAATTCTACAAATTCTATAGAAATCTCAAAGCAAGGGGGAAAGAAGAAAGACTTGTCCAAAATAAAATGGTTCAATTGTCATGAATTCAAGCACTATTCTACAAAGTGTCAACACAAAAAGTCTAGCAAGAAGAACTTTGGAGGAAGAGAAGGTGAAGCATTGGCTTCACAGTTCGAGCTAGACTTCACCTTGATCACATGCATGGCTAGTACTATGGCTAGTACTATGATGGGGAGTGTGTGGTACTTGGACTCGGGCAGGGAAAATTTTAAGAACCCCCCCTAAATTTATAAATATAATAAATGGGCGAATCTCCATGGTATATAGGAAAAATGGAAGGCGATTTTATCAATAATATAATATGTATATATAATTTTTTGGCGAATCTCTCACCAGGCATGGCGAATATTTTACTCAACTATAAAATCTTGTAAGATCTTGGCGAGTCTTTCACTAAATAATAAAACTTTGTAAAGTCCTAGTGAATCTTAGCATAGGCTACATGCCGGTTTAATTCCCCCATTTAAATAGGCTACATTCCAGGTGAATACCATGGGTCAATACCATGTGCCATTTTGGTGAATACCATGGGTCAATACCATGTGCCATTTTTATTTTTATTAATTCTAATATTAGGGTTAATAATGGTTTTTTGCATGGTATTAATAACAATCTAGTCCATGGTATTTGTCCCATAGTATTTTGGCCATAGGTTTAACCTAAATATAACCCATTTTTTGAGTGTTCGTAAATATAAGGTGACTTATGGAGTAAATGTAAAAAAATGTTTTATTTGTTTACCATACCTCTCGTTTATTTATATTTTTATTAATTTACCATGCCTCTTTTACAAATATGGTATTTGGCCCATAGGATTCACTTAAATAAAACCTCTTTCTTGAGCCTTCATAAATAGAATGAGGGTTATGGACTAAATATAAAAGAGGTTTTATTTATTTACGATACGTCTAGTTTATTTATATTTTTATTTATTTACCATACCTTTTGAGTAAGTATAAAAAAACGTTTTATTTATTTACCATACCTCCACTTTACTTATATTTTTATTTGTTTACACCCTTACATGTATATAAGGTGACTTATGGAGTAAATATAAAAAATGTTTTATTTATTTACCATACCTCTCATTTATTTATATTTTTATTAATTTACCATGCTTCTTTTATAAATATGGTATTTGGCCCATAGGATTCACTTAAATAAAACCTATTCTTGAAAATGGGCGAATGGATTCACTTAAATAAAACCTATTCTTGAAAATGGGCGAATAGAAGGTTGTAAGTCCTAATTTCAAGGGCTAAATTTACCTTTTTTACCCTCTCCCTTAAAATAAGGTGGGCTATTTGAGGTGATTTGTAAAAATGTACTATGATACAAAATATCCGCCCACTAAAAATTTAAAACCCCTTAATTTTGCCAAAGGGCGAACATTCGCCCCTAAAATCATCCTTGGACTCGGGTGCCTCATTCCACATGATAGGGTGTAGAGAGTTTTTCAGTGACCTAGAGGAGAAAGATCTCTAGATGCATATTGAGCTTGGGGACAACGAAAGGTACAATGCTATCAGGATTGGTACAGTAACCTTTAAGAGGTAGCTGAGATTCCCTCTTCGCCTCAAATATGTCATGTTTGTACGAGAGCTGAAGAAGAAACTCATCTCTGTAACAGTTTTGGAAGACAGTGATTATGATGTGATCTTTAGTAAAGGGAAAGCCTTTTTGAGACACATAGCTACTAGGTAGGTGATGCAGATTGGGGCTCGTGTGAAGAACTTGTATAAACTTAATAAGGAATATTTTGTTGCATTAAGCACTAAGGCAGAGAAAGTGCAAATTCGCAATGTCGGTGAACTCCGGCACAGGAGATTGGGCCATTTGCACCATGACAGTCTTAAAATTATGTAGCAAATAACCACTAGCCTCCCCAAAGGATCACTTGAGCAACAAGATGTCTGCAAAGGTTGTACCTTGGGGAAGCATGTAAAATACTCATCCCATGATCGAGACAACAAAGCAAACATAGTCTTAGAGAGAGACCACTCTGATGTTTTTGGACCCTTCTCCATAACCTCCGTTGCCAGACATAAATACTTTGTTATTTTTATTGATGATTTCTCAAGGAAGTGTTAGATCTTCTTCATGTGGAAGAAGGATGAGACATTTTCAAAATTTTTAGAATTTAAAGCACTAGTTGAGAAAGAGTCTGATAAGAAGGTTAAGACTCTTAAGAGTGACAATTGAGGTGAGTATGTTTCGAATGAATTCAAAGAGAATTGACATCTCCCCACAACCCACAACATAATGGGTTAGCTGAGAGGAAGAATCGAAGCATTGTGGGAGTTGTGAGAGCTATGCTACATGACCAAGGTTTGCCACTACATTTATGGGCAAAGGCATGTAACACAACAATCTACTTGCAGAATTGTAGTCCTCATCAGATTCTTGGTATGATTACACCAGAGGAGGCTTTCTCGAGGAAAAAGTCAGATGTGTCCCATTTCAGAATTTTTGGAGCCTCTGTTTACTGCAATGTCTCCAAAACCCTAATCTTAGGAAATGATGGGGAAAAAAGAATGTCGGTGTCAATGAGGTCAATTGATATGTTAACTTCCTAGGGCCACAATGTTTTCATGCAAATTCCATTTAGGTCGTTATGCTTGAGAAATGCATTGGCAACCCAGGTCTTGAAAAACTAGAGCAAAATTGTTGAGTTAATGGAATAGGTAGGTAGCCACTAGTATACACTTAGATTACATGCTTTGACCAACCATAACAACAATGTTATGTAGTTAACATACAAATGACATTATGAAATTAGATGTTAAATTTCTACCTAGCTAAACAAAACTACTATGATTAAAATCTCTACACAACTTTTAAATGAAAATTGGAATGATTTTCATCAAAGGGGAAGGGGTGGATGTTCTCCATTATTGAATTTATGAGGGATGAATAATTATTTGCTATTAAATGCATTCCTAACACTACTGTTAGGTGCCAACAATTAGTATGCAATTAAATATTTAGTTTCATGACTTGTTGAGATGCTCTTTGGATTATATAAATTTTGTAATCAATGATAATTTTTTTAAGAAAAAGAAAAATTGTAATTTGTAAACCCAACCAAAAATATATGATATTTTCCATGGACATATGCATGTTTATTATTTGATATTCATTATCATTAAATGATTATTAATTAGTTAAATTTAAATTCTAATTTTAAGTTTGATTGCGATATTATTTTAGTTAACTATATTGTTTTTAAGATAATTAATCTATCTTATATCTAATTTACTATATAAATAAATATATAATCGTGTAAAAATAATGAAATATATACCGTATAATTTTATGATAATATTTTGTAATTATCAATAATTGCCCCACATGGTGATGAATTTAAAGGCATTGTGTCTCAACAACACTAAGGTCTCGATATGTTAGCCTATGAATATAGTTGGTAGGGCATCAACATAGTTTTTTCTTATTTTGAATAATGATTCCTTTACCACTTAAAATGGTATTTAAAAAGTGAAAATGGTTTTTAAAAAGTGAAAAGTTGCATTCGGATTGAAGTGATTTGTTTAATTTTGAAATAATTTTGTGGTAATTGTTAATATAAGAAGACATTTTATATAATGAAAAACTGCATTATAATTAAAATGAACAATTTAATTTCATAATAATTTTATATATATTTTTAAGAAAATTTACATATTCTTTTTCTAATATTACAAATCAATTATGGAAAAAATTAATAATAATAAAAATAAAATAAAAATCTATTATATAAAATATTTATTCTCAATTAAAATATATATATATATATATATATATATATATTAAATATTTTTATATTACTCAATTTTAAATTCATATATTCATCCTCCAACATCCTAATTAGAAGTCACCGATAGTTTACTAGGAATAGACTATATAAGGGTTTCAGCTCCTAAACTAAACGTTAGGTTGGTGTGTGGTTAGGAGCACTTTCATTAAAAAGTGTAATATATGTAACAGAAAATTATTTAGTACATGTTATGAATGTGCGTGTTTGGTTTAAGTTGTTTATATTTTAAATTATAATTATAATGTTTAAATGTAGAAATGTAGTGTAACATACTTTTTTACATTTTAATTCTATATCTTAATTCAAAAGGGGTGGTTGTTAGGTTGGTTCGAATCTCAATGTGCAGTTAAGAAAATAGTGTCTTTAGAGCATTTAAACAAAGGTTTTAAAAGGAGTTGTCTATAATGCGACTTTTTGGAGATTCCGGTGACGGAATCCGGCGGAAGAAATTGAGGTTAAATCTTGATTTGTTGCAGTTAAAATGGTTTTTTAACTGCATATTTGGATTCAGCACCCTCGAAAACCCCTGGGACGCTTTCATTGTGCAGAAACTAGTTATCAAACTTGCGATTCCAATAAATTTCTGCCGGATTTCGACCGGAAAAACCCACCAAAAAGACTTTCAAAAAGTCGCGTTATAGACAACTGCGTTTTAAAATGCTGGTTGTAAGTGCCTACCCTCTTCTTTCTCAATTTCTCTTCTTGCCTGCAATTAATTTGTTTGTTCTAGCACCAACGTTCCTCCTTGTAAATAAATGATTGTATCAAAATATTACCTATATTCAATCATGTGGGTTGCCCTCCTTCTGGGGCGAGCATTTTGTTTTGTATAGCTCTGAAAAATATGAAGAAATAATGAGGGAAACTAGGAGGGAGTTTTCAGTCATGGCAGATATAGGTGTCCCACTGTTTGCCTCAGAAATTGTCTCAGATTTTTTTTTTTTTACTGAAAGAACTAATAGAGTTTCTTTAATAATTAAAATTTCATAACCTCTGCAGTCAAGGCCAAGAACATCAAGGTGGGCACTACTTTGACCGAGAACGGTTGTGGGTAAAGTAGTTAGAAGCAACCACTCACCCATGTAATGTTCTTTCATTAAAATGTACTCTACATTAGTAACTAAGGCAAGTTCGCTTGAGCATGCCCAGAACTTGTAAAGTGCCTCATTGCATGGTATTTTCTCAAAGAAAACAAATTGTTAGAAACCTTCATATCTTAGTGATCGATCATTCATGTCAAAATACAAGTGACCTGATAAATAATCAAACTCAAAGTCGTGTGTAAATTTAACATATTGATTTCTCTATGTCATATTATATCGCTAGAGCTATCATATTTGAAGGGTAATGAAGTCATCATATCCTCAGATTTGTTTGTGTCAAATGGATTTCAACTTATGCCTCCTGGTTCCTGCAGTAGTCTATTGTGCAGCAAAACCCAAACAACGGTGATAAATATTTAGTTAATCATTCATTTAAATTGGGAAAATGAATCTTGCTAATTGGACTTCCTTATAATAAGATTGCTAGAGATGACTCTTGGAAGGCCAAAAACTAGAGTAAAAATAGTGGATAATGCAGGTAATATTGAAAAAAAAATGCCATGAACAGTAGACAATGATTATAGAGAAATGATATTCTTCCTACCCAACTCTAGCATAGAGAAATGCAAGTATCAGTTGAAATGATAAACCTAGTGCAACTATTGAACCATCTCATAACATTCTGAGATCCCCCCTTGCATTCGATTATTAACCAAAACAAGGGTACAACAAAGATCTTATCCATATTTTTATATTAAGAGTGTTTTAATTGGATCTATCATGTATTAACTTTCATTATGAGATGGATCTAAACATGAACTAAAGAGTAAACCAATGCTTGAACATCCTCGTTGTTTTGTATATATCTTGTTCTTTCCTTGATTTTCATACTATCTAGTAAAAACTCTACATAAATAAATGGTTGGTACATATCTGGAACATACTTTAACACTGCAAAATAACTCAGATATCAGGTATTTTCAAACTGTGGTTTAACCCTCATACTAAGACCTGATGTTACATGATGTAAAATCAATGCCTATAATTCAGCGCTTGTTGGACAAAATATTACTGTGATTGGAGGGTTGATTTAAAATGAGCATTATAGTCCACAAGGTCTTGGATAGACATTGATCAAGTGCTCCGTTAAGTCACTCCTTGATGTGAAGCCACCGATTCAATTCCCTCTCTTGATCAGAGTGATATATCATACATGATGAATATGTAGTCCCACCAAGCCAACAAAAAAAATTGAGCATACTACATTTAAGATCTGAAATCAACTCTCTTCATTTGAGCCTTCATAATGTTATAATTTGTTGGACTAGTAAAGGTTTAATCATGGAAATTCTAGTGTCTATGTTGCTACAAGATCTGGTTCATTACCTTTACACTTAAATGTTGGTTTGTTGATGTTGATAAGATCAAAATTATGTTCACACTTTTACTTTAAGCACCAAACACAAGTATAATCATGTTAATGTGTTTAATGATGGTTCAAGGATTGATATCATTATGGATTAACTCATTTCATATGCTTCACATGCAATATTTCAGCTCACTAAGCATTTGATTTGATTGATGACACAATTTAAAATCTACAACAATTTGTCAATGGGATTTCATGGTTGTTTAGATGAGTAATGATCTCTAAATCTGGAATATGACAATTGGCCATGTCATAATAGCAACTTAACACTTGAATTTAAAGGATATAGACCACACAAGCATTGCACCTATTCATTACATGTTGCAAGATGTCCATGTCAAAATACAACCTACCCATCTCATGTCCATAAACATCTACTGACCAATCCTACTTCTATGAAAATGAACTTTGGATTTGCAGGGGAATTCTAAATCGCATGAGCACATAACCATGCCCAAATGTCGGTTGTCCACTTCGTTAAATTGCTCGAATACCTACATCCATACATATTAGTTAAGCCCATATGCAACTTACATGCTTGTATCTTGTTTATGTGGCATTTTGATCTTGTAAGGTGCCTAGTTCGATGATTTGTAGTGAATATATACTCTCTCTAGTGTCAATAACCTTATAGTGATCTCATGTCCAACTAAGAGAGTGTAGCATGCACAAGTTTGAGAGTTATGACCCTTTTGATTACATACTTATGAAGCTAACTAGTTTTTCCACCATACGGATTCAACCTACAACTCAATTGATTAATACATGAAATTCCATACTAACATAATGATACTACAACACTTTCATAGAATAGTATGACTGAATTAACCAAGCTAGATAACAACATGGCTATGACTTCTTATTGTTGCTCCTAATGGAATTTAAACGAATAACTTACCAATCAAGGCCAAATTACAATTCATTTCATACATAGAGAATTTACTAAATATGCATGACTACAAACAGAGGTGTAGTATAATAAAGATGAATAGAACTGCTTTAAAACCCAAGGCTCCCTGCTACACAAGGACATGTAGTAATTTGAGACTTGCAGCGCCAAAAATTGAACTTCTAGCCAGCATAACTTAAAGATAAGCAATGTAACAAAGAAAAAACAAGTCATGATTAAATAGTGACTCTAAACCCTTGATGGTTCCCTGTCTTGAATGCACAATAGAATTGGGTATTTTGTTTTGCTAACTTGAAGAATTACAGTCAATTACTCATAGTTAAAGCCATCAATTACTCTACTAGGTGGTGGTCAATCTCTATGATCCATAATGGATTTTGTAAGTCAAGTTAGAATCTTACCATATGTTGACGACCAGATGGTCCTAGGTGGCAAAGTCGTTCTCAACTTGTGCAAAGTTTGATTGTCTCAATTGATTGTGAAAACTAGTGCCAGGACGAAGGGTTCAACATACTGATTCCGGTGATGTCTCCGAATTTCCGTTGGGCCTCCCAGTGATGGATAAACAATCCGTCGAAGTTGAGGTGTCGAAGAAGGCCTTATTGGCCATGTGACATTTCTGCAGATAGACATGTGGTATCAAGTCAAACTCTCATTAAATGCACATCTCACGTTGATGGTGAGATATTTTGAGGTTTGGAAGGTATTAGTTTTAATTCAAATTTCATGGCAGGAGCATTTTATCTACCTAAGGTGTTAACAAACAATACCTATGGTGGAAAACTACCTATTGTTAATACCATGATGGCAGAAATGGTACTAAACCTAAGCACAAACAAAAATTAGGTGGTTCGTTCACAAACCATGTTACAAGTTTGAAGTCATAATTTTAATGTTAAAGAACATTACAAAATGCGCATTACAATAATGTGAAAGGCCGCATTAAAGTGGCGCATTCATCTATGTTCCATAGTTATAAAAACTATATGTAATGATGCATTAATGCAACTCCACGTCATGCTCAACGAATATGGCGAAGTCCACATGGCACAAGTGGCAACGAAGCCTTTGGAGGATGACACAGTGGCACGACAGTGCATGGGATATGTGACAGGTCCAGCGCAGTGGAGTTAGTATGCCATAGGACATGGCTACATATGAAAATAGTTTGGAGTCCACAAAAGGCGCAGAGGAGACCACCGGTGCACGGAGGCAGTCCAAACAAATGCAGAACAGGTGGCATCCAACTGTGTGGCGGAGATCCAAGGTCCCAGTCAACATGAAACCGTCAGAGGTTAAGTGCATGGATGGCACAGTCGATGGAATAAGTGTGCCATGAGGCGGGTTCGTGTTAGCTAGATATAGTGCAATGGAGTTTTGGATCATGTGGCATGCCAGTGCAGGAATGGCATGAGTTATGTGGCATCAGAAGTGGCACGGTGGCATGGAAAAGCTACACATTACTGCCACAATGCCACGCAGTGAAACTCAAAATGCAGAGGTGGCCTTGTCAATAGAACAAATCACAACTACTGAAGATTTGTGGCACAGTGCCATGGGTTGATGAAGCCAAGGTGGCACGACCACATGCGCAAAACTCTGAAATTGGCCAGCACAGTAGCGTCAGTTCCAACTGCAAGCCATGAATAGAAGGTGTTTGTAGAGATCATGGAGCCTGGATGAAATTCGAGTTGGAAGTCCAGTCAAACAGTGTGGAGTTAGTGCAATGAGGCTACATGCAGTAACCAATGTCTTTTCACCGACGCAGAGTTCGAAAACAAAGTTATATTAAAGTTTGAAATCTTTATGGATAGCGCTAGTGATATTTTGAGGTTTAATATAGTTTAATAAACTATATTTAAATATATATCAAATGCGCCATTGAACCAAAAAAGGTTTGTTAAAAAAATTGCTCCAAAGTTAGAATTTGTTATGCGCTATATTGATATAATGATAAAGTTGTTAAAACTAAATTCATAATGTATCAACACTGATATTTCTATTTGGACCACAAATAATTTGTTAAAAAAAACATTCCAAATTTAGTTTTGGATTTTAGTATAAAAGGAGGTGGAAGTCAATCCTTTATGGAAGCAATTTTTTTTTAAGCAAGCAGAGTTTCTTTGAAGTCAGGCTTTCGAAGTCTTGGAAAGGAGAAGAAGAAGAGTGGCAGTCTGGAGCCCATCAAGTCTTTTTCTATTGTAGAAGCGAAGCCTTACAAGAAGGAGGCAAGCAAATCCAGGGCAGAGGTTGCGCTTCAAGTGACAGTTCAGTGAAAAAAGCTTCAGGGTCAAAGTTCGGCATTTGTCTGCAAAGGCTCTTTTGAGTATTTCCTGGCCATCCTTGGGCCTATTCAGGAATGGAGACAGGCACTAGAAAGTTGTTGTAGAAGGCCTTATTTCTACAAGTGTCTAGCAGTGCTTGCGAGCTCAAACCAACTGGTAAATCCACATGTAAAGAAACTCTAGAAGCACTTCTAATAGAATGGTCACACATATTGAAACAGACCCAGAGACGTAGTCCAGGACAAACGAACTCCATCACCAAATTCTTACTGAGTTTGCATCTTTGATCATTGTTGCTTATGCATCATTTACTTTTGATGTTAAAATCTTAATGTCTGTTTAAGTTAAACTAAATCAATCGGCTGACAGTTCCATTTTAGACTTGCATTTATAGAGAGAAGACGATCTAACTTCCGCATTTCAGATCATTTTTGGTATCAGAGCAAGTTGGCTCTTTTCGGTGCAAGAATGGAAAAGAGTTCCAGATAGCTCAAGCGAGAGAACGATGCTTTGTGGCGGATGGTGAAATCTCTGGAGGAAGACAAGCAAAGATTCCAGACAAAGGTTGAAGCTTTGAGAAACGATGCTTTGCGGCGGATGGTAAAATCTCTAGAAGAAGACAAGCAAGGACTCCAGACAGAGATTGAAGTTTTGCAAAAGAGTTAAAGGATAAACAGTCCATCAATTCACAGTGCATCCACTGAAAGGAAGAATGAGGTCTCCCCTCTTCATTTGGATGATGAAGACAGTTCATCATTATCCACGACTCCAAAAACTCAGTCGTTAGAAGAAGCTATCAGAAGCTTTTCCTCACCTTCTAAAGAAACTTCTTATGCACCAGCCTCACCAAGAAAATACTTGGAGAAGAACGAGTCTTCCAACAATTAAAAGATTAGAGCATTTGAAAAGCATACTAAAAGAATGGGTATGAAGCTAATGCAGAAGGTGGGTTACCAGGAAGGACAAGGTCTTGGCAAACAAATCCAGGGCAAACTCCAGCCGATCTCAGTACGGGAGAGGCCGAAACATGAAGGCATAGGCTTCGACCAATCAATCTGCGACTACTACAGGAAGAGTGGACACATTGCAGATCAATGTTGGTCCCTACATCCTGACTTGATGCTAAAGAATTTGAAAGACCGAAAAGGTAAAAAGACATATCACTCAGACAGTGATTCAGAAGGTGAGTCCTCAAGTCAAAACTTAATGTTAAAAGTTATCAAGAGGATTTATCCATGTACCTTTTGTGGTAGTAATTCACATTGTGTAGAAGAATGTTGGAAGCAGAAAATTTTCAGCAAGAAAGTAGGTGCTATCAAAAGTTAGCCACGAAAAGATGATGTAGCACTGCAAGTAAAGAAGCATCCCAGGAAGATCTTACTTTAGTCAGAAAAGGACTCTGCAACATCCAGACAAAGTACGGGAAAGTCCAATAAAAAGGCAGCTAGCACAAACTCTGGAGAACGAGTTTGTCGAAATTGCAAGCTGAAAGGGCATTCGAAGAGAAAATGTCCGATGCCAATCCGAGAGACAACATTAACATCAATAGAGTAAGAGACATCAAAAAAGCACCTGGTTCGGAGGAATGTAAGTCTTTAGATTGGAACTGGGAAAATTACGTGCCATATGTATAAACTGTGAGTTTGTAAATTGTTGACAGTAGGCCTAGTCAAAGTTTGTAACTAGTGTCTAGATGGTTTTTACATTAACTCATGTTTGTAACCAAGTTCATTTTTGTAATAAAAATTTTGGAGGTCCAAAATTTCTTTATGTTGGGAGGTGTGATCCAAAATGGATTGTGTAACTCAAGTCATAATTTTACCATATATAGACGACAAGGATGGTCCTAGGTAGCAAAGTTGTTGTCAACTTGTGCAGAGTTTGATTGTCTCAATTGATTGAGAAAACTAGTGCCAGGACGAAGGGTTTGACGCACTGATTCTAGTGACGTCTCCAGATTTCCATTTGGCCTCCCAATGAAGGAGAAACCATCCGTCGAAGTTGAGGTGTCGAAGAAGGCCTTTCTGGCCATGTGACATTTCTGCATATCGACATGTGTTATCAAGTCAAACTCTCATTCAGTGCACATCTCTAGTTGATGGTGAGATATTTTGAGGTTTGGAAGGTAGTAGTTTTGATTCAAACTTCATGGCAGGAGCATTTTATCTACCTAAGGTGTTAACAAACGATACCTATGGTGGAAAACTACCTATTGTTAATACTATGATGGCAGAAATGGTACTAAACCTAAGCGCAAACAAAAATTAGGTGGTTTGTTCGTAAACCATGTTACAAGTTTGAAGTCATAATTTTAATGTTAAATAACATTACAAAAGGCGCATTACAATAATGTGAAATGTCGCATTAAAGTGGCGCATTCAACCATGTTCCATAGTTATAAAAATTATATGTAATGATGTGTTAATGCAACTCCACATCATGGTCAACGAATATGGCAGAGTCCACTTGGTGCAAGTGGAAACGAAGCCTTTGGAGGATGGCACAGTGGCACGACAGTGCACATGCTATGTGACAGGTCTAGTGCATCGGAGTTAGTATGCCACAGGATGTGGTTACGTCGGCAAATAGTGTGGAGTCCATGGAAGGTGCAGAGGAGACCACCAGTGCACGGAGGCAGTCCAAAAAAATGCAGAAAAGGTGGCATCCAACTGTGTGGTGGATATCCAAGGTCCCGGTCAGCATGACACCGTCAGAGGTTAAGTGCATTGATGGCACAATTGATGGAATAAGTGTGCCACAAGGTGGGTTTGTGTCAGCTAGATACAGTGCAATGAAGTTTTGGATCATGTGGCATGCAAGCACGGGAACGACACAAGTTATTTGGCATCGGAAGCAACACCATGGCATGGCAAAGCTACACATTAATGCCACAATGCCACGCAGTGAAACCAACAATGCAAAGGTAGCTTTGTCAATAGAACAAATCACAACTGCCAAAGGTTTGTGGCACGACAACATGCGCAGAACTTCGAAATTGGCCAGCACAATAATGTCAGTTCCAACTGCAAGCCATGAATAGAAGGTGTTTGTGGATATCATGGAGACTGGATGAAATTCGAGTTGGAGGTTTAGTCAAACAGTGTGGAGTCAGTGAAATGAGGGTACGTCCAGTAACCAATGTCCTTTCACTGGTGCAGAGTTCGAAAATAGAGTTATATTAAAGGTTGCAATCTTTATGGATAACGCTAGTGATATTTTGAGGTTTAATATAATTTAATGAACTATATTTAAATATATATCAAATGTGCCATTGAACCAACAAAGGTTTGTTAAAGCAAATGCGCCAAAGTTAGAAGTTGTTATGCGCTATATTGATATATTGATAAAGTTGTTAAAACTAAATTCATAATGTATCAGCACCGAGTTTTCTAATTGGACCACAAAGAATTTGTTAAAACAACATTCCAAATTTAGTTTGGGATTTTAGTATAGAATGAGGTGGAAAACCATCCTTTATGGAAACAAAAAAAGATCTGAAGAAAGCAGAACTTCTTTTTAGTCAGGTTTTCGAAGTCTTGGAAAGGAGAAGAAGAAGAGTGGCAGTCTGGAACCCATCAAGTCTTTTTCTATTGTAGAAGCAAAGCCTTACAAGAAGGAGGAAAGAAAATCCAGGGGAGAGGTTGCACTTCAAGTCACAGTTCAGTGAAAAAAGCTCCAAGGTCAAAGTTTCGACATTTGTCTGCAGAGGCTCTTTTGAGTATTTCCTGGCCATCCTTGGGACGATTCAGGAATGGAGACAGGTACTAGAAAGCTTCTGTAGAAGGCCTTCTTTATACAAGTGTCCAAAAGTTCCTCTGAGCACGGATTAGCTGGTAAATCCACATGTAATGAAACTCTTGAAGCAATTCTAATAGAATGGTTGCACATATTGAAGCGGACCTAGAGACGTAGTCCAGAAGGGACGAACTCAGTCACCAAATTCTTACTGAGTTTGCATCTTTCATCATTGTTGCTTATGTGTCATTTACTTTAGATGTTAAAAGATTAACGTCTGTTTAAGTTGAACTAAATCAATCACCTAATAGTTCCATTTTATACTTGCATTTATAGAGAGAAGACGATCTAACTTCCACATTTTAGATAATTTTTGGTATCAGAGCAGGTTGGCTCTTTTTGGTGCAAGAATGGAAAAGATTTCCAGGCAACTCAAGCAGGAGAACGATGCTTTGCGTGGATGGTGAATTATCTAGAAGAGGACAAGCAAAGACTCCAAACAAAGATTTATGCTTTGAGAAACGATGCTTTGTGCCGGATGGTGAAATCTCTTCAGGAAGACAAGCAAAGACTCGAGATAGAGATTGAAGTTTTTCAAAAGAGTTGAAGGATAAATGGTCCATCAGTTCACAGTGCATCCACTAAAAGGAAGAATGAGGTCTCCCCTCTTCATATGGATGATGAAGACAGTTCATCATTATCCACGACTCCAAAAGCTTAGTCGGTAGAAGAAGTTATCGGAAGCTTTTCCTCACCTTCTAAAGAAACTTCTTATGTGCCAGCCTCACCAAGAAAATACTTGAAGAAGAACAAGTCTTCCAGCAATAAGGAGATTGGAGCATTTGAAAAGCATACTAAAAGAATGGGTATGAAGCTAATGCAGAAGATGGGTTACTAGGAAGGACAAGGTATTGGCAAACAGAGCCAGGGAAGACCCCAACCAATCTCAGTATGGGAGAGGCCGAAACATGAAGGCATAGGCTTCGACCAATCAATTTGTGACTACTGTAGGAAGAGAGGACACATTGCAAATCAATGTTTGTACCTACATCTCGACTTGATGCTAAAGAAGTTGAAAGAATGAAAAGGTAAAAGGACATATCACTCAGAAAGTGATTCAGAAGGTGAGTCCTAAAGTCAAAACTTAATGTTAAAAGTTATCAAGAGGATTTATCCATGTACCTTTTGTGGTATTAATTCACATTCTGTAGAAGAATGTTGGAAGCATAAAATTTTCAGTAAGAAAGTAGGTGCTATCAAAAGTCAGCCACGGAAAGATGATGTAGCACTGCAAGTAAAGAAGTGTCCCAAGAAGATCTTACTTTAGTCAGAAAAGGACTTCGCAACAGCCAAACAAAGTACGGGAAAATCCAATAAAAAGGCAACTAGCAAAAACTCCACAACTAGAACAAACTCTGGAGAACGAGTTTGTCAAAATTGCAAGTTGAAAGGGCATTTGAAGAGGAAATGTCCAATGCTACTTCGAGAGACAACATCAACATCAATAGAGTAAGATACATCAAAAAAGAACCTGGAGATGAGGAACGTAAGTCTCTAGATTGAAATTAGGCAAATTACATGTCATATGTATAAACTGTGAGTTTGTAAATTGTTGACAGTTGGCCTAGTCAAAGTTTGTAACTAGAGTCTAGATGGTTTTTACATTAACTCATGTTTGTAATCAAGTTCATGTTTGTAATAAAACTTTTGGAGGTCCAAAACTTATTTTTTTTGGGAGGTGTGATCTAGAATGGATTTTGTAAGTCAAGTCAGAATCTTACCATATGTTGACGACTAAGATGGTCCTAGGTGGCAAAGTTGTTCTCGACTTGTGCAGAGTTTGATTGTCTCAATTGATTGTGAAAACTAGTTCCAGGATGAAGGATTCAACGCACTGATTCCAGTGATGTCTCGGGATTTTCGTTTGGCCTCCCAGTGATGGAGAAACCATCCGTCGAAGTTGAGGTGTCAAAGAAGGCCTTACTGGCCATGTGATGTTTCTGTAGATCGACATGTGGTATCAAGTCAAACTCTCATTCAATGCACATCTCCAGTTGATGGTGAGATATTTTGAGGTTTGGAAGGTATTAGTTTTGATTCAAATTTCATGGCAGGAGCATTTTATCTACCTAAGGTGTTAATGAACGACACCTATTGTGGAAAACTACCTACTGTTAATACCATGATGGCAAAAATGGTACTAAACCTAAGCACAAACAAAAATTAGGTGGTTTGTTCATAAACCATGTTACAAGTTTGAAGTCGGAATTTTAATGTTAAAGAACATTACAAAAGGCACATTACAATAATGTGAAAGGTCGCATTAAAGTGGCACATTCAACTATGTTCCATAGTTATAAAAACTATATGTAATGCTGT
This sequence comes from Pinus tabuliformis, assembly GCA_031772625.1. NCBI lineage: Eukaryota > Viridiplantae > Streptophyta > Pinopsida > Pinales > Pinaceae > Pinus > Pinus tabuliformis. The sequence goes on along the minus strand of CM062817.1, from coordinate 1,648,790,660 downwards.
GTTAATGCAACTCCACGTCATGGTCAACGAATATGGCGGAGTCCACATGGTGCAAGTGGAAACAAAGCCTTTGGAGGATGGCACAGTGGCACGACAGTGCACAGGATATGTGACAGGTCCAGCGCAGCGGAGTTAGTATACCACAGGGCGTGGCTATGTTAGCAAATAGTGTGGATTCCATAGAAGGCGCAAAGGAGACCACCGGTGCATGGAGGCAGTCCAAACAAATGCAGAATAGGTGGCATCCAACTGTGTGGTGAAGATCCAAGGTCCCGATCAGCATGTAACCGTCAGAGGTTAATTGCACGTATGGAACAATCAATGGAATAAGTGTGCAACGAAGTGGGTTCTTGTCAGCAAGATACAATGCAACATAGTTTTGGATCATGTGGCATGCCACCGCAGGAATGGCACGAGTCCCGTGGCATCGGAAGTGACATGGTGGCATGGCAAAGCTACACATTACTAACATAATGTCATGCAATGAAACCAACGACGTAGAGGTGGCCTTGTCAACAGAACAAATCACAACTGTCAGAGGTTTGTGGCATAGTGCCATGGGTCAACGGAGCCAAGGTGGCACGACGACATGCACAGAACTCCGAAATTGGCTAGCACAGTAGCATCGGTTCCAACTGCAAGCCATGAATAGAAGGTGTTTGTGGAGATCATGGAGCCTGGATGAACTTTGAGTTGGCAGTCCAGTCAAACAGTGTGGAGTTAGTGCAATGAGGCTACATGTAGTAACCAATGTCCTTTCACCGGCACGAAGTTCGAAAACAAAGTTATATTAAAGGTTGCAATATTTATGGATAGTGCTAGTGATATTTTGAGGTTTAATATAGTTTAATGAACTATATTTAAATATATATCAAATGCACCATTGAAACAACAAAGGTTTGTTAAAACAAATGCACCAAAGTTAGAAGTTGTTATGAACTATATTGATATATAGATAAAGTTGTCAAAACTAAATTCATAATGTATCAGCATCGAGATTTCTAATTGGACCACAAAGAATTTGTTAAAACAACATTCCAAATTTAGTTTGGGATTTTTATATAAAAGGAGGTGGAAGTCCATCCTTTATGGAAGCAAAACAAATATGAAGAAAGCAGAGTTTCTTTGAAGTCAGGCTTTCGAAGTCTTGGAAAGGAGAAGAAGAAGAGTGGCAGTCCAGAGCCCATCAAGTATTTTTCTATTGTAGAAGTGAAGCCTTACAAGAAGGAGGCAAGCAAATCAAGGGCAGAGGTTGTGCTTCAAGTGACAGTTCAATGAAAAACGCTTCAGGGTCAGAGTTTCGACATTTGTCTGCAGAGGCTCTTTTGAGCATTTCCTGGCCATCCTTGGGCCTATTCAAGAACAGAGATAGGCACTAGAAAGCTGTTGTAGAAGGCCTTCTTTCTACAAGTGTCCAACAGTGCCTACGAACACATATCAGCTAGTAAATCCACATGTAAATAAACTCTGGAAGCACTTCTAATAGAACGATCGCACATATTGAAGCGGACCCGAAAACGTAATCCAGGAGGGACGAACTCTATCACCAAATTCTTACTGAGTTTGAATCTTTGATCATTGTTGCTTATGTTTCATTCACTTTTGATGTTAAAATCTTAATGTATGTTTAAGTAGAACTAAATCAATCGCCTGAGAGTTCCATTTTAGACTTGCATTTATTGAGAGAAGACGATCTAACTTTCGCATTTCAAATCACTCTAGCACCATGAACCCATGCTTAATGCAACAATTAACCATTCCTTAGGTTCTTGGCTTTGTAATGTGACTCCATGATCGTATGCACTACAAAAGCATCCATAAACCTATAATTATTTCCAAAGCACATGGCAATATGTCTAGTAATTAGGTTTAACTTCTTACTAGTAGTCTATGGGAAATGGGGATTAATCCTTGATGATTTCCCTCAAGTCTACCTGGCATCATTTCCATGGTGTAGATAGTCATTTGATGAGCCTTAATTCTCCCAAGTAATTTAGTACCATATTAAATTAAGGCAATCAGGCGACAATATCCCATGAACCCCCTTCCATGTAAATATACATGAATGTATTTGTAAAGTTCAGCAGAACTATTTTTACAATTTGGGGGCTATGGTCGCTACCTTAGTGTTGAGAGGAACATAATATATGTAAAATATTTACCACATGTGACATAACTACACCTATGTATATCCCAGGGTTGAAGCTCACAAGCCTATAACTACATCCATTCATCACACATGTATATGTGTCTATATAAATGCAATCAAATCACGCCTAAGAAACTTCCAAGTTCAACACTTCTTGTTAGGTCCGACCAACCACCATGTTGATTCATCTACCAAAGATTTTGAGCTTACTTCAAACAACATGAGTTTCTTAATTAATTTTCATGCACTATTAAACAACAGTATCAACAACCAAGTAAAAAACCACATAAATGATCATACTTCACACATTTGAAATCATCATATCAATTCAACACGCATACTCTGAAATTCACTATACAAAGAAAGCATGAGAGGTGCTTATCTCAATTAATACCAGGCAACTAAGGTCAGGACTCTGACTCTCCACCCACCTATAGACAAGTTGCAGCTAGGTCTCGCTTGCGGTTGTCACCCCCAAGCCAAGCTCCAAGACTTGAGTGAGGGATTTGCTCAAATATTTAACTTATATTTCTAGAACAAAGACTCCTGAGGACCAATTACCTCCAGCCACCAGCTAAATCACATCACTCAAATTTGAGCAGGGACTTTGTGAAATTTATCACTTCCACCACAACTACTAATGAATTCCAGGCTTACTCGACTTTTAAAAGATTCTTCTTAACACCAGTCACATCAACAACGCACTTAAATGACTGTGTAGATCTTGGTGGAGATCTGCCACACTCTAGTTCATGCTTGGCTATCCAAATTCCACTAAGAACAAGCTATTGAATATTTTTTTACCATCTTATTAATCCTGCACTTATATACATGTCTTCTCAACACTAATAAGATGTCTTCCTGACAGCTATATGATGATTTTTTTCTTCAACACTGAGATTCACGTTGTGTCTGCTCAAGGGTCCCAACAAATTACTGCACAAAGTTCTGTCTCCACCCTAACTATATATCTCATAGCCTACATATACTTCATGTAGAAAGTCGATTCTCTTCTACCTACATACGACTCCCTACAATAGTTCCATTTTAGGTAACTGTGTTTTCCCTTGTTTTGTTGTCTATGGGTTCTACACTTTCTTCCTCTGCCCAAGTTAGTTCTCATTGCTCCACCTGTCTCTCTCTTTCTAGATTTTTTTTCTTTTTTTTGGGTTGGTTGGTTAGTTGTGTCTTGTTTCTTTTTTTTTGGTTGGTTAGTTAGCCTTGTCACTTTTTATTGTTGGTTAGCTTGGTCATTTTTGGTTTGTTTCTGTTTGTCAGCGAAAATATTGCAAGCCAATCATCATGGTGCCACCTAATTATTTTTCCCTTGATTTGCCTCTATAAACCTCCATGGTTGTAATAAAAAAAAAAATATATCCCATGTAGTAATTCTCCTAAGCCCTATGTCCCTTGACTCGACCTTTTTTATTTAATTTATTTACAATACTTATAATAATCATACGGGTAGCCGAAATTATTACATGTAGTGTTTATTATTTGTGTGATAATGATTAAAAGTAATTTTCTATGATAATTCATGGTTATATTATAAAGATTTTCAAAGTTATGTAAAAATGAGTTGTTCTTGGATAGTTGTTTTTGTTGTTGGGTTGTAATGTTCAAATGGATAATAAGAGTTTCAACATGACACTGTATTCATGAAACATTGAAAAATACTAAAAGATGGTGTGTTTAGGTCAATATGTATTGTATAATGCAATTTATTAAGGAAATTAGTGCAATCCCTATTCGGGTGCACCTTATTCTGCAAATAAGGGGATCTTATAAATCAAAGTTAGTGTCTCACAAGGTGATGACCTTAAAATTAAATTAATTTTAATTTTAATATTCTAATGCAAAACATGCATTATTTGTTGGATATAGAACATTAGGTTTATCTCTATCAAGAAATATTTAGAGAGAGCATTATGAATCCATTTCAATGAGTCAAAAATCCCAAAATTGGAGAAGGTTAGGGAGACTTACCCCTATTGGGGATTAGGAGAGGGATTGTCAAATTGGGTAAAAGGTTCGAACCCATGGTTTCATGGAAATGACAACACTTCCCTAAAACATGGGCATATTATGGATGAGATCTCAATCTTTATGAGAGTCAAACTCCACTACAAAAACTCTTTAACATAGGGATAGATGCAAATTTCTTCATAGCTTACAAACACCTAGGTTGTAGAGATCCATTGATTTTGATCGGTAATTTTTGCCCAAACTTTGTTGAATCTACATATTAACCCATGTCAATGATGTATTTGGCCTAGATGTTGGCATTCTCATCTATCACAAGGGTCAGTGAAAGGGCCCCTTGGATCATTCAAACCTGCCTAGAGAGAAGGCCAAATGTTAACCTACACCCAAACCTGAGGTGAATACCTCTTTAAAGTATCTATTAAATCTATCAATCACTAGATTCAATCTTGGTTGACAAATTATAGCATTTCATGGGGTCCAGAAGATGGTGGTCACAATTGGAGAGGAGAATATTCCTATTACTTTCCCACTAGATTTGGAGAGGAAATGGAAATGTCATTGTTGTTGAAGTCGATAGGGTAATAATAATTTTAGAAACAATTAAAGGAAGATTAAGAGCATTCACAAAATAGGTAGAGGAAAATGTCATCGAGAGACAATGGAAAGGGAGATAGAGGCGACCATTGGAGAGAAACTAGGGTAATAAACCTAGTGTCCATTGGAGAGTAGCAAGTGTTCTTACTCTAGTTGCAACATATGCCATAAAGTTTGTTGAACTTCAACCTTGAAGTTTGAATTCTGACAAACCTAAACAAATTTCTCAAGTTAGATAGATTCACCACATCTCAAGTCAAAAGTTCAAGTCAAAGGTTGAATCTTAAGTCGAACTCAAACCTAAAGGCAACTTCAATTTTATTATTATTATTATATATAAATTATGAAAACAAATTGTTGAAAATGCAACAAGAATATCCTAATTTAATTTGTCCTTGAATTAAATTAGGAATAAAATTGTAATTCCACATCACATGAAAACTTGTATTAGTTAACTAAGTTAATTTGACGTAGTTGGCTTAGTTAATTCGAGTTGAGGGTCTGTTACACTAAATTTTGTCACCATGACTATCGATTCGGGTCTGTCGCCATCCAATGAGTGTCTCAAGTGAATTGTAGAAATTTCTCATTTCCCACCCCAGTTTTCAGTTTCTCCTTATTTCTCCCATATAGTTAAATGCCCTTTCCGATAACCATACATTTAACAAGCTGGAAAAAATAAATTTGTTGAAAACACAAATTCTGGGAATTTTACAGAATGCTGGAAATTGCAGAAATAAAAATCAGCAGTAATAAACAGCCATTAAAACACATTTAAACACAGAGATTTTTGGTCAATGTGACCCTGGAAAAATCCCCTACAACTCTTGGGGAAAACCAGTTTGAGAGCTCTTCTTTATTTCTGAAAATTGCCTTTTTACAGTGAGAAATATTCAACAAAATATCAGCAAGCAAATTTACAACTTATCTCTTTTCCCATGCCTCACAGAAAACTGGAAATTACAGCAAACAGGACAGCAATAAATGATGTACAACCTCCTCGATTTTCCTGCCCACTTTCAACATTAAATGCTGCTGTACAGACCTCGTTTTGCGTGCAGAAAAACTAGCAAACTGCTCCTCGATTTTTGTGCAAACCACTCCTTGAAAATCGTGCCAAAATCTGCCTTTCACTGTGTGCTGAATCAGCTGTACAAATCTGCTCAACTGCTGCCTTGGAATGTGTGCCAAGCTGTTGTCTCCTTCTCCTCCCTGTCCAGAAATCTCCCTTGCTCTCTTGCTCTCTTTCTCCCAATCTGCTCATGAAAGAATGAATGACCTTTTCCTCCTTTTCCTCCTTTAATCTAACCCCAAGTGACTTTTGGGTGATCCAAGTGACTTTTGGGTGATCCCTAAATCCAATGGCTGAAATAGATTGAGATCTAAGGCTGAGATTAAATGCTCATTTAAATCTCACTTTTTATTTTTTAATTCACCCCACTTTAATAAAGACCCACTTAGTCATTTATTTCCAAAGTCACTTTTCCTTTCTAATTTTTCATTGACTTTATAAAAGTCACTTTAAAATTAGACTTAGTAACTTTATCACTTAAAGTCACTTTTAAATTAGATTTAACTTTATAAAATTATAAAGTCACTTTAGGAGAAAAATTAAATTCTTTTGGACACTTTTCCCTAGGCCAAAGATCAAAGCCTAAGGGAACCACTTGTCCTCCGGTACCAAATTTCAACACTCCCTCTTACCGAGGAAGGTGTTCCTCACCACACCCATCTTGTCTCTGAAGTAGACATGCTTGCCCCGTGGTAAGGCTTTGTTAAGAATATCTGCAACCTGCTCATCAGTGGAAATATACTCAAGATTCACAACTCCCTTCTGGACGTAGTCTCTGATGAAATGATATCTGATCTCGATATGCTTTGACCTGTCATGAAATACTGGATTCTCCGTGAGTTTAATGCAACTCTGATTATCACAGTAAATCATTGAAGGTCTCAACGGCTGACCAAATAAGCCAAACAACATCTTGCGAAGCCAGATAGCCTCACAACTAGCTAGACTGGCTGCCATATACTCTGCTTCCGCTGAACTCAGTGCTACTGACTGCTGCTTTCGGCTGAACCATGACACTACTGCTGAACCCAACCCAAAACAACACCCTGAAGTGCTCTTCCTATTAGAAGCACAACCTGCCCAATCAAAATCAGTGTATCCTGCCAATCTCACTCCATCTCCCTGCCTGTAGTCCAGACCATAATCCACTGTCCCCTGCAAGTACCGCAAAATGTGTTTTGCAGCCACCCAGTGAACCTTCCTAGGCTCACACATAAACTGACTCATCGTGTTGACTGCAAAACAGATATCTGGTCTAGCGTTGACCAAATACATCAAGGAACCAATCAACTGCCTGTACAATGTGGGATCCACTAGCTCGGAATCTGAAGCATGAAGCTTCTTCCAGTTGGTGATCATCGGTGTCGACATGGGTCTACAATCCTCCATGTGGAATTTGCTAAGGATGTCCACAATATACTTCCCCTGCCCTAGGAAGAAATGCCCCTCCTCCTGCCACACCTCCAAGCCCAAAAAGTATTGCATCAAGCCGATGTCCTTCATCTCAAACTCCGTCGCAAGATTTCTCTTGCAGTGCTCTATGAGTCTCTCTGCACCTGTAATGACCAAGTCATCCACATACAACACCAGAATGAGAGGCTCCTCACCAATCACAATAAAGTAAATATTCGGATCTGCCTCACTCTTTGTGAAACCCATCCCCTGCAAATATGTATCTATCCTGGAGTACCAAGCTCTGGGAGCTTGCTTCAGGCCATAAAGGGCCTTCTTCAGTCTGCACACATGGGACTCCTTCCCATGCACCTCAAAGCCCTGTGGCTGCTCAATGTACACCTCCTCCTGTATGAAGCCATTGAGAAATGCGGTCTTCACATCCATCTGGTGGATCTTCCAACTCATCTCTGCTGCTATCGATATAATGGAGCGGATCGAAGTATATCGAGCCACGGGAGCGAAGGTCTCCTCATAATCAACTCCGTCTACTTGGGAGAACCCTCTAGCCACAAACCTTTCTTTGAATTTCTCAATGTTGCCATCTGCAGCATGCTTTACCTTGTAAATCCATCTGGAAGTAACCACGGATTTGCCCTCAGGCCTCGGCACCACCTCCCAAACATCATTCTTCATGATAGAAGAATACTCCTCCTGCATGGCCTCTCTCCAGACCTACTGGCTAGCTGCCTCCTCATAGCTAGAAGGCTCAGAGTCAAGGATGTTGGTAACCATCACCATATAGCTACAAAACCTCTCAGGTGGTCTACTCTCTTTGACCAGCCTCTTCGGCTCAGCAACAGATGAGGCATCTCTCAAGGTGTCCTGAAGCCACTTGGGCTTCCTCTTCCCTGAGCGCACTTCTCCCACCGGAGAATGAAACTCCTCCTCATCATCATCATCAGGAGCCTGAACTCCTGACTGTCTGTCTGCTGTCCTCCTGCCTGCACCTAGACCTGTAGAAGCTGAGGTACCGTGTGAACTGTCCATCAGTGGACTCCCCAGTGAATTGCTCTGTGAAATGCTCTGCATGCTGCCCAGAGCACCACCCCTCTGGCTTAGTAAGACACTGCTCACTGACGGACCTGACATCCTCATAGATGTACCTCCTGATCCTCCTGATCCCTGCCCACTGGATCCCTGCAACTGACTCAACTGCTGCTGAGGGTCTGGCTGATCCAAATACTCTAACTCCTGTGACCTCCTAAAGGCCCTGTCCTCCTCGAACTTCACATCCTGCCTGACAACAACTCTCCTCTGTGCAGGAATGTAAATCTGAAAGGCCTTTGAGGTCTCACTGTAGCCCACAAAGATACCCTTCTTTGCGGTGGGCTCTAGTTTGGTCCTCTTCTCCTTGGGTATATAGGAGTATGTAATGCATCCAAAGATATGAAGATGACCAATATCAGGCTTCCTCCCAGAGAAAGCCTCCTCCGGAGTCATGTGCCCCAAGGCACGATGCAGACTCCTGTTCTGCAAGTAAACAGTTGTGTTGCAGGCCTCTTCCCACAAGAACAATGGCAACCCCTGATCATGTAACATGGCTTTGGCAGCCCCTATGCTGGATCTGTTCTTCCTCTCTGCAACCCCGTTCTGCTGGGGGTTGTAAGGAACTGTGAACTCCCTCCTAATGCCTGCCTCCACACAATAGTCAACAAACTCTCCAAGGGTGTACTCTCCTCCATTGTCCGACCTGAGGGACTTGATCTTTCGACCTGTCTGTGTCTCCACAAGAGTCTGAACTCCTGAAACCACTTGAAGACCTCACTCTTGATCTTCAAAAAATAAATCCAGGTCCTCTTGGAGTGATCATCAATGAATAAAACATAGTACTCATATCCACTCAAGGAAACATGAGACATCCGACCGCTCACATCGGAATGAATCAAATCAAGTATCCCAGTCGCTCTGCTGTCACTGCTGGGAAAAGGGGATTTGGCAAACTTGCCCATCGCACAACCTCTGCAAGTATCAAAGTGATCAGTACTGAAATCTGGCACACCTGTAGTGATCTCCCGCAATGTCCTCAAGGCTCCATGATACATATGTCCCATCTTACAGTGCCAAATCTCACACAGCTCAGAACCGCTAGCTCTACTATCGGTACTACTGCTCAATGCCAAAAGGGGTTGGAATGCAAACTTTTACACCTTTGCATGGCGTACACCTATCACTCTAGCTGAATCAATTGGAGTGCCCCTGGGATACATCAACACCTGTCCTCCCCTGAACAGTACCTCATATCCTCTGTCCTCCAAAGCTGAGACGGATATGAGGTTCTTCCTCATCCCTGGCACATAAAGAACATCTGACACTTTCAAGGGAGGTTTGGATTCCCTCTGAAATGTCAGTGTCCCCACCCCGACTGCTCTAACAACTTTGTCATCACCGTGTACTACCTCTATATCAGTGCCACTCTCTGAAAGCTCTGAGAAGTACTCATGGACTCCTGTCATGTGACGCGAAGCCCCACTGTCCGCATACCAGATACCTGAAGATGCTCTGCTAATCGAGGGAAAAGCATGCTCCCTCTGAACCTGTGTGGTAGGTGATCCTGCACCAGAGGACTCACACGTAGTGAACGCAAACTCCCGGTCAAAACGACCTGCAAAGTCCTCAATCTCTGCTGAAGCTGCCACGTCCTGGTTCTTCCCCTTCTTCTTCTTCTTCTCCGGACACACAACTGCATAGTGTCCCATCTTTTGACAATTCCAACACTTCACCTTAGAATAGTCCTTCTGTGTGTTCCCCTGTTTACCTTTACCTTTGCCTTTGCCCCCACCACTGCTTGTGGAAGCCTGCTTCTTCCCTTTGCCTTTCTTGCCTCCTGCCACCAGTGCTACATCCTCATCCTGCTCAATTGGCTTGGCTGCCCCAAGCTGGCCTTTCCTGATCTCTGTCTGAATGCAATCATCCCAAAACCTCTCCCATGTGGGAAGGGTCTCACATGCACAAACCCCATCAGCAAATTTCAACCATGAACGGGGGAGACCATTCACTACAATCCGCACCAATTCAGTGGGTGGAATGACCTCTCCAATCTCTGCCAACTCATCTCTTACATTAGTAATCTTTGTGAGATATCCAGTTGCATTATCATTACCCATCTTAATGTTCTTCAACTTCTCCTTCAGGACCATCTTCCGGTTCTCATTGGTACTCTAGTAGAGATTGGACAATGTTGTCCACATATCATGGGCATTGCTCTTTCCTCTCACATGAGGAATGCAATGGTCTTTGATTCCATCTAGAATCAGCCACTTACCCTTGTTTTTCTTTTTATTATAAGTTGTCAACTAAGTAGCATCAGTAGGCACAACAATAGGGTTCTGTGTGGTATGCACCATGATATCCCAGACTTCTGCCTCCTCAAAGATACTCTGCATTCTCTCCTTCCAAACGCTGTAATTTGTATGCCCATCCAGCCTATCCTCCACCCTCAATCCCAATGACATCCTGCTGTCCTAAAACTGAAAAATAACACTGCTGTAGTAAAGATAAAACTGTTGTTTATGAAAAAATCAGCTTGCTGGAATTTTCTGAGTGAAAAATCAGCAGCTGTAATTTTTCCTTTTGCTGTCTCAAACTGTCCTTCAGCACTCAAGCTCTGATACCATGTAGAAATTTCTCATTTCCCACCCCGGTTTTCAGTTTCTCCTTATTTCTCCCATATAGTTAAATGCCCTTTCCCATAACCATACATTTAACAAGCTGGAAAAAATAAATTTGCTGAAAACACAAATTCTGGAAATTTTACAGAATGCTGGAAATTGCAGAAATAAAAATCAGCAGTAATAAACAGCCATTAAAACACATTTAAACACGGAGATTTTTGGTCAATGTGACCCTGGAAAAACCCCCTACAACTCTTGGGGAAAACTAGTTTGAGAGCTCTTCTTTATTTCTGAAAATTGCCTTTTTACAGTGAGAAATATTCAGCAAAAAATCAGTAAGCAAATTTACAACTTATCTCTTTTCCCATGCCTCACAGCAAACTGGAAATTACAGCAAATAGGGCAGCAATAAATGCTGTACGACCTCCTCGATTTTTGTGTCCACTTTCAACATTAAATGCTGTTGTATGACCCTCGTTTTACGTGCAGAAAAACCAACAAACTGGTCCTCGATTTTTGTGCAAACCACTCCTCGAAAATTGTGCCAAAATCTGTCTTTCACTGTGTGCTGAATCAGTTGTACAAACCTGCTCAACTGCTGCCTTGGAACGTGTGCCAAGCTGCTGTCTCCTTCTCCTCCCTGTCCAGAAATCTCCCTTGCTCTCTTGCTCTCTTTCTCCCAATCTGCTTATGAAAGAATGAATGACCTTTTCCTCCTTTAATCTAACCCCAAGTGATTTTTGGGTGATCCAAGTGACTTTTGGGTGATCCCTAAATCCAATGGCTGAAATAGATTGAGATCTAAGGCTGAGATTAAATGCTCATTTAAATCTCACTTTTTATTTTTTAATTCACCCCACTTTAATAAAGACCCACTTAGTCATTTATTTCCAAAGTCACTTTTCCTTTCTAATTTTTCATTGACTTTATAAAAGTCACTTTAAAATTAGACTTAGTAACTTTATCACTTAAAGTCACTTTTAAATTAGATTTAACTTTATAAAATTATAAAGTCACTTTAGGAGAAAAATTAAATTCTTTTGGACACTTTTCCCTAGGCCAAAGATCAAAGCCTAAGGGAACCACCTGTCCTCCAGTACCAAATTTCAACATGAATCCCCTATGAAGCTTGATGTAAAACAATACGAGGTACAAAAGGAATTTTGGGTTGCACTGCTTAAAAACCAATTTTGAGTATCTATGCAGTTCACCTAGCCATTAGCTATGCATGTGCAGTTTTTACCATTGTGGCCTACGCAATTCTGCGCACTGTCTTCCACTATAAATTGTGCAATCTTGTTCACGCAAGTAAAAATAAAAAAGAAAATTCTAGAAGCTTTGATGGAGGAATCTTATCCAAATTAGAAACCTCGAACTACTACATACTTGTGCCTCATCCCTTGGTTCATGGAACTAATCTCCTCCTCTTAAGCATCATATCCCTTGAGAAGAGGAACTAGAAACCTCCTCCTCTTGCCTATAAATTGAGCATAAGACTAGAGGAATGAGAGAGACTTGGATTTGTAAACTTATGTTGTTGATTTTGGGTTTGAAGAGCTTGTTATCAAGGGAAGGAACGAATACCATTGGAAGAGGCTTGTGACATCAAGGAAACCACATTGTAAGTTTGTTCTCCTTTGAATTTAATACAAAGTAGTTGTTCTTTCCTAATTGCATCTATTTTGATGTTATTTGTGAGATTCCTTGATCACTCGCATGGTTTATAACTGATTATTGATTCAACTATATGTTGTATGTTAAGTTAGGGATTTCATTTACCTTTGATTTTATATGTGAGATGTTTTGATCCCTTTGAATGTTTTTGTCTATGCAAATCTCTTTTGGAGAGAAGTTGTGGAAATCATTGGGAAAGCCTCTAAGGCATTGAGGAAAAGTTGGTTGTGGAAAGCACTGAAAGGACTTCTACAAGCACATCTCTAATAGGTAAGTGATTCTTCGTGTACTACATGTTTCATGTTTTAGTTATAGGCTAAGGAAAGGTAGCAATTATTTTGATGTTTGTTACTAGGTTTTGTTGGAAATCTAGGGAGATCCTTCTTGTCCACAAGAAGTGATTTTTCTGCCTAAAAAATTAGCGACCATATTGGGGAACGAGAGTGATCCGTTTTGTCCTGCTGTGACCCTTGACACCTTTAGACCCTTTTAAGAATTGAAATTTATGGTTTGATACCTTTGTTTTTTATTTTTTCTTAAGTTTTTAGGTCTGCGCAGTTTTCCTTTAGAAACATAGCACAAATTTGCTCAATTTTCCTTTAGAAACAGAGCTCAACCACACTAAATTGAACTAGAGACCCGTGCAACCCTATAATTTTTTTGAAAAATCTAGGGTTTCTCTGATTTAAGTTTAGATTTTTCATTTTAATGATTTCTTAAGCTTGTTTACAGTCTTATAGAGTCTGTGTCAATTTGATTGGGTGTTTTTAATTTTCTTTTTGAGAAATTCTTAATTTGATTTTCTTTGGTCATTACTCAGAGGTTTGTCTCAGTTTATTAGCAATTTTTGCATGTTTTTGCTTTCATTTTTGCAAAAAAAATCCCCCCTCAATTGTCAGGGCGGGGGGAGTTTGAATTGTGTCTGAGTGTTAATTTCCTTTGAGTCTCATCACTTTTGATCTTTGGAATTTTCACCCAATTTCCTTTACTTACATTCGATTGGTTCGTTAGTTACATTGACAAAGGAAAATAGTCTTGTTATTCTTTCATTGATTTGGAATCATCTTGTGTTTGTTTTGAAGAATTCTCTTGCATAGATTACATTCACATAGTTATAATTGTCATTTTCATAACGTGAACGAAAATTGTGCATAGATTATATTTTCATAGTTTTCAAGCAAATCGTGCATAGATTACATTGCATGGTTTGGCACTTGGGCCTTTGAATTGCATTGGCAAATTAGAAGTGGTGCATTATGGAGTTGATATTTTAAAGAAGAACCTCTCTCCTTACTTTAGCTAAAATTCATCGAAATGACAAGATGCATTAAAGTTTTGGGTTAGGTCATAACACCATTAGTTTCACATCCATTTACCCATTGAGTAGATAACATCTTAAAAAAATAACTGCTCTAATAAAATAAATTATAATTTTTTGTATTTCTAGGGCTCCTTACACCTACATTAGATCAGATTGTAGGGCTTTGGAATAGGAAAGTGAGTTAACTTTCCAAATCTACAAACAATAGAATTTTGCATTAGGGAGTAAACCCATCTATTATAGTTTGACTCGGGAAGCTCCTCTTACAAGGGAGTTAAGCATGAGATCATATCAGACCCAGTGAAGTGATCGACCCCACATCATTGATTACAGTAGCATGATTTGCACGCATTAAAAACAGTGTCGAAAGGTTCTTAGGAGTCACTTGAAGGATAAACCTCATATTAACCATGTTGAGGAACTTTCAAGGGGATTGAGCATTTTTACTCTACCCTTTCGTGTATGTTTGATTTATGACTGTCCCCTTAGGTCAAATTATCATAAGTGGTAACCTTAGAGACCATAATCTTAGGGCTATTACCCAAGGTGATGACGGAGGGGAAGTCTCTGTTGTACCTGGAACAGACGTTGGCTAGACTCACTTGGACCTTTTTGGAGGGTATTCTTCACTCGAGATGGCATAAGTGTAGTTACTTGCTCCAGATCGTGTTCATTAAGTAGGTTGTTAGTGTAACTAGTTCCACCTGCTCTATATTTATTCACCTTTCACATTAATATCTGCGACATTAGATTTCATCACCAACTAGTGATTTTGCTGGGAAAAGGTTGTTTGCGTGGTTTGATTCCTTAGATTTATTAGCGTTTGCTATTTTCTTGTTTTTACTTTTTACAAACCTTAGGTGTGGATTGGGAATTTGGATTTTTAATATTGTTAAATTTTTAGCTAAAATTCACTAGAGTTGAATCTAATGGCAACAATTCTAGAATTTACAAATTAAGGAATCCCTTTTAATAGGAATCATAATATTTTTCCTGGCTTTAGAAATGTCATTCCTCATATGGCTACGTTGTCACTTCCTAAATTCACAATAGGTTTACTAGTGTGGTTGTTTTCCACTTATTTAGTCCCAAGTACTCAAACTGTTCCACCTCAACAAAGTTTTTCACCTCAACTAGGTTCATCATCTCAAAATCACCAACCTCATGTTGAC
Organism: Pinus tabuliformis; assembly: GCA_031772625.1. Classification (NCBI taxonomy): domain Eukaryota; kingdom Viridiplantae; phylum Streptophyta; class Pinopsida; order Pinales; family Pinaceae; genus Pinus; species Pinus tabuliformis. The sequence goes on along the minus strand of CM062817.1, from coordinate 1,648,775,626 downwards.
CCTTTACCTTCTTCACCTAACAGGTCCTCCTCCCTTTCTTCTTCTTTGCTTTGTAAAATCCTTGATGCTAGTAACTAAGTGACTAAGAAGAAGAAGAAGAAGCAAGATAAGAAAGAAGTCAACCAACCAACCATGGTTGTAAGTATTGGTAATGTTGAGGAAACTTCCAACATGCATCGCAAGCCCAAATACCCTTGCAAGCTTTGTAAGGGTGACCACTTCCTTATCAATTGTCCTGGTATTCCTAAGGTCTTGGAAGTATGGTCAGAAAATTCTTATCAACTTATTATTGATCCATCAACCAATGATTGTCAGGTTCCAAGGAAAAAGGGTAAAGTTAGGTTTCCTTGTAGGTTATGCAAAGGGAGTCATCGAACTCATATTTTCTCTCACATGGATGAAGCCTCAAAATTGTTGGAAAACCTTACTGTTTCTTAACAACAACTTCCAACTGGTTACTGTATGTTTTCTCCCAACCTACTGTCAGTTGACAAAGTGACTGATCTAATTCCAAGTACAATGAATCCCACTCTTCCATCGGAAAGTGAAACACATATCACTCAGGTTGATGAATCGTTGGTTGACTAAGTAGTCGAATCAATTCCAACTTCGGTCCATCCCACTCTCCCTATAAAGAGTGAACTTAATACCACTCAGGTTCTTCTTGTTACTTCAAATTCTTCTACACATGGTAGCATTTCAACTGTTTCCATGGAACCCCTTCCAAGTATTGAGGTCATTTCCTTTGATTGTAGTAGACTAACAGAGCCTCGTCCTCCTTCTTCCACCCCTTTCCAAATCATTGTGAAAGCATATGGTAAGAATGTGCATTGCACTAACATTGACGAAGGTGCTTCTATTAGTATTATCTTCAACCGCTCGGCAAGCTTTGGGTTCCCCTCAACTTGTACCTGTTACACAAAATCTTTTAGATTTTAACAGAATAATTAGTGAGACTTTAGGGATCCTTCCTAAGTTATCTATTACTCTGGAAGGAAAATTTGTCTATATCAATCTTTTGGTAGTCCAAGGCCCCTTGGATTTCAATTTTCTCCTTGGGCGAGATTATGTCTATGCCATGAAAGTTGTCGTATTGACACTCTTTTGTGTGATGTATTTCCCTCACAATGGAAACATTGTGACTATTGACCAACTTTTTTTTGTTGGTCTTGATTTGACTACCAACCATTCGACACCCCTGAATGTTCCTTATGCGCAAGTGGTATCCACCCCACCACGAGTTAATTATGTGGAAATCAGTCCCATGTTTTCAATTACCAATGTAAGCAAGCCTCTAACTGTTTTCTCAAATTATTTTGACTCAGATCCAGTAATTGACATAGTGAACCATTCAATGGGGACATTTGAACTTTATTTTCTTATACCCATTGATTCCATTAATGTGTGTTCCTTCTAGAGAACTATTCTTCCTTCTTTGGAAGACCTCTTGGAATCCATCATCGGGGAGTGTCCCTTGGCATGTGTTTCTTCCGAATGGAGTCCATGATCAAGATGTCGGTGAGGATTGTTATTTTATTGTGTCAACCTCATTAAAAAATGAATCAGGTCCCTATGAGCATAATTATTTTCTTGTGTCAAGCTCGTTAAAAAATGAAACCAAACCCATAAGCATATATCTTTTTCTTGTTTCAAGCTCGTTAAAAAATGAAACAAGGTGATATGAGCATAGTTATTTTCCTGTGTCAAGCTTGTTAAAAAATGAAACAAGGTGATATGAGCATAGTCATTTTCCAGTGTCAAGCTCGTTAAAAAATGAAACAACACTCATGAGCATAGTTCATTTTCTTGTGTCAATCTTGTTAAAAAATGAAACAAGGTTCCATGAGCATAGTTAAATTTTTTGTATCAAGCTCGTTAAAAAATAAAACAAGTTTCCACAAGGATGGTTCCTTAACTTTGTCAACCTCATTAAAAACTGAAACAAGTCCCTATGAGGATGCTTTTTTTACTGTGTCAACCTCGTTAAAAAATGAAACAGGTTGCCATGAGGATGGTTCTTTTACTGTGTCAACCTCGTTAAAAAATGAAACAAGTGCCTATGAGGATGGTTCTTTTACTATGTCAACCTCGTTAAAAAATGAAATAGGTCACCATGAGGATGGTTCTTTTACTGTGTCAGCCTCGTTAAAATATGAAACAAGTGCCTATGAGGATGGTTCTTTCACTGTGTCAACCTCGTTAAAAAATTAAATAGGTCACCTTGAGGATGGTTCTTTTATTGTGCCAACCTCGTTAAAAAATGAAACACGTGCCTGTGAGGATGGCTCTTTTATTGTGTCAAACTCGTTACAAAATGAAACAAGTCCATATGAGGATGGTTCTTTTACTGTGTCAACCTCGTTAAAAAATGAAAAATGGCCTTATGAGGATAGTTCTATTACTATGTCAGCCTCATTAAAAAAAATGAAACAGGGCCCTATGAGCATAGTTCCTTTTCTTGTGTCAAGCTCGTTAAAAAATGAAACAACTACCATGAACATAGTTCTTTTTCTGTTTCAAGCTCGTTAAAAAAATGAAACAAATCCTCCCCTAATTAAGTCAAGTCTTTCACCTGATCTTGGAAATGAACCTTCATTTCATTCGCCTATTAGTAACCAGTAGTCTACTTAGGTGAATGAAACAAAAGTTGGGGGGGATGTTCCTATATTAGTATGCTAGGGACATGAAAAATTATCTCAAGCACAATTTCCTCTTTGTTTCAATCTTGTGTAAAAATGAAACCACTCTCAATCACAGTTTCCTCTTTGTTTCAAGCTTCTGTAAAAATGAAACCACTCTCAAGCATATTTTTTCTTTGTTTCAAGTTTTTATAAAAATGAAACCTACCTTGAGTTCCATTTTGTTATTATTTTCAAGACTCATTAAACTCATGAAAATCTCGAGCTTCTTTTGCTATCTTTTCATGCTTGGAAAAAATACATAAAAATGTCGAGTTATTTCCGCCTTTTCCTTCTCGTTAATTAAATTGAAAGTTGATGATATGATTACACTTTTATCACTTTTTCAAACTCCTTAAAACTTATGAAAACGCAAAATACGAAAGTCACCTTTAAACTCTTTTTTGACTCTTGAAACATGAAAAGATTTCCAAGTATACTTGTTTGTTTCGAACTCGTTAAAGAAAATGAAAATCATCTACTTGATAATAATTTAACTCTTTTATGGATCATGTGGACTATTTACGAAAAATGTATACTTTGACTAATCATGGTCAAAAGAGTTCTCTCCTGCATTATTTTACCCTTTTCAGGGCCCGAGAGACTAAATTTATGAAAAATGACATTTTTGGAGTTTACTTATGTTTTTTATCCTGACTCCCTAAAAATGAAAAACACCGAGCTTTACTTTCTCTGGGTTCGTTAAAATTACGTTGAAAGAGTTGAACGTGTTTTCTTTTTGTGTCTTTTCAAACTCTTTAAATTTCAAAACAACATTGAGTTACCCCTTCACTGGACTCATAAAATGTAAACAGTGCAGGACTCATTAATCATGATGAGACTGAACCACACCTTCCTAGGATTCATTAAAAATACTCCAAAGGATGAGCTTATATGACAAGCAGATGTTATCATCCTCAATCTTGTGTAAAAAGAAAGGGGTACTTACCAGTAATGGTGGGGAGAAATGGGAAAGAAACATTTGTTTGTGTATTGTAAGAAGACAGTATGTCACTCTTGAACATGACACTTCATCACTCTTGTGTCTGTGATGGGAAATCTATTTTCCTCTCAATTGGCCACACCTTATTGAAAGTATTCATATCAATTTTGGGTCTTATTTTTTAGTCAAATGCTACCAATTCAAAATTTTGTGTCATAAATATGTTCAAGAGAATTTAAATCTCAATTAAAATTACCTTGCAAATCATAACCTTCAATCACATTGGTCATCCCAGAGCCAGTCTTGAACCACTCTATTTTTTTCTTCAAAAATTAATACCTATTTCATGTTGTCGATGGGGGATACATCAAGGCCCTCCTGTGATGGGTCACTTCCTATCTTTATCTAGGAAGTTGACTTAGAACCCCCCTTTCAGTGCCTTGGAGTTTGCATGCCTCAATGGCAGATTGCTCACTTTTGACGACAGGTTCTCATCATTGGCCTTCGATCGAATTATTCTTGTTAAGTGAATGAAGTTGACACCTAATCATAGGGATTGGGTGAACAACTGTAATTAGTGAGGATTGTTATTTTATTGTGTCAACCTCATTAAAAAATGAATCAGGTCCCTATGAGCATAATTATTTTCTTGTGTCAAGCTCATTAAAAAATGAAACCACACCCATGAGCATATATCCTTTTCTTGTTTCAAGCTCATTAAAAAATGAAAGAAGGTGATATGAGCATAGTTATTTTCCTGTGTCAAGCTTGTTAAAAAATGAAACAAGGTGATATGAGCATAGTTATTTTCCTGTGTCAAGCTCGTTAAAAAATGAAACAACACTCATGAGCATAGTTCATTTTCTTGTGTCAATCTCGTTAAAAAATGAAACAAGGTTCCATGAGCATAGTTAATTTTTTTGTATCAAGCTTGTTAAAAAATAAAACAAGTTTCCATGAGGATGGTTCCTTAACTTTGTCAACCTGATTAAAAATGAAACAAGTCCCTATGAGGATGGTTTTTTTAATGTGTCAACCTCGTTAAAAATGAAACAGGTCACCATGAGGATGGTTCTTTTACTATGTCAACCTCGTTAAAAAATGAAACAAGTGCCTATGAGGATGGTTCTTTTACGATGTCAACCTCGTTAAAAAATGAAACAATTCACGATGAGGATGGTTCTTTTACTGTGTCAGCCTCGTTAAAATATGAAACAAGTGCCTATGATGATGGTTCTTTTACTGTGTCAACCTTGTTAAAAAATGAAATAGGTCACCTTGAGGATGGTTCTTTTACTGTGCCAACCTCGTTAAAAAATGAAACACGTGCCTGTGAGGATGGCTCTTTTACAGTGTCAAAGTCGTTACAAAATGAAACAAGTCCCTATGAGGATGGTTCTTTTACTTGTCAACCTCGTTAAAAAATGAAACATGGCCTTATGAGGATAGTTCTATTACTATGTCAACCTCATTAAAAAAATGAAACATGCCCCTATGAGCATAGTTCCTTTTCTTGTGTCAAGCTCGTTAAAAAAGGAAACAACTACCATGAACATAGTTCTTTTTCTGTTTCAAGCTCGTTAAAAAAATGAAACAAATCCTCCCCTAATTAAGTCAAGTCTTTCACCTGATCTTGGAAATGAACCTTCATTTCATTCACTTATTAGTAACCAGTAGTCTACTTAGGTGAATGAAACAAAAGTTGGGGGGGATGTTCCTATATTAGTATGCTAGGGACATAAAAATTATCTCAAGCACAATTTCCTCTTTGTTTCAATCTTGTGTAAAAATGAAACCACTCTCAATCACCGTTTCCTCTTTGTTTCAAGCTTCTGTAAAAATGAAACCACTCTCAAGCATATTTTTTCTTTGTTTCAAGCTTGTATAAAAATGAAACCTACCTTGAGTTCCATTTCATTATTATTTTCAATACTCATTAAACTCATGAAAATCTTGAGCTTCTTTTGCTATCTTTTCATGCTCAAAAAACATACATAAAAATGTCGAGTTATTTCCGCCTTTTCCTTCTCGTTAATTAAATTGAAAGTTGATTATATGATTACACTTTTATCACTTTTTCAAACTCCTTAAAACTTATGAAAAAGCGAAATACGAAAGTCACCTTTAAACTCTTTTTTGACTCTCGAAACATGAAAAGATTTCCAAGTATGCTTGTTTGTTTCGTACTCGTTAAAGAAAATGAAAAACATCTACTTGATAATAATTTACCTCTTTTATGGATCATGTGGACTATTTACGAAAAATGTATACTTTGACTAATCATGGTCAAAAGAGTTCTCTCCTGCATTATTTTACCCTTTTCAGGGCCTGAGAGACTAAATTTATGAAAAATGACATTTTTGGAGTTTACTTATGTTTTTCTCCTGACTCCCTAAAAATGAAAAACACCGAGCTTTACTTTCTCTGGGTTCGTTAAAATTTATGTTGAAAGAGCTGAATGAGTTTTCTTTTTGTGTCTTTTCAAACTCTTTAAATTTCAAAACAACATTGAATTACCCCTTCACTGAACTCGTAAAATGTAAACAGTGCAGGACTTATTAATCATGATGACACTGAACCACTCCTTCCTAGGATTCATTAAAAATACTCCAAAAGATGAGCTTATATGACAAGCAGCTTTTATCATCCTCAATCTTGTGTAAAAAGAAAGGGGTACTTACCAATAATGGTGGGGAGAAATGGGAAAGAAACATTTGTTTGTGTATTGTAAGAAGACAATATGTCACTCTTGAACATGATACTTCATCACTCTTGTGTCCGTGATGGGAAATCTATTTTCCTCTCAATTGGCCACACCTTATTGAAAGTATTCATATCAATTTTGGGTCTTATTTTTTAGTCAAATGCTACCAATTCAAAATTTTGTGTCATCAATATGTTCAAGAGAATTTAAATCTCAATTAAAATTACCTTGCAAATCATGACCTTCAATCACATCAATCATCCCCGAGTCAGTCTTGAACCACTCTATTTTTTTCTTCAAAAATTAATACCCATTTCATGTTGTCGATGGGGGATACATCAAGGCCCTCCTGTGATGGGTCACTTCCTATCTTATCCAGAAAGTTGACTTAGAACCCCCCTTTCAGTACCTTGGAGTTTGCATGCCTCAATGGCAGATTGCTCGCTTTTGACGACAGGTTCTCATCATTGGCCTTCGATCGAATTATTCTTGTCAAGTGGAAGTTGTTGACACCTAATCATAGGGATTGGGTGAATAACTGTAATTGGTGTAAATAAATAATAAGGAAGATGAAGAGTCATCGGGAGATGAACTGAACAATCACTCCCTCTTGTATATAATAATGAACAAATTGAATGAATAATATGATTTAATTTGAGGAGTTACCTCCTGGCATGACATGTTATCAGAGCCAGTGCCATTTTTGGCTTCCCTCTTTAATTTGTAACTCCTATTCTGCCTACTCTACCTATTCTGCCTATGTTATGAATCCTTTGCAGACTAACATCTCTCTCATATCACCTAGACTCACTATTATTCTGTTGATTCTCACACCCTCCACAACCATCAAGCCTACCAGGTCCATAGGCCTTCTAAACCCCATGGCCCACTCAGATAACCGACATATTTTCCACATAGTTGTACTCTCTGTTATTGCACTCCTCAGGATCCAGATAGATCTTCATTATCTTGGAACCATCAATGCAGGGCTTCATGATTCTCAGTGTGGCTCGATAGCTCATTGCATGGGGAAATTGGCCTGATACAATATGAAAGATCCCTGTGTGGGATCACTGCTCCTTGGACCATATAGGCCCCTCCTCCCATGCTGCGTTTCCCCTCCTCCAATGCTATTGTTGTCCAACAACTCTGACGGCCTATGCGTGAGAGCCTCCTCTCCTGCGTGAATGGTATGTTTTTAGTGACTGTGAGCTGGTGCATTGTGAATGATATTGCGATGATTACTATTATGTTGAATGGTATTTCGGTGATTTCTATTACGCTGAATGGTATTGCAGTGAATGCTATTACGCTGAATGATATTGTGGTGTATGGTATTACATTGTGTACAGTTATATGTATAACACCTTTGTTATATAACTCTGCCATATATCATATATTTCCCTCCTCCATATGTTGCGCCTGTCACCATTACGATACCACTCTCCCATCATGATACTACTCTCCCATTACGTTGGCCCATTAATATCGCATTAATACTATTATCCCATTACTCCCCATCACTATCTGGTAAATCTACTTCAGTTTATGCGTTGTTGAATATAACCAAATATACCTCTGATATATACATATCATAACTATATTTTACTATAGTGCAATTTTTTTCTTTTACACAGCAAGTGCAAATTGTTTTACCAATAGAAGAGCAATTTTTTTCCACAGTACATAGATTTTACAATGCATTCAATCATATCTATTGTGGGAGTAGTTCTCACTGGCAAAGAGAACTATCCTAAGTGGTCCCAGAAGATAAAACATACCCTCATTTTCAATGAGTTGTGGAAAGGAGTGTGTGTTGGAGACAAAGACAAAGAGCTAGAACAACCCACCTCAGACAGGGCATTCGCCATTTGGGAAAATAAGAATAGCAAGGCCTATGCATTGATTGCAGCATCAGTAAATGAAGAGGTGAGTCGCCATATTTTGCCATTTTCAAATGCTTTCGAAGCCTTACAAAAACTGAAGGAACTCTATGACTCACACTCTGCACTTGAAGTTGTTCAACTCATGATTAAACTCTTCACCCTTGAATTACAAAATAATGATCCTCTTGCTCTTGCATCAGAAGTAAAATCTATAATGCATGATATCAAAGTCACTAATGTTGAACTGGATATTCCTTTGATAGCTTTTCTCAAGGCACTTTATCCCACTTACTCAAACTATCTTGAGTCATTGCAAGCAAATGGAAACCTCAAAGATATTACCTTTGACTCCCTTGTGAAAAAATTGTTGAAAGAGAGAAAGATTTTAGGAAGAAGACAGCTCCTAAGTCTTCTGAAGAGGTTGTGTGCCTGGCTTATAGAGAAAATAATCTTGCTTAAGATTCTTCCAGAGGAAGATGTGATTGAAGAGGAAGAGGAAGAAATTTCAGAGGTAGAGGGGGCAGACACTCTGAAGGAGAAAAGTCAAATTTGCACTGCACACGTTGCAAAAGAGATGGATCACATGATGCATCCACATGCAAGTTACCTTGGAACAGAATTGAGTAGGAAAGAAACCAACCGAAAGGTAAAACTAATGACAAAGACAAAGGTAAAGCACCTGAATCCGCTCACTATGTTGTGGCACACTGTAATATTGGAGTAAATGACGACTTATTTAATGCTTCACTTGCTTCTTGGAAAAATGATTGGTTGCTTGATTCAGGAGCAACTTGCCACATGCATTTTAGAAGAGATTTTTTTGAAGAATTTACTGAAAATGTTGATGGAGCAGTATATTTTGCAGACAAATCAAAACTCAAGCCATGAGGGCTTGGCACAATCAGGCTTAAATTGCCTGGTCTTCTAGACTTTCTTCTGCATTATGTTCTATAGCTCCCATAGCTGAGGAGAAAATTGTTGTCCTTGGTCCACATCCGACAACAAGGACACTCCATTCATATGTTTGATGGCAAGCTTGAGGTGAGAAAAGCTTCAGACCACTCACTTGTCATGATGGGGATAGAAGAAGAAAGGCTTCTCAAGCTGCAGGATACCTCTACTCATGCACAAAATTTCTCATACAATTCTCATTATGAAGAAGGTACATTTCCATCAAGTTTATTATGGCATGCTATATTTTGACACTTGAACTATGAAATCCTCCGCTTGTTGAAGAAAAATGGTGTTACTGGTTTACCTACAATTCCTAGGAAACTGAAGAAATGTGATGCTTGCATTCTAGGAAAGCATAGCAAACAGTCTTTTCATGATTCACATTCAAGAGCACATAGAAAACTTGAACTCATTCATTTAGATTTATGTGGTCCAATGCATGTTCCTTCTGCAAATGGAAATAAATATATGATGACATTTATTGATGACTACACCAGAATGTGTTGGGTTTATTTATTGAAGAACAAATCTGATGCTTTTCAAACATTCAAGAAATTTCATACATGGATTGAAAATGATGCACAATCTCATATTGGCTCTATTCGCATTGATAATGGAAAAGAATACACTTCAAATGAATTTGAAAACTATCTTCGCCAACATGGGATCAAACATCAAACAATTGTGCCTTATAATCCCCAACAGAACGGAGTAGCTGAAAGAATGAATAGGACAATCTTAAATATGATGTGCTCCATGATGTTTTTCAAAAATGTAAAATTGATGTTTTGGGCTGATGCAGTTCTATGTGTTGTGTATGTAAAGAATAGATGTCCATCTAATGCTATTAGAAACAAGACTCCTTATGAAATGTGGTATGGGCACATTCCTTTGGTAAAGCATCTCAGGGTCTTTGGTTCCACATGTTATGCCTTGATACCAAAGGTACATAGAAACAAACATGGTGCAAGAAGTCGTAAATGTATCTTCCTGGGGTATTCAAACACCTCCAAAGCATATCGTCTCTATGATGAAGTCAATAAAAGGTTTGGTGTATCTATAGATGTAATCTTTCTTGAATCATCCAAAACTGACAATGTTGTTGAGTGGAAACTTGATCGCTTGGATAGATTTGAAAATGAAAAAATCATTTCACGAATTTGATAATCAGATTCCACATCTTGAAGGGGGGATTCCTATACTAGATCAACCTGTGGAATCTTCACTGAAGCACTCCCTCCCCCGCATGAAACTCCAACAATGGATGATACTTTGAGTGATGTGATTGACAGAATTGGGAGACTCAATCTTGATTCAATCCCAACTCAATCAACGGAGCATCCTGGACCATCTGAGGAAGGTCCCCCAAAGTGGCTGACAAAGACACTTGAAAGTGTTCATCCTGATGAGGTTGGAAAGAGAGGAACTAGAAATTCAAACCGGCAAAATGGAGGTGATGTAGATGACTCTAATTCACCTGCTGATATGGATGTTTCTTATGATTGTGAATTGAATTTGTCTACAGATTTTGAACCAAATTCCTTCAAAGAAGATGTTTGTCATGATGAATGGAAAGAAGTGATGCAAAAGGAGTATGATGCCCTGATAAAGAATGGCACTTGGAAGCTGGTTGATCCTCCATTGGGAACCAAACCAATTGGATGCAAGTGGGTCTACAAGAACAAGTATAAAGATGATGGCTCACTTGACAAGCACAAAGCCAGGCTTGTGGAAAAAGGTTTTGCACAGAAGGAAGTGGTCGATTATGAGGATACTTTTTCCCCCACAGCAAAATGGGCTACCATCCGGACACTCTTTGCCCTAGTAGCTCAGAACGGTTGGAAAGTCCATCAAATGGATGTAAAAACTGCTTTCTTGAATGGAGATCTAAAAGAGAATGTTTTTATGTCCTAGCCTGAAGGATTTTCTGTAAAAGGACATGAACATAAAGTATGCAAACTCGTGAAATCCTTGTATGGCCTCAAACAAGCACCGTGAGCCTGGTATGAAAAACTAATTGTGCATCTTCTGAAACTCAATTTCAAACATTATGATCTTGATGATGCAACTTTGTTTGTTAAGAAGGTTGGAAAAATAGTTGTATATCTTGTTGTATATGTAGATGATCTTTTGATGACAAGGAACAATGAGAGCTACATTGCATCCATAAAGAAGGAATTGAGGAAAGGTTTTGAAGTGACTGATTTGGGCTATGTTCATTACTATCTTGGTATTGAAGTATCTCAACATCCGAAGTCCATATTCCTTTCTTAAAAGAAGTACATTGGATATCTGTTGAACAGGTTTGGCATGATAGAATGCAATCCTCTAACTACTCCAATGGAACAAAACTTAAAACTCACATCCATTGAAGGAAAAGAATTTGAGGATGCAACAAAGTATAGACAGCTTGTAGGAAGTCTCAACTACCTAACTACCACCAGACCAGACATTTCGTTTGCTGTTGGAATCCTCTCCAGGTTTATGCAAAAGCCTTGTGAGGGACACTGGTTTGCTGCAAAAAGAGTTCTAAAGTACTAGAAGGGAACTCAAGACTTTGGAATCAAGTATACACAGGTGGGCGACTTCAGCTTGATTGGATACTCTGATTCAGGCTTCGATGGAGACAAAGAAACTGTGGTATCTACTTCAGGTTATGCTATGAGTCTTGGATCAGGAGTTGTCTCCTGGAGATCATGCAAACAATCAGTTCTAGCACATTCCACAACAGAGGCAGAATATGTGGCAGTAGCTGAGGCAACAAAAGAAATTGTGTGGCTTGGGAAAATTCTTGAAGATTTGCAGGTAAAACAAGTAAAATTGACTCCACTCATGATTGACAATACCTCGACAATAAATTTGGCCAAGAACCCATAGTTCCATGATCGAACGAAGCACATCAATACTAAATATCATCTGATTCGACATCATGTTGAGGCCAAAAGAATCCATCTCTGCCATTGTTCCACTAATGAGAAAATTGCAGACATCTTCACCAAAGCGCTGGGAAGAGAAAAGCTTGAAAGATTCAGAACGATGCTTGTACTCACCAACATCCCTTCAGATTAAGGGGGGGAATGTTGACACCTAATCATAGGGATTGGGTGAACAACTGTAATTAGTGTAAATAAATAATAGAGAAGATGAAGAGTCATCGGGAGATGAACTGAACAATCTCTCCCTCTTGTATATAATAATGAACAACTTGAATGAATAATATGAATTGATTTGAGGAATTACCTCCTAGTCTGACAGAAGTTCAACTGTCGATAGTGGAATGTAACAGTCATAGAGTAGTTGAAGATTGATGAGGGTAGATGAATAGTTACAAAGGGGAATGTCAAGGGTCACCCCACCGTTTTCTATATATAGTCCCTCATAACTCATTGTAGAGGCTTTTGGTCAACCAAGCTTCCAATAGGAGTATCTTAGAGAAAGCTTGGAGAGTATTATAATGAACCTTGGCTTCTCCACTGTGTAGAGCTAGTACATCTCTTTGGAGGAGCAAGCGACAGTGACTATAACGTTCCGCTATCGATACTAGTGGTTGGTCATGGTTGTACTATATGATTGGAACTTTCACTTCTTAATATAATAGAGCCAACACATTTCATGCATATGTTGTTATTGTATTTCAGCTAACTTGTTTACTCTAATGATATATGTATATGTTTTCTTACACATGCATGTATGGACTTTTTCTGTATAAGTATGTATGAATCTTACTGAAATGTGTTGTTGGTTTAACCATCACTTTGGATTGTTAGCTTACTTTCTTTCCAGTTTGTGATGCATCTTTGCTCATGTGTTCCCTTCTTAGCCACGTGCTTTCACAGGTTTCCAAGGGGCACACTCACATCACCCTCTATGTGTTAGAACCATTCATGCACCTTCCTTGACTTGCTGCATATGTCACACCCTTGCTACCAACAGGGATATCTTAATTGCATCTGTGCGCAACCGCGGTCAACACAATACCATATGACCCACTGTTGGGACTCCTACACCAAACAGTCTGAGGTCTAGTTGGGACTTCTTACTGGGGAGATCCCCTAAAACTGAAAAACAAAGAGCTTTACTTTCTCCAGGTTCTTTAAAATTTACATTGAAAGAGCTGAATGAGTTTTCTTTTTGTGTCTTTTCAAACTCTTTAAATTTGAAAATGACATTGAGTTATCCATTCACTGGACTCGTAAAATGTAAATAGTGTAGGACTCATTAATCATGACAAGACCGAACCACTCCTTCCTAGGGTTCGTTAAAAATACTCCAAAGTACTCATCCGAAGGATGAGCTTATATGACAAGAAGATGTTATCATCCTCAAGCTTGTGTAAAAATAAAGAGGTACTTACTAGTAATGGTGTAGGATTCCTAGCAGTGGGTCATACGGTATCACTTTGACCGTGGTTGTGCGTAGAGGCAAGTAAGATATCCCTGTTGGTGGCAAGGGCGTGACATATGCAACAAGTCAATGAAGGTGCATGAACGGTTCTAACACACGGAGGGTGATGTGAGTGCGCCCCTTGGAAACCTGTGAAAGCACGTGGCTAAGAAGGGAACACACGAGAAAAGATGCATCAAAAATTGGAAAACAAGTAAGATAACAATCCAAAGTGATGGTTAAACAAACAACACATTTCAGTAAGATTCTTATATACTTATACATAAAAATTCCATACATCCATGCGTAAGAAAACATATACTTATATCATTAGAGTAAACAAGTTAGCTTAAATACAATAACAACATATGCATGAAATGTGCTAGATCTGTTATATTAAGAAGTGAAAGTTCCAATAATACAGTAAAACCATGACCAACCACTAGTTTCGATAGCGGAACATTACAGTCATTGTCGCCTGCTCCTCTAAAGAGATGTACTAGCTCTACATAGTGGAGAAGACAAGGCTCATTACAACACTCTCCAAGCTTTCTCTAAGATACTCCTATTGGAAGCTTGGCTGACCAAAAGCCTCTACAATGAGTTATGAAGGACTGTATATAGCAAAGGGTGGGGTGACCCTTGACATTCCCCTTTGTGACTGTTCATCTACCCTCATGACTCTTCAACTACTCTATGACTGTTACATTCCACTATCGACACTTGAACTTCCACTTGACAAGAACTTCAATTGAATAATTCTATCAATTTGTTCAAGCTAGCTAAGGTATAGAGTCAGCGAGACATCCAGTTGCACGCATTGGGACAGACAACAACAGACACTGCAGCCTCTACCAATAAGGGAGCAAGCACACCTCCCGGATCACTTTCGACTGTGCTAAACACACTCTGGATGGAAGAAGCAAACTTAGGTTGCCCTCCATTCCTGCTCTCATTTGAAATTTTCAACTGTAATATTCACAACTGCTTGGTTGATTCTGGTGCAACAGCCAATGTCATGCTGCTCTCCATTGCTAAAAGGATCAATGCACAATGGAGCAAGACATCCGCACAAATCATCCAACTTGATCAAACACCTGTACTAGCCATTGGTGAGCTCCAAGATGTGATCATCCGACTATCTCATGATAGTCGAGTCCACCAATGCATCAACATTGTTGTTGTGGACATACTGAAAGCATACGGTTTACTACTCAGCAGAGATTGGTCCAAAAAGATTAACGGATCTTTTTCTACGGATTGGTCACACATGTGGCTTCCATACAAGGGAAAAAACAATAAAATCCGGGTGATATCTAAGAGGTATATGAAGCATAATGTCACTCCCATGAATGGCGAGAATGAGCCATTGGCCTTCCCAGAACTCATGCTTGGCAAATGCCTCCTGGAAACAACATTGGGGTGTTATCCTACACGGCCAGCTCCAACCCCAAAAGACATGATTTTGGGTCTCCTTCCTTTCCCAACTGACGGTAATGAAGCATGTACAGTACATTGTACCAATAGTATCAGTAGAAGTAGTGCAAGCACATCAAACAATCTGTGTACAGATGAATTTTGGACCATGTATTTCGACGGATCAAAGACATGAGATGGCTCTAGAGCGGGTGTATCTTGGTTGACCCAAACAATATAAAGCACATGATTTCAAGCCACTTGGAGTTCGAGTGCACAAACAACGTTGTTGAGTACGAAGCACTCGTGTTAGGCTTGCAAAAATCCATTAGCCTCAACTTGGTCGCACTCGAAGTGGTAGGTGATTCAGAAATAGTGTATGGGAGGTACGTAACACCATTCACTCTTTTTCATCTCATCTCAAAACTTACGAGCTAGAGGTATGGCGATCGATCTCTAACTTCCAAGCATTTAATATCATTGTTGTGCCAAGAACGCGTATTGCAACTTCCAATGCCTTGGAAAACGTAGCTGATAACATGTCACTACTTAGGGATAGATGTATTGTTGAAATTTTGTATAAGCCTTTTGTCTCTGATAACATAACTGAGCTATGCATTTTTGGTGATGGTCAACAGATACTGCAGTCCATGAACAATGTTGATTCTTTCAAGGACACAACAGTTGATGAAGATGAACACAAGCAGCCCTTGCAAACTGCAGTTGATGGTGAGAAAGGAAACCTCATCCCCAAAGGTGTGGTTTTTCTCAGTAGGCTCTATGATTTGCAGAACTACTGTCCCAACAACACCCACAGTTACACCATGAGGAACGAACAAAGCAACCAGAGAACAAACCACGATCCGGAGTTAGTCAGTCTCGGTACGTATTGCACATCGCAGCAGTGGAAATCCCTTGTCCACTTGTTCAAAAAATATTAGGATGTGTCCACATGGGCATGTGATGACCTGAGTACATACGACACGCGAATAATCCAACACGGGATTTCAAGAAAAGAAGGATCCAAGCCATTGCAACAAAATTTGGGTAAAACACATCTGTCGCTTGAACCCCTTATACAGAAAGAACTGACTAAGTTGTTGGATGTTCGGATCACCTACAAAATTCGTTATTTTACATGGGTGTCTAATGTAAGTTATGTACGTAATAAATCTGGGGAAATCCTCTTATGCATTGATTTCAGAAACTTGAACCATTTGCGGAACAAAAACAACTACCTCGTGCCATCATCTGAACCTATGTTACATGCAGTATCTGAAGCAGTAGTGTCGTCTTCACCTAAAGGTATTTCGAGATACCACCAGGTTCCGGTAGCAGAACCGGATAGTCTATATACAATCCATGAGAAGCTTGGCCCACACACATACCATCTACAATCACTTGATGAGAGGATTGATAATCCTCCTGTGAATGGACAAGATTCTCAAACACTACTTCCAATAGGTCGGGTCGTGCCCCGCGCCATGTACATAGTCTTCTTGTTGCTTGTTGTTTTCATTTTGTTTGCATTGCTTACTAATTTTTTTTTCATTTTGTTTGGTTTTCTTAATACCTTACTATTTTTGTTTTCCGGAAATAAGTGCTGCCATCTACTGAGTTTTGGCTTTTGAATGAGTATGTGGCTGAGATATGAAGAGACTTGTGACACTGCAACACTTGGCCAGTCTTGTGTCCATCTTCTCTATGCTTGGTTATAACCTTCGACTGATTAAGTCTTGACAGAAAATACGAGCCGTCTGTGAGGGAAGTTTTGGTCCAACCATGAACCTGTGTCCACACTGAGAAGCCTCATGCATGTACTCAACTTTCTGCTTTGTGTGTTCAAGCTCATCCAACTAGTAGAAACGGAGAAGGGGAAAATCTAAACTAGGAAACCTATGGCAGAGGTCTTACATGCTTCTCTAAAGGAACAATCTCTTCTGCTCTCAAAAAGTCGGGATCCCTCTTCTACCCAAAAAATAAATAAGTGCCTATGCACAACCCTTTTAAAAAAAAACACAAAGGTGAAAGAAGAGAAAGGCTTCCTGTGCAGAGAGGTGAAGCATGCAACTCCACCAGGGTACTAACCAGGCTCGGTGGAAGTGGATAAATGTGTGTGTTCCTGCATGACTCCACCAGGGTAATGTCTAGGACTGCTGACAGCAGAGCAACACCATAGATGAAAACTTATACTCTGAAAATATTCAACTCGCGAGCTAAACCACCCTTCCCGATTTCAACACACTATGATCAAGCTGAAATTTTGTTGTGTTTGACTGAGTTGGCAAAGGATGAACCATGTTTGTCCATGGGGTAAGTGGGGAAGCTAAAGTAAATTGCACAACGATTCAATACTCCCCAAAAGACCAAGGCCCTGTGTTGTCAATGAACCAAAATAGAGAAGTTGGAGTTTTACCAGTATGTTGCCAAGTGTTGTAGCAGCTGCAACACCCTCCAAAATTTTAGCCGCATCCAATTTCAGAGCCTCCTTTGAGAGTTTGACCTGATGTTTGCATGCACTTGGGTTCACCCCATGAGCTTGTGTGGGTCTTCGCACCCACCTCGCTTGATCGTTTGACAAATAACTTTTGCATGTTGATGTCAATGACATGCTTGCGACCATGTTCTGGTCATACACAAGGTCTTCGCTTAGTGTGTACATGTTGTGTTCGCTATGTAAACATATGTCGCGCTCACACATGGAGTCATATACACTGTCACACAAGCTTCGTCACATTCGTCCAACGATCAATCACAAGCGTCGTGCTTGTCGCTCACACGTCGTTTAGTCATATTGAGCATGTGTGTGTGGATGGTTTGAGTCATCTTATCATCAAGTCATGTAAATGTATGTTTGAAATTTCACGTATGCATCTTTTCACTCGATCACACACTTAGTCGTTTTGCTGAAGTTTTAACGACCGGATTTTCCTCTCACAACCGGACCTTCACCCTACCATTGACTCGATCGATTGTCACCCAGAACAGTGCAAAAGCACCAAGCAAGTGATTTCAAGCTGCACTGCCCGTAGGTTGATCAATCAACCTTCCTATTGGTCAACCGGAGAATTTGACCTAGTAGTCACCTCGAGAATGACTCCCCTCAAAAATTGCATCGAGGATGCAGACGTTGCCTGCTCTGCTAACTGAGAAAAGTTTGCAAATTTCATGAGCAATCCCTCTGCTACCCAGTAGTTTGCTCAGCTTAGAAACTGTGCAGAGGTGATCAGTAGGCCAGCCTCCCAGCATCAGCGTATTTTTTCCCGCCAGCAACTCCCAACAACCCACTACCAGTTTCCTCTAGGAATTACATAGTTTTGGTTGTCAATCTCCCAACTGTCGACTGTCGGTTCCCTCCATTATTATGCATTTTTTGCTGCCAAGGTCCCAGCAGTCGATTGTCGGTTCCCTCCAGTAACTACGCAGTTTTTACTGCCAAGGTCCCAGCATCCAGTTGCCAGTTCCCTCCAGGAATTGCGTAGTTTTGGCTGCCGAGCTCCCGCTACCCGCCCCTTCCAAAAATTGCTCAGATTTTGTCTGCCCAGCCTTCCCGCAGCCTAGACTGCTCCTCCCAAAGATTGTGCAGTTTTGTCCTCCAGCTAAGCCAAACCCTGCAAACAATCACTATCGATCTGGAGTGCCCGTCACCATCTCCCACTGACTTCTGCACAATTTTAACCAACAGTGCCCGAAGCCTCCATCTTAGCTCGAAGCTCACAACCTTGTCTTCTCTACTGGTCACCTGCATCCGAAACGACCATGCATCACGTTAGACTAGGATGTTTATGGATTTGATGTCATCTCTTCATGAGTGACTGAAAATACAGGTACACAAACAAACATGGCGCAAAGAAGGATGGCATGAACAAAGGGAGTACATGCAGAAGGACATGTTCACCAACAGACAAAAAACAATGCATGCAAAGAGATGTGCTCGCGAACGGACGATCATGCAAAGATGTGTTCACGAACAGACGAACGAGAGAACATGAGAGGATGTGTTCGCACACGGACAGACAGACGAACATGCATTTTTCGCGAATGGACGAACCTGTCAAGAATGCCAACATACAAGCAAGGAGCAACATGCAAATGCAACATCAAGAGAACCCAATGACCATTGAAGACTCTGCGCACTTTGCCATGTGGAGGTGAAGTTGTGACACATAATGAGGACATCCATCACCCAACAACACTGCAACTCGACATGCACACCAAGAGTAGCACAAATGTACCAACACTGTCATGTCAAGTCTTGTCATGAGTCATATCGTCCACATCTTTACTGTGGGCCATATTGTCAATCAATGTAAAGTAACATGGAAGTCCAAGAGACCCAATTGTCAAATGAAGAGTCATGTGAAGTTGAAAGGTCATGGAAGTCAAATAGTCATGAGCGAAGTTGAACAGCTACAAGGGTCAGTTTCACCCTTGGCTATAAATACCCCCTGATTTGTACATGCAAAGGACTTTTAACGTCGGCTCCTCCCACATAGCCTTGAGAGTCTGTAATATTTTCTTTGAGGAGTAAGTAGTGGCTCCAATGCCCCGCCCATGGGGTTAGTGATGTATGGTGTAACAATGTGTCTTAGAACTTTCACTTAATTTAGAAGCCTGCTAATAGGCCAACACGTTTTCACACGTGTTGTAACTGTTGTAAGACTAATCTTGAACACTTGTAATGCATGTTTCTTTAACCTGTGTTTAACACTTGAACTCATTCAATTGTTGTAATACATATATATTAATGAAAATGTGTTGTATGAGTTGTTAACGTTGTCCTTCCCATGTTGGTTACCTCCCTAGACATTAGACAAACCTTTCACGTAAACTTTTTATAACGACCATCGCACTTGTGTGGACTCCTCCGCTGTGTGTTTAACGTGTTATCTTTCCTTATGTGTTGTGACTATTGCATCCATGTGGACTGCTCCTCTGGAAGCTATGCACGTCAAGTTGTGTTGTGTGTTCCTAACAGAGTTGGAGCTTCCTCCCATTCGACTTGGGACTCACTCCCACCCTCTCCCTCTAGGGTAAAAGAACCATTGATACAAGTAACACTAGAAATCACCAAGCACGCAAACCTCACTACTCAAAGACAAAGCAGACCACTTTCCTGTGCTGACAAGCAAGAGTTGAGGCAAATCTTTAATATAATCGAAACTGAGCCATCATACCGAATGTGACTCCCACATCAAATGGTGTGAGGTCTAGTTGGGACTTCATACCGAGGTGATCCCCTGAATGTTGGTGGGTCCAGCACCATCAACAGAGTGTTCAAATTCAAAACTTTTTATCGCACTTCATAGATTTTACTGGAGTACCTTAAGAGACATTGTCATTATTGGTGGTTTCTCTCGCACCTATTAACGGTTTACATCATTCAATGATAATCAGGTGGTTTCTACCATGTTCGACTTCAATAAATTTACTCACATGGTTAGATTCGTAAATCGAGAGATGGAGATCAAGACCCTGGATCTAGTTTCATCCATCCAGACTGCATGGAATTATTAAATATTCATGATTGTAAGTGTAGATCCATTGATGGCAAAGTCCATACTATGTCTTCTGTTGACATGGGTATTCAGATGTATTTCCATACTGATTCTTTGAGATACTTGTACTCTAAGTATGGGAATTGTTGGGTGTGTGTTATATTCTTTCCACAACTAGTTGCACGCACGGGGGAGTCACATACCCCCTTGTTCATTGTGTGGGGCGCAACAAGGGGTGTCAGGGGGTAGTAGCCCCCCTTCATGGGGTCTGGCATAGCGCCCCAAGATTTTTTTTTTGGACCCTATATTAGGTGGGTAGACCTACCTATGGTTTTTTGCATGGATTTTGCACATGGTTTTGGGCGTGATGGTTTTTTGCCCATGATATTTTGTAGATTTGTTCAAGGGAACTATGGTTGTGTTCTAATCTAGGGTTAATGGATTAAGTTTTATGAATGATTTGCCACACACAGACACAGACACATATATATATTGTAACATTGAAAGGAATATAATGAAAAATCAATCTAGTAGTCTCGGTTTTGGGATCTAGGGGAAAATATCTATGAATTTTTTTTGTGTTTTTGCCATTATATATTTTCTATTTTTTAAGAATTCATTTGCAGGTAATTTATGTACAGGTTTAAAACCTAGATTTGGAATAGGAGTTGTTTCGGCTTCAAGGGGACGCCTTTGTTGCTGAGGGGTTTTGCTTGGGCTTGTAGTAGACCCTGTTTAGTGGGAGATCTGCAGGATCAATTCTTGCTGTGAAAGAAGATGGTGAGCAGTGGAAAGATAAAGATGGAGAAATTTAATGGTCAAAGTTTTGAGTTGTGTAAACTCAATATGGAGGATTTGCTGGTGGATAAAGATCGAGTACTAAACCAACGACAATGTCAGATGAAGACTAGGCGAAGTTGGATTAGAAAACAAAGACCACAATACGATTGTGTATCTCAAATTTAGTATTGTTGAATGTATCAGGGGAAGATATGATGAAGGCTTTGTGGGACAAGTTAGGGACTTTGTACCAATCTAAGTCTCTGGTGAACAAATTGTTCCTACGGAAAAAGTTGTATAACCTGAGGATGAAGGATGGAGACTTGGTGACAAAGCATCTGAACGCCTTTAATACTATGGTAAGTTAGTTGTTATCTATTGATATTAAAATTTCAGATGAAGATAAGTACATCAATTTGCAGTGTTCTCCACCAGATTCATGGGATAGTATGGTTGTTGCAATAGGTAACAATACAACTACCTTGAAGTTTGATGAAATAGTCTCATCCTTGTTATCGGAGGAGATGAGATGGAAAAATATGGAGGGTCAAAATGGAGATTCCTTGTCTATACAAGGATGGTCCCAGAATAGAAACAAAAATAAGTCATCGACTCAGAGATCTAAATCTCTAGGAAAACCTAAAAAGGTGTGCTAGAAATGCAAAAAGGAAGGGCACTTAAAAAAAGACTGTAGATCTAAATCTCCTGAAAAAGGATAGGGATCTAATGATGCTCCTTCTTTAGAGGGGTAAACCACCTCAGATGAAGGTGGGGATGTGTACTTGGCTTCTTCTTCAAGTACACATGTAGATCATGAGACACAATTGATTGACTCAGGTGCATCCTTTCACTTCA
The DNA here is from genome assembly GCA_031772625.1 of Pinus tabuliformis. Classification (NCBI taxonomy): domain Eukaryota; kingdom Viridiplantae; phylum Streptophyta; class Pinopsida; order Pinales; family Pinaceae; genus Pinus; species Pinus tabuliformis. Next base: position 1,648,753,529 of record CM062817.1, on the reverse strand, counting down.
CTCCTCATAGGGAGTGGCTTTGTGAGTATGAGAAATATGATGGTAGTGATGTCTTCTTAGAATCATCGGACGTGGAAATGTCAAGCTGAAGTTGCAAGGTGGAAGGATTAGAACACTTCCAGGTGTTTTGCATATTCCTGCATTGGCCAGAAATATGATTTTTGTAAGCAAGATGGATTATGCAAGTGTAAAAACATTGTTCGAGAAAGATACCTGCAATATTGTTCGAGGAGCACTGATGTTGATGCGGGGAGTTCGGATTGGAATTTTGTACAAACTTTTGGGTACAGTTTTATGGTTCCTGAAATTGGAGCAGAAAATATAGTGGTCTCTAGAGAAAAGACCATGGTATGGCATCAAAGGCTTGGAATATTGGAGAGAAGGGTATCTAAATACTTAATGGTAATGGTACGGTAGAAGGTATGTCTAATTTCTCTCTAGATTTTGATTTTTGTGAGAATTTGTATATATGGGAAGCAGAATCGGCTAAGTTTTCCCTCTGGTGCTAAGAGGGCGAAAGGGATATTAGAGCTTGTGCACAGTGATGTGTTTGGACCTATTTCGGTTCCATCATTGGGTAAGTTTGTGTACTATGTATCATTTATAGATGACTTCTCAAGGAATACATGGATATATTTTCTCAGGAATAAATCCGAAGTCTTTGACAGGTTTAAAGAATTTAAGGCTCTGGTGGAAAACCAGATATAGAAGAAGATAAAGGTGCTGAGGACAGATAATGGAGGAGAGTTTTGCAAGAAGGAATTTGAAGAGTTTTGTAAGAAGCATGGTATAGCATGACAAAAGACTACTCCATACACACATTAGCAAAACAAAGTTGCAGAAAGAATGAACATGACATTGATGGAAAAGGCAAGAAGCATGCTCTAGGGTGCTAGGTTAGGATAGGAATTCTCGGCAGAGGCAGTGGAGACTACATGTTACCTGGTTAATAGATCACCTTCTTCATCGTTGGAGTATAAGACTCCACATGAGGTATGGACTAGTAAGAAATCCTCTCTTTCACATCCAAGGGTATTTGGCTATGATGCATATGTACATGTTCTACAGGAGAAAAGAACCAAGTTGGATAGTAAATCTGAAAGGTGCATCTTTATTGGGGATAAGGATGGTTTAAAAGGTTATAAGCTTTGGAATTCAGAAACAAGGAAGGTTATGTAAGGTGTTTAGAGAGGTGAAATATGTTATTAAACATGAAGTCCTACCAAAAGAACATGATAAGATAGAGTTTGAGCTAAAGGAGGAAGAATCAAACCCTACAAAAGAACATGAATCAGAAGATGAAGAGCCACAAACTCCAGCTATGAGAAGATCAGTTCGAGAAAGAAGGAAAACATAAATGTATATTCCATTTGTTTTTTGTACAAATTTTACTTTGTCTATTACTGATGATGATCCTAGAACTGTCAAGGAGGCAGTAGATTCAGAGGATGGAAAACTCTGGAAAGAGACCATGGTTGATGAAATGGCATCTTTGGACAAAAATGAGGCTTGGGATCCGGTGGATTTGTCGGCTAGAAGGAAAGCATTAGAAGAAAATGGGTGTTTAAGAAGAATATGAATGCATAAGGCCAGGTGGAGAAATACAAAGCTCGGTTGGTAGCAAAGGGTTATTCCTAGGTGTCGGGAATTTATTTTACTGATAATTTTTCTCCTATTTCTAAAGTAGCTTCTATTAGATTAATTTTATCTGTTGTTGTTGCTTTTGATTTCAAGGTAGAGTAGATGGATGTGAAGACAAAATTTATTTACGGGGATCTGGAAGAAGAGATCTACATGAAGCAGCTTGAAGGCTTTGCGGTGAAGGGAAAGAAAGAACTGGTATGCAGGTTAAAAAAGTCTTTGTATGGGTTAAAACAACGACCAAGGATGTGGTATCATAAATTTGATACATATATATGGGGACTTGGATTCACTAGAAGAAAAGAAAATCACTGTGTCTATTTTAAATTAATTGGTGACCATCACATTATGGTTGAGGACAAAAAAGTGTTGATGGTAAAGGTGGAAACTTTGAAGAATCTTGCAGATGCATTGACGAATTTTGTAAACACTGAGAAGTTTTTTTGGTGTAGAGAAACAATGGGCATTGTAGGGCTAGACCAATGCCAATAAGATCTCTTATGACCCACTATGTGGAAAAAAAATCAACAAGTGGGAGAATGTTGGGTGTGTGTTATATTGTTTCCACAACTAGTCACATGCATGGAATTTTCACATGGTTTTGGGCATGATGGTTTTCTTCCCATTGTATTTTGTTGATCCGGTCAAGGGAACTATGATTATTTTCTAATCCAGGGTTAATGGATTGGGGTTTATGAATGCTTCAACATGCATATATATATATGTGTGTGTGTGTGTGTGTGTGTGTGTATTGTAACATTGAAAGGAATATAATGAAAAATCAATCTAGTGGTCCCAGTTTTGGGATCCAGGGGAAAATCTCTATGTATTTGTTTTTTGTTTCTCGCCATTTTATATTTTAAGTTTTTTAAGAATTCATTTGCAGGCAATTTCTGTACAGGGTTAAAACCTATAGGAATGCCTACCTCAATGATGTTTATATGAAAGCATGATATGGTATTCCTTGAGTGTTTGCTTGAGTTCTTTAACTAATTGGTCTCTGATCTGAACCTTTAACATGATAAATCACTTCAATCATCAAACCTTTTTTTTAGCTTTGCACTTTAGGGGGAAATTTGTTACACTAAATTTTTTCACCATGACTTTCGATTCAAATCTCTCGCTAGTTGATGAGTGTCTCAAGTGAATCCATTATGAAGCTTGAAGTAAAAAAATAGCAGGGACAAAAGGAATTTGAGGTGCACTTCTTAAAACCAATTTTTGAGTATCTGCGTAGTTTTCCTAGCAATTACCTACGCATGTGAAGTTTTTACCATTTTGGTTTGCGCAATTCTACACAATGTCTTCCATTATAAACTACGCAATCATGTTCACGAAATTAAAAATAAAAAAGTAAATTCTAGAAGCTTTGATGGAGGAATCTTATCCAAATTAGAAACCTCGAACTACTACATACATGCACCTCATCCCTTGGTTCATGGAACTAATATCATCCTCTTAAGCATCATATCCTTTTAGAATAGGAACTAGAAACCTCCTCCTCTTGCCTATAAATTGAGCATAAGACTAGAGGAATGAGAGAGACTTGGATTTGTAAACTTATGCTACTGATTTTGGGTCTAAAGAGCTTGTCATCAAGGGAAGGAATGAAGAACATTGGAAGAGGCTTGTGACATCAAGGCAACCAGGTTGTAAACTTGTTCTCTTTTGAATTTAATACAAAGTAGTTGTTCTTTCCTAATTGCATCTATTTTGATGTTATTTGCGAGATTCCTTGATCACTCACATGGTTTATAACTGATTATTGATTCAACTATATGTTGTATGTTAAGTTATGGATTTCATTTACCTTTGATTTTATATGCGAGATGCTTTGATCCCTTTGAATGTTTTTGTCTATGCAGATCTCTTTTGGAGCATCATGGAGAAGTTATGGAAAGCATTGGGAAAGCCTCTAAGGCATTGAGAAAAAGTTGGTTTTGGAAAGAACTGAAAGGACTTCCACAAGCGCATCGCTAATAGGTAAGTGATTCTTCGCGTACTACATGTTTCATGTTTTAACTATAGGCTAAGCAAAGGTAGAAATTATTTTGATGTTTGTTACTAAGCTTTGGTGGAAATATAGATTCTCCTATCCCTCTCTCTCTTTAGGGTGCAACTTGAGTCATGTAAAGTGTCTCCTACTTTATAGGAGCCTTGGTTGAGTTTGTTTTGAGTTGTAATTAGGTAATTCAGTTTAACTGACTTTTTTAGGGTGTAACTTGAGTCATTTAGAGCGTATCCTACTTTATAGGAGCCTTGGTTTAGTTTATTTTGAATTTTAATTAATTAATTCAGTTTAACGAGTTAATGACAGTTAAACTAGTTCCAACTGTTGCAGGAACTAGTGGGAGGTCTATTAGTGTGGTGCTTTCTGCCATGATCAACCATTTAACTGATGATTGATTCATAAATAACTCATGCATGTCAGATCTAAGAGTTACCCAGTTGAGATTGGAGTCTAGGGAAAATGTACTATTAGTTGCATAATCATCCGAATTGTAAAGGTGGTGCATGTAGTCAGAGGAAGGCCTATGAGGATTGCACAATTCGAATTGAGAAATCTCCCTAATTAATAGAAGAAAATTTTCAAGGAAACAATACAAGGAAATAGGGACTTGGGCAAGCAATAAATTGGTTAAGTATTGGCCTAGGCTTGTCTAGGAAGTTGTGAGACAGATAGAGATAGTGAAGAGGTTTCCCAAGCTTGAGCAAAGCAATGTAATCTTCTCATATTTTGTTGCTAATGCAATATGCAGATTGCAAGGGTTTTTAGCTGTGGAATTCCCCAGGAAATCATTGTGTAATTTGTTGATTGAATTCTTTCTCTTGTATGCTTCATGATTTTGAGATCATTTAATTGTTTCCGCTGATGAGCAGAGTAGATTCAAGTTTATTGCTTTAGAAAATTACATTTAGTAGTTTTAATCTACAGGGAATGTCTACATGGTATAATAGAAGAAATCACTCCAGAAGAGCAGAATACGAGTTTGTCTTTTTTGCAGGTGAAATCGAATTTGCAGTATCATACTTCAGAGCCAACAAGATGTTGTTCTACGGATTGAGACTCGAATGTGTCATTGAGGGTAGCTCGAACTATATTGCTTGGAAGAACAATATGGAGGCAATGTTGGAAGACAACGGGCGTAAGGAATTCATAGACAAAGATATTCTTAATCCTCCAACAACTGATGCCCAAGATCAGGCAGAGTGGAGAAAATGTGTTGCAAAGGCAAGAAGTATTATCCTAGAATGAGTTCAAGATCATATCGTCTCAAACCTCCAAGGTAAGGAGACTCCATATGCAATGTGGAAAGCATTTACATACATGTTTCAAAACAACAGTGACCACAGGAAGTTGGCACTGAAGGACAATCTCAAAAAAATCATTATGGAGAAGGGTGACACAATACCAAAGTACTTGACCAAGTTCACCCAATGTCGGGATGAGCGTGGATGTGTTAGGGTTACAGTGGCTAAAGATGATCTGGTCAGCCTAACACTTCTAGTCCTTCTGAATATCTAGCACAACTACTAAGATTCAGTAAATGGAAGGGAGAAGCTACTAGAGGAACTGTTTGTGGTCCAACTTGGTGCAATAAGAGATTCAGCGGACACCAGAGATGGATCCTCATCCAAGCATGATAACGAGGAGAGTTGTGCCTTAGATGGAAAGGTGAAGAAAGGGAAAGGGAAGTCATACCATTCCAAATATGATTCCAGTCAGGGCGAAAAAAAGGACTTGTCGAAGATAAAATGTTTTCACTGTCATGAGCTGAGACACTATGCCACGAAGTGTCCAAACAAGAAGGCCAAGAAGAAAGCCTCAAGAGGAGTGATAAGTGAAGCTCTTGCTGGACAATTCGAGTTGGATTTCACCCTTATCGCTTGCATGGTGACATTTATGATGGGTAGTGTGTGGTATCTGGATAGTGGAGCATCATTCCATATGATCGACAACAAAGAATTATTAAGTGACTTAGAGGAGAAGGACCTCCATATGCACATCGAATTGGGAGATGATGAAAGGTATAATGCAACCGACATCGATATTGTTACTTTTCAGAGGGATTATGATTCTCCTCTCACATTAAAAGATGCCATGTATGTTCCAGGTCTGAAGAAGAATTTGGTTTTAGTTTCTATATTGGAGGACCATGGATACAGTGTGATATTTAGAAAAGGAAAGGCTTTCCTTTATCACATAGCCTCAGGACAAGTGAAGCAGATTTAGGTTCGAGTGAATAACCTCTAAAAATTGGATGTAGAAGATTGTGTTGCCTTGAGCACAAAAGCAAAGAAGGTGCAGAGCCGAGACATTGGTGAGTTGTGGAATAGAAGATTGGGTCACTTGAACCATAGAGCTTTGAAGATCATGCAACATATTTCTACAAGACTTCCCAAGGGTGGACTAGAGCATAGAGATACATGAAAAGGGTGTATATTGCAGAAGTACACCAAAGCCACCTTTCATGACAAGGACACTCGAGTGCAAGTGATCCTTGAAAGAGTTCACGTAGATGTGTGTGGACCGTTCTCGACAACCTCCATGACCAAGCACATGTGTGATGTCACATTTGTAGATGATTTCTCACGTAAGTGCTGGATTTTCTTCATGCAGAAGAAAGATCATACGTTCTCTAAATTTTGTGAATTTAAAGCACTTACTGAGAAAGACACTAGCAGGAAATTGAAGGCTCTCAGGAGCGATAACGGTGGAGAATATGTGTTGAATGAATTCAAAAAATGTTGTGCATCAGAAGGCATTCAATGGGAGTTAATAACACCCCATAACCTAAAACAAAATGGGGTGGCTGAAAGGAAGAGCATAAGTATTGTGGGAGTTGCATCGACAATGTTACATGATCAAGGCCTATTGTTGCACTTATGAGTTGAAGCATACAACACAGTTGTATATGTGCAGAACATAAGTCCTCATTGCATTCTTGGGATGAGTGCACTAGAAGAAGCTTTTTCATGTAAGAAACTAGATGTGGCACACTTCATGATATTTAGTTCATAAATTTACTGTCATGTTACCAAGGATGCAAGGAAAAAGCTAGAGCCAATAGCTAAGTTAGGCATATTTGTGGGGTACACTAATACACCTAAAAACTATCAGGCGTACCTTTTGTCTCACAGGATAATAGTGGTTCATAGAGATGTGAATTTTGATGAAGAAAAGTCCATGAGATGTTCCCTCGAGAGGGAACTTCAGTTACATGCAAATGAGGAACTTTTAGCTCCAAAGGAAGAACCTCGAGATGATGTGGAGCAGCCACATGTAGAGGAGCAGAGAGTGGAAGCACCCACTCATGTAGAGACTTCCAGAAATGGGAGGTTGACAAATTGATGCATGATGCTAGAGATAATGTGGGAGCACCCACATCACAGCATAGGCAAAGGAGGTCACCAGATCGGTACACTGGCTACATGGCTCTGATGAGCAAGAGTGTAGAGATTGATCCATCCTCATTTGAGGAAGCAGTGCAACAACCAGTATGGGTTGATGCCATGGTAGAAGAGTATGACTCCATTATCAGAAATATTGTTTGGGAAGTGGTCCAAAGACCAGTAGACAAGTCAGTGGTGAGTTCTAGATGTCTTTACAAGGTAAAGCAAGCAGTAGATGGGAGTGTGGAGAAACACAAGGCTAGATTTGTGGCCATAGGGTTCTCTCAGGTGGAGGGAATTGATTACGAGGAGACCTTTGCTCCAGTAGCAAGGTACTCTTCAATCAGATCTATTCTAGCACTTTCAATGCAGATGGGATGGAAGATACATCATATGGATGTGAAGACAACATTCCTCAACAGAGTGATTGAGGAAGATGTGTACATTGAGCAGCCGAAAGGATTTGAGACCTTCAACAGAGAGTTGCATGTGTGCAGATTCAAGTGAGCATTGTATGGATTGAAACAAAACCTTGTGCTTGGTACACCATAATTGATAGTTATTTCACCAGGTTGGGCTTCACCAAAAGTGAAGCAAATGCAAACCTTTATCATATTGTGGTTGAAGGTAAATTTTTTATTATAGTATTATATGTTGATGATGTAATTCTAATAGGCGATGAGAAGCTGGTAAAATCTTGCAAACAGGATCTTGCAAGAGAATTCGTGATGAAGGATTTGTGGCTAATGCAATATTTCCTTGGTATGGAAGTATGGGAAGGAGATGAGGAACTGTTTGTCTCTCAGGGCAAGTATGCCAACGGGATATTGAAGAAGTTCCATACAGAGAGAAATAAACCCATGGAGACTCCTCTAGCAGGGAATTAGAGGAAGGAAGATGCTACTTCAGGTGAAGTAGTGGAGGCTACTATTTACAGGAAGCTTGTTGGTTCACTTATGTATTTGGTGAATACACAATCAAACATATGTTTTGCGGTTAACCCGCTTAGTCAAGAAATGGTTAAGACAACCAAACTCTATTGGAAGACATCTAAACAAGTGTTGAGATACCTCAAAGGCACCACTGAGTTTGGTCTTTGGTATAGACGGACAAAGGGAGTGACGCTGCAAGGCTTCATAGATGCAGATTGGGCAGGGAGTCCATCCAACAGGAAGAGCACATCAAGGGGAATATTTAGTATTGGGTCAACAACAATTTCTTGGTACAACAGGAAGCAGAGATCAGTTGCACTCAGTTCAATAGAAGGAGAGTACATGGCTACACTCAAGTAGCTTGTGAGCCTATCTGGATGAGGAAGATCCTTGTTGAGTTATTTGGTCAGCAGATGGATCCTACAATGTTTTATTGTCACAACCAAAGTTGTATTAAACTCGCTGAGAATCTAGTTTTTCATGATCAGTCCAAGCATATCGACATCCGGTATCACCATCTACGAGATTATGTGTAGAGGAGAATCATGTTGTTGGAGTACATTCCTATAGAGGAACATGATGCAAACATCTTGACTAAGGCACTGTCAAGAGGCAAAATTGAGTTCCGTAGATGTAAGATTGAGGTATCTAATAATCCCTTTCTTGTTGAGAGGGAGTGTTGAAAATGCAATAAGAAAATCCTAATTTAGTTTTGTTCTTAAATTAAATTAGGAATAAAATTACCCGGATGCGGGTGACCACTAAGGCAATTAATGGAGACTCGACAAAACGACGGAATTCAGACAAGACAGATGGTGGCCAGCACACCATCCCAAGTCCACCTGAAATGAGAGCAGGCCAGCCTGCATGCTGCATTTAATGGCCACTCAGGCCGAGACCCGGACACTGTTCACCTTAACATGGAGCCCTTCAACCCCTCAGTCTGCCCTCCTTCCCTCAGCATTTGCCCGCCCCTTGCTGGAAATCCCTGCAGTAGAACTGTTACCGGAAGACGTTGCTGGCTTCTGTGCTGTATCGACCTTGGAAATGGGCATCATTATTCCCATTCCAGGCATTTCCCTCTGAATCCTGCCCAGTCGCCCTCTGTTCATACTCTGCTATCCTTCCCGGCTTTCTCTCCTGCTGAATTCCAGTCCCACCACACTGATATGGTCTGTCACCGAATGAGGAGCCACAGAGGTGGTACCCACGGTGGCAGCGCTCGCCCACAGGCAGCGCAGAGCTCGGAACCTACCTCTCCACATCCTCCCCATGAAAATTCTCCCCCTCCCAGCTCGCCTCACAGACATTTTCCTCAAACTCGCAGTGGCGGGGTCGTGTGCAGGCTTCATTTAACGAGCACAAAGATTTCAGGCTTCATATAGCCACTTTTCCTCTGCACCCCAGTTCGGTCCCTCACTCGACTCAATTCAGGTTCCAGAGCAACCTGAACAGGCCTATCATCACGGCCAATGTCACCATTGTCTTCTCGGAAGAAAATGAGCAGCACAACGCTCCTGTGAGAAACTCTGAAACACAGCTTCAGGAGGAACGCAGTCAGGGAATTGGACGTGACTCTGGGCTGCTCCCGACGGAAGAAGGCAGGGGAATTTGGCGTGGCAGACTGCATGCAGGAGGAGGACACACTAGAGACATTCGGCAACCAGGTGGCAGCTTAGTTGGTGCTTCTATTTGATGGCTATGACCGGCAGTTCGAGCGGCACTCTTCCTGCGAGGGAGCCACCAGGTGGCGTGGAGGAAGGCGGCGTGGCGGAGGCGGACGAAGTTTGGTATCAGTACGCTTGTCGCGTTGTCGAGGAGACCCCTGACCAGGATGAGCCCAAGTGAAGCCATGTGGCATCCGCTGCCACCCACGCGCCAACTCAAGTCCTTGCTACTCACTGGTGTAGTCCAGTCACTTGATGTTTTTGTTTTTTGGCCAATCGATAGGCAGTTGTTTGGTCAATTTAGTGTGTTCTAAATTGCTGATTAAAATGTCAATCCGGGATTCGTAAACTGACGAAGTGAATTGTACTATATGTACAAGATAACCATTTCCTTAGTCTTTTGTCGTTTTTGAGTTTTTTTAGTTTGTTTTTGGATTTATCTTTCCCTAATGTGTGATGGCGAAAATGAAAGTTAAGTATGGATGGTAATGGTGATTTCTACAGTGATTTTCCCAAACTTAAAAGTGTTCAAAAAGAACGCTTTAAAATAATTGTAATGAAATCAATTCTTAAGAGGAAGTAAATGTATCAAACAGTGAACTAATGACAATGGCCCAGTATCCTTGCTGCTGTATGAAAAAGAAAGTAAAAACTAAACTTAAAGCAACTCAAAAAAACTAAAAGCAAAGCAACTAATTCACACTACTTCAACTCTTCTGATCCTTTACCCTTTAGCTCAATCTACCTTGTGGGAAGCAATCATGAACAAGTTAAGAAATATGATATCTAAATGGCAAGAAATTAAATTGCATAAAGGAAACTAATCACACTACTTCAACTCTTCTGATCCTTTACCCTTCAGCTCAATCTACCTTATGGGAAGCAATCATGAATAAGTTAAGCAATATGATAACTAAATCACACTACAATAAGTAATATTCTGATTCCTTACTGATAGAGTCACTTGACTATAGAAAGAAACCATAAACAAATGAGTAGTATGATGTCTAAGTAGCAGAAAAATAAATAAGCAAAACACAATTTGAAAAAGGACAGTGCTGGAATTAAACTTCAGAAAATGAAAATTAGCAGGAAGGATAAGATGATCTCATATGTCAGTAGTTATCAAAAAGATGAAAATTTGCCCGGGCTGCCTAAGAAAACCTGTAGAAAAGTATTGATCAGCTGACAGCTATAAGAAAACATAAATGAAAATGTAAACAACAGTGAATTAAAAACATCAAAACAACATGTTATATACAAGCTAATGATTATGAAAACAGAAACATAATAAAATCAAATGAAAACTATACAGGGCTTTAGTGCGTAGGGGCCCTCTGCCACCTCATCCAGTCAACGAACAGTCACAAAAACGAGCTCAGGAAAGTAGGCTTCTCATGTATTAAAGTGGCAGCAAAATATATAAAACAGAGTGCAGTGGGGTGATAATAACAACAGTTCAAAAATTACATCTCCCAAAAGCTTCTACACAGCGTTTATCAACGCGTTATTTATAATGAAAAAGTGTTTTAACTAACTAACTAAATCCTATGATGTCAACTGCGTTTCCAGAGACACGTAGATCTCCTCAGCCCGAGATCTAGCGTAACGGTCATCATGTCCATTAAATCTTCGGAGTGGTAGCTGTTGGATTCAGGTTACGGGGTTGATCTCCAGGTGTGCCGATGTCTCCTTGAGCTGAGGATTGTGCCACGTAAACTTTCACGTGCTCAAAACAGAGACGTGCCACCGCTAAATTCCTTGGTTGGCTTTGCCTTTGACCCTTGTTGACCGTGGCCTTTTATGGATGATTTGGCTGATTTGAAGGGACGCGTTCCATGTACCCGTCACCTGTAGCTTGCCCATGTGGCTCGTTTCTTCATAGGACATCTGTAGCATAGCCTTTAACAAAATGGCTACGGAATCCTGTGCTGGCTGCGGAAACTGACAAGTTTCCGCATCTGCCTGAACAAAAATCTAAACCAAACAACAGTCATAAGCATAGTTAGAAAACCATGTCAGAAGCTCTTTTTAGACTATAATGCAATGATTTAACAGCTTGGTGGATGAAGTAAGTGGAAAAAGAAGGCTGAGAGAGTGTATAGGAAGGTGCAGGTTTGAGGCTTAACATACCCCCACTGTGAAGGTGTTGCATGTCCTCATGCAACCAAAATTTAGTTATTTCCCTTTAATCCATATGTTCTGAGGCTTCTTCTAGGACATCTAGCCCTCTTTTCTTCTTCTTTGATGCTAACATCATCCTGGGTTTCCTGACTAGACATTTGAACTTGAGATTAATCAATGCTCTGCTTAACTTTTTGCACTTTTTCTTCACTTTCCTGTTTTTCTTTTGCCACAGACCTAAATGGAGCATAGTGTTATCATGGACAATCTTATCTACCTTGCTCTGCTCTTTGAGTGCTTCATTTTCCTGTTTGATATGCCTATTTAGGACTTCTAATTCAAATACCTCCTGTTTCAAAGATTGAACTTGTGCATCTAGTGGCAGAGTGGTACTCGGTCCTGCAGCTGATTGTTCTAAGGATTCCAGGTAGTTATATACCTCTTGCTGATTAGGATCTACCTTAGGTGTCTTTCTTGGACTAAGCTCAAAATTTGGTGGAGGAGGAGGACTGCTCTCTCTTTTCGGCCGAAAAGGGCTTTCATCATGTGGAGGACTTGGTTCAATGCTTGGCTGAGCTGGAGATTTCTCAAGTGTCTCTTCACCTAAATCAATAAAGTGAGGCTGTTTTTCTTGGGTTTTATTCACCTTTCCTTTTAGCTTAGTGCTCCTCCTTAAGTATGGATTAGTACTCTTTTCTTGTGTACTCTGTTTTCTTTTTTGCTTTTTCTTTGTTATAGCAGCAGCCTAAAGATGTACTAATATTTCTGACAGTGGTTGATAATCCTCCTCTATGGATTGCTCAGGGGATGGATAGACTTCTTGGATGGTTTTTTTGCCTTTTTCTTTCTTCTGTTTCTTATTTTTAGCTCTATCTTCTTCTTCTTTTTGGACAATTTCTTGAGTTTCTATAGTAGGGGAGTCTTGGACTGTAGTGTTCTTTTCTCTCCTCCTACTTTTCCTTGGAATCTTTGGTGGACTACTTCCAGAGGCCTCAGATGGCTCTTGGAAGTAGTTTCTTGTCAAGAATTGCTCCCAAGTATCTTTAGTTTTCTTCAACTGGTCCTCAATAAGAATTTTTATGAGTCCATGATGGTAGAGATGAGGTTCAATGTTGCCTATGTGTTTTTGAGTTGTAATACTCATATTTTTCAGACTCAATAACAGAAAATGAGGCAAATTAAGAGTGTGACCCTCTAGGAAATTCATCATCAGTCTAGCATGATACATATACATAGAACCAAAATGACCTTCACACGTGATAAATTTCTGGATAACTAACAGTAGACTAGACCATTCCTCTTTTAGTGCATGAACAGGGATGCCTCTTGTAAATACGGTGGTATCCATACCTTGGTTTTGAAGCATGATTCTCCATATCTGATCGTCCACACTTCTATTTTTAAACCACCTTTCACCTTCTTGAGGTAGGCCTGTGGCAGCTGCTACTGTGGCCTCAGTCACTGTGAACTTCAAGTCTCCAATCTCCATTGTTTGTCCATCAAAAGACCGTGCAAAAGCTTTGGTCACATCCTTGTTATGGCCTCTAAACTTTTGGATAAATCATAACCATCTGACTTTCTTCAGCAATTCCTTAGTTTTAGGATAACCTTCCAAGTATTTCAGTCCTTCCGGCTCTGCTCTCAGTAATTTTCCCATCCTCTGTTTTAAATTCCAACTGAGAGTTCTTCTGCGTATGAGGATTCAGAAAAAAATGGCTCGGTTACAGGATTTAGGATAGACTGTAGTGGCTACAATCGGGGTTTAGAACAAATTGTAGTGGCTGCAGTCGGGGTTTAGGATAATTGTAGTGGCTGCAATCGGGGTTTAGAACAAACTGTAGTGGCTGCAGTCGAAAATGGAGAACAGGGAATGGAAGTACCTGAATTATCGGAGGAACAGAGGGTGAGCAGCAGTAAACAAGTTCAAAATAAAATGCGGATGCATGCGAGGAGTATGGTATTAGTGGAGTGGTAAACGAATGGAGTAACGTCAGGATTTTTTTTTGAATCGGATGACTGTGTATGAAATTTTTACACGTCTCAACAGATGGCTGCGGAAATTACGGCTAAGAAGAACCGTAACACAATAGGTCACATCTCAAGAGTATGGGTAGTAAATGGAAGTGCAGTCAGTCTTGAGTTTAAACTCGAAATAATCATGAGACCGTTGGAGAAATGAATGCAAGGTGTGTGGAGTGATATCGTGGAATAGGAGTGGTAATGGAGCTATCGTATCAAATCATTGCACATGGTAGAACTTGTTATGGTTTGATAACTATGCGTAATTATGACTTGAATTGTTATTTGATAAAAAAAAATTATCATACCTTTGGAAACTTTGTCATTTCTTGCTCAAGGCTTCTAACCAATTGCTCTTCCTTGATGTCTTGGAGATGCCCCATGTATTTAGCTCAATTACACCTGCATTTCATGATTATTGTACTAATAGTTGACTGTAAATTTGAAAACAGAGTGATGCTGGCTACGGAAATCGTTTCTGGCTGCGGAAACTGCTTCTGGCTGCGGAAACGGTTTCTAGCTGCGGAAACTGAGACAACACCCACTTAACTGAACAAAGGTAGTTAGAGAAGAACTAACTGAATGAAAATAGTCCTGAAAGGGACTTTTATTGATGAAATGAAATGGAATGAGTGGAATGAAATGAAAATGAAGTGGAGTGAAGTGAAATGGAAATGAGAATGAGATGGAGGTGAAGTGAAATGACAAATGAGATGGAGTGAAGATGGAAAGAGAAGGAGAGGAGAATTTTTTTTTTGGAAAATATAGAGTGTCGGGTGTCCCTGATTTTCACTCTACATTTTCTGTATAAGACCGCCAATCTATGATTGGTTTTCAGGCTTATACGATTTTTTATTTATTTATTTTTTTTTCACTGAAAAAAAACAAAGGCTAGGCTGATGGAGGAGAAGGATTCTTCTCCACCAACCTTATTGCAGAATTCTCTTAGAACATTTTGACAAATTCCTCTTTTGAGAGTGGCTTATGATAAACTTTCAATCGGTGGCCATTCACAATGAGAGGAGTTTGAAATTCATCAATGGTCTTGATTCTTACCTCTCCATTGTTAAAGACTTTGTCAATCTCATATGGCCCAAGCCAATGAGTCTGAAATTTTCCTTTGAAGTCTTTAAACTTGAAATAAAACAATAACGCCCAATCTCCCTCTTGAAACTTTCTCTCTTTGATGTATCTGTCATGCCACTTAGCTCTTTGATATTGAACTAGATCAGTACTTAAAATTGCATCTTGTCTGATCTCATCTAGCTCATTCAGCTGCTCCATTCTGTGCTTTTGGGCTTCTGATAGATTCATCCCCAACTGGACTACCATCTTGAAAGTCTTGACTTGAAACTCAATGGGGATCAGGACCTCTTTCCCATAAATAAGTTCATAGGGAGAATGTCCTGTTGTATTCCTCCATGTAGTTCTGTAGGCCCATAAGGCTTCAGGAAGCCTTTCTGCCCAATCTTTTCTGTGTAGATGAACAGTTTTGGTGATGATGCTTTCAAGAACTTTGTTTGTAGACTCCACTTTGCAATTTGCTTGCGGATGGTAAGGAGTAGATTTTCTGTGCTTGATTTTGTATTCTTCTGTCAGCTTCTCCATCAAGTTAGATGTAAATTGACTTCCCTGATCTGTCAGAATTCCTCTTGGGACACCAAAACGAGTAAAAATATCCTCAAAAAGAAATTGAACAACTGAATTTTCAGTGGCAAAAGGCAATGCTTTGGCTTCTACCCATTTAGTGACATAATCAGTGCATACCAATATATACTTCTTTTGTTTAGATGGTGGATTAATGGGTCCAATGAAATCTAAAGCCCATTTTTCAAAGGGTTCGATGAGTACCTGTGGTTGTAATGGCATTTCATTTGAAAGAGTCGGTCTCCCAACTCTTTGGCAGCTGTCACACCTTCTGACATATTGTTTTGCATCTTTGAAAAGGGAAGGCCAATAATATCCTAAAGAAAGGATTTTATAGGCTGTCCTTTTGTCAGCAAAGTGTCCACCACATGGTTCATCATGACATGCGTTGAGGATGTCAGGCATTTCATCTTCCCGAACACATCTTCTGATCACACAATCTAGCCCTGTTTTAAACAA
Source organism: Pinus tabuliformis (assembly GCA_031772625.1). NCBI lineage: Eukaryota > Viridiplantae > Streptophyta > Pinopsida > Pinales > Pinaceae > Pinus > Pinus tabuliformis. Next base: position 1,648,737,646 of record CM062817.1, on the reverse strand, counting down.
TTCATTAGAAATCTATGAATAACTTGAACTCTCCTGAATACTTTTTCTTTTTTCACCAGGAAATAGGTGTGGAGGTAGCTTCCCTGTGACCAAATAGTTAGCAATATCTGCATACCAAGGAGTCTTAGTAGTTACTGCAAACAAATATTCATCTGGAAACTTATCCTCTACAGGAGAATCTTCGTTAGTATTTTGGATTCTAGACAAGAAATCAGCTACTGTATTTTGTTTCCCTGGTCTATCCAACACAGTAATATTGAATTCTTGTAAAATTAAGAGCCATCTTGTAACTCTGCCGTTAGTAACAGGTTTATTCATGAGATATCTAATTGCAGAATGATCAGTATGGACAAAAGTTTCATAGCCATTTATATAGTGTCTAAACTTATAGATTGCATGAACAACAACTAAGAACTCTTTCTCAATCACAGCATAGTTTAACTCAGTGGGAGTCAAATTTTTACTGGTGTAGTAAATGGCATAAGGAACTAAATCCTTTTGTCCCAACACAGCTCCTAGAGCTGTATCTGAAGCATCTGTGGAAATATGGAAAGGAAGTTTCCAATTCGGCCCTCTCAAAATGGGTGCTTCAGATATTCTTGTTTTCAAAGTTTCAAATGCAGATTGACAATCAGGATCCCATTTGAATTCACAATCTTTTGTAAGTAATTTGAAGAGTGGAGATGTTATTTTGGTGAAGTTTTCAATAAATCTTCTATAGTATCCAGTAAATCCAAAAAAACTTCTAACATCTTTTTGACAATTTGGAATAGGCAACTTGGAGATGACTTCAACTTTTGATCTATCAACTTTAATCCCATCTCCTGAAATATGATGTCCTAAAACAATCCCTTCAGTAAACATCATAAAGCATTTTTCATGACTTAATGATAGGTTTGTTTCTTTACATCTTATAAGGACTTTTTCCAAATTCTTTAATGCCTCTTCAAACGAATTAACATAAACTGTAAAATCATCCATATAAACCTCTACACAATCATGGATTAGATCGGAAAAGATTCCTAGTGCTGCCCTTTGAAATGTTGCAGGTGCATTACATAATCCAAAAGGAAGTACTCGGTAAGCAAAAGTTCCCCATGGACAGGTAAATGTGGTCTTGTCCTGATCTTCAGGTGCTACCTGAATCTGATTGTAACCACTAAAACCATCCAAAAATGAAAAATACTTTTTTCCTGCTAAAGTATCTAATACCTGATCGATAAAGGGTAAAGGAAAGTGATCCTTCAAAGTTGCTTTGTTCAATTCTCTGTAATCAATGCATACCCTCCATTTACCATTCTTTTTAGGTACTATAACCAAAGGAGAAACCCATCGGCTATCTGAAATTGGATAAATGAAGTTTACATTAAGTAACTTTTGGAGCTCTTCTTTCACTATCTCCCTAAGGTTTGGATTCATCCTTCTCTGAGGTTGTCTGATTGGTCTACTGTTTTCCTCAATGTAGATGTGATGAATGCAAGTCTTAGGGTCAATACCTTTCATATCGGTATACTCCCATGCAAATGCAGTAGAATGTTTTTGCAAGATTTTGGTTAGTTCTTCCTGTTGTGATCTTTCCAAATTTTTGTTGATATTCAATGTTTTTCCTGGAAAGATCTCAATGGCGGAACTACCAAATTCTTCCATAGAGAAAAGAGACATTTTTCTAGATGATAAATACTCAATGTTAGAATCTAACTGAAAATGTGTGTGGTCATATTCTGAAGATGTTTCAAAATTTTCTGATGTGTTCAGAATTTGACTATCTTCACTAACTTCAGAAATGGTAAAGACAGGTTGTATAGTATCTTCATCATCAATCCATTCATTATCTCCTATTTCTGTAATTGCTTTTGCTGGAGGATACAGATTGAATTTCTTTGTCGAATTACCATCAGAAATATACATATCCCCAGACCTACAACTGATGAAAGCATCGGCTGTGGCTAGCCAAGGTCTTCCTAAGATGAGAGGATGTCCTCCTAAATTACTCTTGGGAGTTAAAATCATGAAATCCACTGGATATTCCCAAGAGTCTAAGGAGACTGAAATGTCTTCTAATACACCATATGGTTTAATAATTGATCGATCTGCAAGTTGCAGTAAAGTAGGTGTAAAGAGAAGGTTAGGAAGTTTCAGTTGTTCCATAGTCTGTCTACTCATAATGTTGATAGCAGCCCCTAAATCAATCAAAGTATCTGGAATTTCAACCCCATTGATATGTGTTTTGACAATTGGACTACTGGGATCTACATACTTCTGCATAGTAATTTTTCCCATCATGATGTTTGCAATTTTCCCTACCAGGTGGATTCTTCTTGTGTCTCTAGATTTCCTTCCTGGTCTTTTAAGACTCAACTCCTTTATTTTTTTTGCTAGAATAGGAATCTCTTTAATGGCTTGTAACAAGGGAATTTTGATACAGACATTATTCAATTCATCTAGAAAATCATAGTCAGGCAACAAGATTTGTTTTTCCACCCCTTTGTCAATTTGTAATCTTTCAGGAAAAGGAGGTGCGGATGAAGATGTAGGTTGCTCAACTATAGGAGTTGTGGGGGTTAGCTCTTTTTCTTTTTCTTTATGAGTGTTTGGGTTTTGAAGAGATGCTTCAGAACCCTTATTGGCTTCATGAGATTCTTCCTCAGAAATGCTTTGATTTTGGGCATCTATAGAAGGTTTATCTAGAACTCTACCAGATCTGAGTTGTACATCATTGAGAGGAACAATCATATAGGCAGTAAATTGTTGACCTTCTATCATGTAAGCATTTTGAGGGTTTTTATTATTGGGGTTTTGCAATGGCTGAGAAGGAAATTGATTTGACTTCTGTTGGAATGGAAGCAAGAGTTGAGAGTTTGGGTTCTGTTGAGAAGGTTGTTGTTGTTGAAATGGCAATGATAGTTGTGGGTTTTGATTTGGAAGTTGTGGAGCTTGTTGGTTTTGAAAAGATGGAGGATATTGATAAAATTGAGCAAATCTCCCATAAGGATTTTGCATACCTTGTACTCATGATTGAAAAGGATTTTGAGGTTGGGACCAAGGTTGTTGCCAAGGATTCCAATTTGGTGGGGGTTGAAAGTTCATAGAGTTGTTAAACCCTTGATTTTGTTGCCCCTGCCAAGGTCTCCTTGCAACAAAACAGAGAGACTCAATTGTATTTGGATCTTCTTGAAAGACAGATTTGAGCCCAGGAATTGAAGGACAATCCTTGGTCTCATGATTCTCTGAACAAATCGCACATGTTTCTACAACTTTTGCATCCAAGGGACATTCCCTGAGAGCATTTTTTTTTCTACATTTTGGACAAAAGATGGCTAAAGCTTCAGCTTCTGCTTTCTGCTTATTGTGGATCTTAAGAGTGTCTAGTTGCTCACTAAGACTCCCTAAGATATCAGTTTTGAATTCATCAAGCATATTTCCAATCTCAGCCCTACTTACTGATCCAGTTGCAGATTTGTTTGCTCTGATGAGAGAAGGATCTCTAGGCCCTTTTCCAGTTTTAGATTTTCCTCTTGAGAGATGGACACACAGTTCTGCTATGTCATGAAGTGGAAGTTGAGATATGTCTCCTTTTCCCATCATGTTCAAAATATCTATCCATTCATCTCTAATGGCTTTTAATAGAAGGGCTTTCAAGGTCTCCTCATCTAAGTTACTCATTTTTGCTCTTTTCAGATTGTATTGGAATCTTTCAAGTAAATCCTCCAAGTTTTCATCTTCTCTTTGTACCATTTTAAATACTTCATCCTTGTGGTTGGTAGGCATACAATAATCCATGTATCTATCCAGAAATGTTTGTTTCATATCATTCCAAGTCCTAATGGATTGAGTGAGTAATCCCATGAACCATTTCAAAGCAGCTCCTTTCAATGTTGAAGGAAACAGTTTGAGTTTTTTAGAGTCTTCCAGATAATCATAGGTTCGACACACGACCTCAAACTCAAATAGAAATGTTTCAAGATCTTCATTTCTTAACCCATGAAAGTTTGGGAGGACAGATGGTGAAATATTTTTCATTGTTGCTCGATAATCCTCATCGACTATAGGAAATCCAAATGAGTTATCTCCATCCCTATTTCCCCCATTGTTACCTCTACCTCCTCCATTATTTCCTCCTCCCCCTCCTCTACCTCTACCTCTACCAAATTCGTTAACTCCCTCTTCTGTCATGGTAGTTTTCTCAGAGATTTCAGAGTCCTCTGGTTCCTCTACTAATGGCGAACGAGGAGGAATTTCTCCCTCTTCTTCCTCAGATGATTCTACTTCTTCAATTACAATGTGTCTCCCTGTAGAAGAAAAGAAAGGATCTTTTCCTAATTCAGATTCGATGGATGGTGAGGAAGAGTCTCCTAACTCAACTACTGTCTCTTGAATTCCATGAATCCTAGGGCTAGGAGTGTAGGTTGGAGATGATGGAGGTGTCTCTTGTCTATTCCTTGAGGTAGAAGGAGTTGTAAAAATCGAACTCTTGGCTCTAGCTAAAAACCTTCCCCTAGAATCTCTTGCTCTATGCATGTCATTTTTTATTTTTCTTCAAGTCGGGCTAATAATTCTCTTTCTGATCTTCCAGGTCACTCTAGGTGCAAGAAGAGAGCATACTCAAGAAACTATTAAACCAATAACTTTCTCTTTTCTGATCCTCCAGATCACACTAAGTGCAAGAGGAGAGCATACTTTGAGAGGTTATCAATTTTCCTTCCTTGAAATTTTCTATATTTTTTTTTTTAAGAAATTGGCTACCTAATTTCACTTCCCCGGCAATGGCGCCAAAATGTTTGGTCAATTTAGTGTGTTCTAAATTGCTGATTAAAATGTCAATCCGGGATTCGTAAACTGACGCAGTGAAGTGTACTATATGTACAAGATAACCATTTCCTTAGTTTTTTGTCGTTTTTGAGTTTTTTTAGTTTGTTTTTGGATTTATCTTTCTCTAATGTGTGATGGCGAAAATGAAAGTTAAGTATGGATGGTAATGGTGATTTCTACAGTGATTTTCCCAAACTTAAAAGTGTTCAAAAAGAAAGCTTTAAAACAATTGTAATGAAATCAATTCTTAAGAGGAAGTAAATGTATCAAACAGTGAACTAATGACAATGGCCCAGTATCCTTGCTGCTGTATGAAAAAGAAAGTAAAAACTGAACTTAAAGCAACTCAAAAAAACTAAAAGCAAAGCAACTAATTCACACTACTTCAACTCTTCTGATCCTTTACCCTTCAGCTCAATCTACTTTGTGGGAAGCAATCATGAACAAGGTAAGCAATATGATATCTAAATGGCAAGAAATTAAATTGCATAAAGGAAACTAATCACACTACTTCAACTCTTCTGATCCTTTACCCTTCAGCTCAATCTACCTTATGGGAAGCAATCATGAATAAGTTAAGCAATATGATAACTAAATCACACTACAATAAGTAATATTCTGATCCCTTACTAATAGAGTCACTTGACTATAGAAAGAAACCATAAACAAATGAGTAGTATGATGTCTAAGTAGCAGAAAAATAAATAAGCAAAACACAATTTGAAAAAGGACAGTGCTGGAATTAAACTTCAGAAAATGAAAATTAGCAAGAAGGACAAGATGATCTCATATGTCAGTAGTTATCAAAAAGATGAAAATTTGCCCGGGCTGCCTAAGAAAACCTGTAGAAAAGCATTGATCAGCTGACAGCTATAAGAAAACATAAATGAAAATGTAAACAACAGTGAACTAAAAACATCAAAACAGCATGTTATATACAAGCTAATGATTATGAAAACAGAAACATAATAAAATCAAATGAAAACTATACAGGGCTTTAGTGCGCAGGGGCCCTCTGCCACCTCAGCCAGTCAACGAACAGTCACAAAAACGAGCTCAGGAAAGTAGTCTTCTCATGTATTAAAGCAGCAGCAAAATATATAAAACAGAGTGCAGTGGGGTGATAATAACAACAGTTCAAAAATTACATCTCCCAAAAGCTTCTACACAGCGTTTATCAACGCGTTATTTATAATGAAAAAGTGTTGTAACTAACTAACTAAATCCTATTATGTCAACTGCATTTCCAGAGACACGTAGATCTCCTCAGCCCGAGATCTAGCGTAACGGTCATCATGTCCATTAAATCTTCGAAGTGGTAGCTGTTGGATTCAGGTTACGAGGTTGATCTCCAGGTGTGTCGATGTCTCCGTGAGCTGAGGACTGTGCCACGTAAACTTTCATGTGCTCAAAACAGAGACGTGCCACCGCTAAATTCCTTGGTTGGCTTTGCCTTTGACCCTTGTTGACCGTGGCCTTTTATGGATGATTTGGCTAATCTGAAGGGACACGTTCCATGTACCTGTCACCTGTAGCTTGCCCATGTGGCTCGTTTCTTCATAGGACACCTGTAGCATAGCCTTTAACAAAATGGTTGCGGAATCCTGTGCTGGCTGCGGAAACCTGTGATGGCTGCGGAAACTTGCTGCGGAAACTGACAAGTTTCCGCAGCTGCCTGAACAAAAATCTAAACCAAACAACAGTCATAAGCATAGTTAGAAAACCATGTCAGAAGCTCTTTTTAGATTATAATGCAATGATTTAACAGCTTGGTGGATGAAGTAAGTGGAAAAAGAAGGCTGAGAGGGTGTATAGGAAGGTGCAGGTTTGAGGCTCAACAACAGCTTTGTCATAATTTCAACTATGTCATGGTGTGCTGTGTCAAAACTTCTTCTGGTTTCTTTGGTGATTGGGTCCAGGTTATCTGTATGGTTTTAGCTATGGCAAATTGGTTTCCCCAAATATGGGGTAGTTTAGATACTCCTGATGAACTTCGTTGATAATGGATGAGGTTGTGGCCTCTTTGTAATTATATTTTTTGTTTCTTTTAATAGAATTAGCCTTACAAAAAAAATAAAAAAAATTAGGAATAAAATTGTAATTCCACATCACATGACAATTTGTATTAGTTAACTAAGTTAATATGACTTAGTTGGCTTAGTTAATTCGAGTTGAGGATCTAATGTGAGTCATGTAGATCGTCTCCTACTTTATGGGAGCCCTGGTTGAGTTTATTTTGAGTTGTAATTAATTAATTCAGTTTAGTTGAGTTAAATTCAGTTAAACTAGTTCCAACTATTGGAGGAACTAGTGGGAGGTCTAGTAGTGTGGTGTTGTCTATAGTGATCAACCACTTAATTGATGGTTCACTCATAAATAACTCATGCATTTCAGATATGAGAGTTACCCAGTTGAGATTGGAGTTCAAGGATAGTGTACTATCAGTTGTATAATCATCTAAATTGTACAGGTGGTGCATGTAGTCAGAGGAAGGCATACGAGGATTGCAAAATTCTAATTGAGGAATTCCCCTAATTAATAGGGGTTAATTCCCAAGGAAAGGACGGAAGGAAATAGGGACTTGGGCAAGCAGGAAATTGGTTAAGTATTGGCCTAGGCTTGTCTAGGAAGTTGTGACACATATAGAGATAGTGCAGAGGTTGCTCGAGTTTGAGCAAAGAGTTGTAATCTTCTCATATTTGCTGACTAATGCAATATACATATAGCAAGGGTTTTGTGTAATGTATTGATTGAATTCTTTCTCTTGTATGCTTCACGATTTCACAATCGTTTAATTATTTCCATTGATTAATAGAGTAAATTCAATTCTATTGTTTTAACAAATTTCAATTAGCAATTTAAATCTACAAAAAATTTCTACACAAATTATATAACTCCAATTACTATAATTATATATTGAAAAATGTAAATAAACAAACCTTATAATAAACCTTATTATCAAAAATTTCAAATTCAAATCAAACATAATTATTGCCAAACCCAAACCACATAACTTGTATTACAACCCAACAAATAACCTTAAAAAAAAATTACAAAGCAATCCTTTTATCCTCTCACATTATTGAGAATAAAACCAAAAAACCATTCTTATTAATTTCATCATTTTCATATAAAAACATATTTATGATTAATCCACAACCACATTTTTGTTAATTAAAAATATTTAAAAAACACTCAAATGAAAACAATAAATAACCTTTTTTTCACCATCTAAATAACCCATATAGAAAAACCTATATAACCACTAAGCCAATCTACACATGTCAATTTGTATGACCAATCATGAAAGCCTAGTAGGATATATTATAAATCATATTTTACCAAAATCTTTATACAATAATCGTCCAAGATCAGAAGAATAATGCAACCCGTAATGAAATATTTATAAAACCATTGTCCAACATTAAAAGAATAATGCAAATCCGTAATGAAGATTATGTTTGGTCTTTCGATTTGTTTTAAGAAATATGGTTATTTCATACTTATTTATTAATAAATACTTACATAATTTTAGCGATATAATAACAGTGTTTAAAGCATATTTTTATGGTAGAAATGGATTAAACATTATCAAAAATTTATAAAACATTTAAAATGTTGAAATTTAACTGCTGTAAATTGGATTTACAAAAATCCATGCCAAATTTTATGAAAATCGTACTGAAATTTCCATGATTTTCAGGGAAATTCGCAAGTTGGTTAGACTAAGGCATTCCCTTCTAATTTCTTAAAAACCCCTAATTCATTGACTTAAAAGCACTACAGAATTTTCCCAAAAAATAATCGAATTACAGTATAATTTTGAAATACAAAATTTTTAAAAATCTATGACTGTCAAACTTCAAGATTTTAAATGCTTCAAATATTATTAATAATACAAATTTCATTTTTTCCATTAAAATTTTATTTAAACATTACAACAATCAAATTTAGTTAAAAACTTTTAGCCTAAACTCCTAAGTTGCGAACCAAGTGAAATTGTAACCTCGGAACCCCCAGAATCTCTGGTTTCGTAGACCTGCGTGTTCTCCATAGGGCGATGCAGTCAAATTTAAATACGTTAAAATATTATCTATTGTTAAATATATCTAATACGTTAAATAAGTAAAATAACTAATTTTCACATCATTATAGCCATTGTTACAAGAGCTTATCTACATTATTATTAACCATATCGATCAATGATAAAAGTTTAAAAGGAATTTGGGTTAGAAGGTAAGGTTCAATTTTTTAAAAGATTAATATTTTGGAAGTCAGCGTAGGGGGTATGTTTTAAGTGAATTTGGTGAAATAGATATATATATTTTTAGTTCGAAATTTTTTTCAAGTGTATATATTAAGATGTTATTTGCTGAGTTTAATTTTTTTTGGGATGAATTTGGTAATTTTTTATTTATTTATTTTCTGTCGAACCGTATTTTCATGTAATTGAAAGAATCTTCTCTCTATGTTTAGGTATAAGTGTAAGTCTGAGTGTCAATCAAACTTAAAAATTAATTAGTTTTAACAAGAAGTATGTTTATTGTTTTAAATATAGAAGCAGTCTATAGAAGAGTTACTGAGAGCAAAGTTGTCTTTGGAAAGGTGCACTGAGGAACAAAGACACCAATTATAATATTTGTTATGGGCATACAAGATGTGTTCCAAAAACCTCTGACATGATTAAATTTCTTTACATGGTTTTATCTGGAAAAAATCCTCTCAAGCATAAAAGGAGATCATGAAAGAGGAAAGTGGAGCAAAAGATCTAGCTATTGTTGGAAACTTTATTGCCAAACATTGGGTTATACAGGTAGCCTATAGAAGCAATTGAAGTGAAAAAGTAGTTGTAGCAACTACCGAAACCTGGTGTCATTTGATCAAGTACCTCACCATGTGGGTCACCCATCATCCTTGTGTCAAAGAAGGATGGGACTTAGCGAATGTGTATTGATTACAGGGCATTAAATAAAATTACGCTCAAGAATAACTACCCTCTACCCATGATAAATGATCTACTGGATGAATTGCAGCAAGTTGAATACTTCATCAAGTTGGACTTGAAGTTTGGATATCACCGGGTTTGAGTAAGAGAATAAGATACCTAGAAGACCACCTTCAAAATCGAGCAAGGTTTATATGAGTGGTTAGTCATGTTGTTTGGCCTATGCAATGCACTAGCTATGTTTATAAGGTTAATGAATGATATATTGTGCCTCTTTATGGATTAATTTGTTATTGTTTATTTTGATGATGCACTGGTAGACAATGTTACTTGAGAGGAGCACATTTCACATTTGACGCATTAAATAAGCACCAATTGCTAGCAAATATAAAAAAGTGTGAGTTTGCACAACAGTCTTTGGTATATTTAGGGTATGTGATGGGTGGAGGAGAGCTAAAGATAGGTCCCACCAAGATGGAGGCCATCATGAAGTGGTCAGTTCCTATTAATGTTTTTAAGGTCAAGAGTTTTGTTGGGGTAGCACAGTGCATAAGGAGATTCATAGCCTCATTTTCAATAGTAGCAGAACCAATCCACACTATAACAACGAGAGGAAAGAGTTTCTAATGGGGAAAGGATCGACAAAGGGCCTTTGAAGAGTTAAAGAAGAAGATTAGTCAAGCATTGGTTCTAGTATTACCAAACTTGTAGCAACCCTTCGACATGGAGACAATGCATATTCCATGGGAGCGGTCTTGATGCAAGGAGGAAGACATATGTGTTATCATTATGAAGTATTTCATGGGGTAGTTCTCAACTATGCTACATATGACAAGGAGCTGTATGCCCTGGTGCAAGGTGTGAAGAAGTGGAAGCACTCTTTGATGGGAAAGGAGATAGTAATCCACATAGACCTCCAACCACTGCAGTGCTTGCAAGCTCATAGTAAGCTACAATAAACCAAGCATTAGAAGTGGATGGGGTTTCTACGACAATTTTGTTTAGTAATCAAGTATAGGAAGGGCAACACAAACAAGTTGGTCGACATGCTTTCAAGGTCACCCAAATCAAAGATCACAACTTTGGGAACTTTGATGCACATGGAGCCATTCAGCCATGATGCATGTAGAGAGGAATATTTAGAGGATGGGTACTTCAAGGAGTTGCTCAACAATTGCAAAGCTAGAGTCATGTGCACAATGGTGACATCATAGTTAACTATTATCTCAAGGATGGGTTACTCTATAAGTTGGATACATTATGTGTTCCTAAAGATGAGAAATTGCAGCGAATAAAAGAGGTATGCACCTCTAATGTTGTAGAGCATTTTGGTATAGAGAAGATAGTGGCCAACTTGCAAAGGTATGTATATTGGCCCAAGATACAAGAACATGTATCTAGGTTCATAAGAAGATGCATGCTTCATTGTACCAACAAACCTAGTAATAGGAAATAGGGTCTATATTATCTCTTGTTTGTAATTGCATTGGTCATTAGGAAAGCATTTCCATGGACTTTGTGGGATGTCACACCAACAACTAGGGAGGGACATGACTACCTGTTTGTGGTACTTGATAGGTTCAACAAACTTTGTGTTCTAATTCCTTGTAGAAAGACTATCAATAGGCAAGAAGCAACAAACTTGTTCTTTGCACAAAACTATGTGTACTTTGGGATACCAATGAGTAACATTTCGAGCAAAGACACAAGGTTTCTTAGTGAATTTTGGACTATGTTGTGGGAGAAGATGGACATGAAGTTAAAGAGGTCTACAAGATTCCATCCACATACATATGGGAAAATAGAAGTAGTCAACAAAACTTTGGTGTAGCTTTTGAGGGGATACAATCAAAATCATCCAAATACTTGAAATGAAATTCTAGTATACACACTACACACTTATAACATAGTAGTCCACACTTTACTAGTAAGTCCCCATTTGAAACTTGTTTTGGATATTTTCCACCTTCACATTTGGGTATTGCATATGGGAAGTAAGGAGGAGTGAGAGAGGATCTTATAGGGGATGCCTTGAGGACAAAAAAATTGTGGAGAAGATAAAGAAAATCCACCTACAAGTACATGAGACATTGCAAAATTCAAAAGAAAAATACAAGGTTAGGCATGATCAACACAGAACAGAGAAGTCCTTCAAGGTGAAAGACAAAGTATGGTTATAGTTGAAAAAGAAGAAGCTACAAGGTCTTTGTAAGAAAATCGAAGTTCTATGATTTGGTCCCTTCGAAACACTGGAAAGGTGGGAGATAATGCCCATAGAATCAGTCTAGCCCATACATGTGCATTTACTTAGTGGTGAATGTAGAGAATATGAAACTCTATAAGCCTTCCATGCTAGATTAGAGATACGGACAAATCCTACCTTATGTAGAGGATATGGCACCAAATGCTCAGTGAAAGTTGATAAAGAATATAATTTTGCAGAAAAGGTCTAGAACTATAAGACAAGGGCAACATGATCTTTGGTAGATTGGGTTATAATCTAGGCAAAGCTAAATGGTACACCCAAGAGAATGTGGAGGATAAATTTCCTCATGTTATATTATTTAGGATCCATCTTTATGCTTTTAGAGTGGAAAAAAGTGGAGGAATCAACACATAGGACCAAAGTGGGGGGATCAACACACAGGACCATTGGGTTCAAGTTTGGTGTATTTGGGGTTGAAATCTTCTAGAAGCAGTTTGAGGCATCAACCAATATTTTTTGGCGGTAAAATTGTGTCACTTAATTGTCACACCCCCTATCACTATTCTACACACAAATACCTTTCCAATGGTACATTAATCGCCTCAATCATAATTCATATGCAAAAGTTATGTCACTCATTAGTTGACCTTCTTGTTATGACTACCATGATTCGAGAGAATTCCACGCCAATCCCCATTATTCATGAAAAAGGGGTTCGCCAAGTGAACATGATGAAGAAGACTCTAGAAGCGTCCATATTATAACTTTACTTAATAGTTGAAGGAGTCAAATCTAACGAGTAGTAGGCCATCGAGCCGCGTTATAACCATGGGGGCTTCACTCAATAAACCTCTGACATATCACGTGCGTTCATGGCATACTAAACAATACCCTTAATTTCATACTGAATATTGGAAAATACCTCAAAAAATCACATTATTTAACCCCCTATCAATCCGAACCCAATACACCTTCCCAATTTAAAAAACTCCTACTTTCATTAGATATTGTACGTATCCATTTTTACATTAACATATTTCATAACCCTTTATATTTTTTCATTAACTTTGAGCTCCATTTTTTGTACTTTCCAATATAAAACCCCTTTACCCCTTATTATATGCTCAATATATATGTCATTTTTCTTCAAAATATATCCCCCAATATGAATGCACGTGGTATGATATTGCTCACCCAGTGAAACCCCCCTGGTTATAACTGGGCCACTAAAAGGAAAAGGGGTTTCATCTTATTCAAGTGCATTTTGTTCCATAGATGAGCAAAGTAGCTGAGAATGGATATGGGGAGAGTAAACATAGAGAGTTTGTGCATTGTAGTAGCCCACAAGCCACAAACCTTTCTTCTTTGTACTTGCATCCATTTCCATTTAATGAAAAAGAACAGAGCAAACTCACTTTCCAATTAATTTTTCTCTCTAACTGGGTTCCCATTTTATATCTTGTGTCAATTGTGGGTTGTGTCAATTTATATCATTGTTCTCTATTATATGCACATTTTATTTATTACATGCATAATGTTAGGATATTCCGACACATAGGATATAGTTAAGTTCAACTTGGTCTAGTATAGAGTTAGGTAAAGTGTGTTTCTTTACCGTTGTACATTTTGTAACTTACAATCCGACGGTCACGATATGTAGTGATCCGACGATTCACTCTCACCTCGGTATTACCGACACTTGATCCGTGGCTTGACACCCGATTGGTCAATGAGTTCTATTTAAAGCGCATGGAGGGTCATTGTTCGGGTAATCCGTGCATGAGAGAAGCTTATGTAAATTTTCATTCTTTGATTAATAAATTGCCTGTAGTACCCACGTTGGGACAGGCCGTGGACTGTTTCCCTCCTTGCACTTTGAGGGTTTTAACCACGTCAAAAATACTGGTGTATTGATTTGAGATCTGGTTGTGAGCGGTGTCCTTTTGGTATTCTTTCTGAGGAACTTACCCTGTAAATTCCTACATGGTATCGGAGCTATTTGAGGGCCGCATCCGTTGGTGATCCAAATCTGAAGCCGGTAGAACTGCATGCGGTTGTCGTTTCCTAGATCTGCTGTTTCTGACTGCTTTCGGGCCGAGAGGACTGCTCTGTTGCGTTCGGAGCATCTGTTCCAGTGAGTAACCCCTTTCGTTTCACGCGAAAAGGTTTCCGGTAGCCCTAGCTGCATCATTTTTCAGATCGGGAGGTATACAGTGTTTTTTTCTGCAGTTTACTGTTATTTTCTCTCTGCTTATTTCGGCTTCGGTTTATTTAGCCTTTTTTTTAACCGGATCTATACCTTTCATTCCTGCGTATGCTCTTTGCCCTGCGACTCTGTGCGATCTGGGCAAATCAGAAACAGAAAGGAAGGATTTTTCTCATGCGTATGCTCTTTTCCCTGCACCTTAGTGTGATCTCGGAAAATCAGAAACATTGAGAAAAATATTTAGTTTTTCGGCTAAAGCTAACTTTGAGATTTTTTTTTTATAAAATTTCTAGTTTTTTGGCTAAAGCTAACTTCGAGCCGCAAGGTTCGTTTTTCTTTGCATATTCGTGTTGGATTTTGTGTTTTGTGTTTTGTAGGGAAAAAGAGGTTTCTCAAGGCAAGCACGCAAACCAAGGCCCCCCCCCCTCTCTCTCTCTCTCTCTCTCTCTCAATTTTTTTGTATAGATCAATTGGTTCAAAGCTATTTTAAGAGAGTAGAGGTCTTGGGTTCAAGTCTCCATTTTGTGGGGGCGGATTTTTTTCATTCCCGCACATTCGCGCACTTTGCCGGCAACTTCAACAGTTATTTTTCAAAAAGCCATAACTTCTTCATCCGGAAGCCTTTTTCAGAGCCGTTTTTTTTTAAAACCGCCTATTTTTTCGAGATCTATCCATTGGAACACTTACTTTCAGCATCTTCAGCTTCAGTTTTTTTAAAAATGGAAAGTCCATGCCAAGTCATTCTTGACAGCACTAACTACTTCCAATGGGTAGCCTACATCGAAGATTTACTTAGAAGTAAAGGTCTCTTCAGAATAGCCACAAACCAAGAGAAGAAACCAAAAGATGAAGACAAGGCGGCAAAATGGGAAAATAGACAAGATCAAGCACGTGGTTTGATAGGGATGTCTATTTCTCCTGATCTTAGATTCCACATTGCAGAACTTGAGACTCCTCATGAAGCATTAGAAAAACTTGCTAAAGTTTTTGGGATTAAAAATGAAATTAGAGCCCATCAACTTGAAAATGAGCTGCTTACTTTGGATCCTAATAATTTTTCTTGCATTGAAGATTTCTTGTCCAAATTCAAGAACCTTAGATATCTCTTGGAAGGTGTTAAAGTTAAGAAAGACGATGGTAACCTTATTTATTCCATCCTTACTAAGTTGGGACCAGCCTACTCTGTATTTGTTTCCACTTTCCATTCTACAAGAGAAGCTTTCATTTGTCAAGGACAAGACTACAAGGCCCCTTCCTTTGACTCCTTTTGTGATTCCTTAATAAGAGAACAAGAAAAACTCTTACACCTTGGTCTTCTTAATCTTGGAAACTCTTCCACGAAAGCGTTAGCTGCCCAGCAGCAACCAAATTCAAAGAATCCTAAGAAGTCATATCCTCAAAAGAATGGTCCTAAACCATCTCAGCCTCAAAATGAAAGATCATTTCAGCAAAATGATAAGACCAATAAAAACAAATGGAAGAAGACTGATAGACATTGTAACTTTTGTAATCGAGATGGCCACTTAGAATCTAAATGCTTTAAGAAGATGGAAGCCTTGGAAGCCGCAATGAAGAAACATAACATCCATGTGGAGCCTACTTCAACTTCAACTTCCGGAATGGCACTTTCTGCATGTCATTATCAATCATCTCAGTCTGGTTATGCATTAAATGTATCTTCTTCTTCTTCTCATTCTCATGAGTGGCTCATTGATTCTGGAGCCTCTTGTCACATGGCCAAAAACCAAGCCATGTTTTCTTCTTTAAATGATTGTAACACCAAAAATATATATATTGGTGATGATAGATCTCTTAATGTTGTAGGGACTGGAACTGTTCATCTAGACAATGGTCAGTTTAATGATGTATTATGTGTTCCAACCTTATCCTGCAACCTTCTATCTGTCTATCAGATAACTCATTCAGGTGAAGGTAAAATTGTTGAATTTTCACCTCATGATGTTGTAATCAAGGATCTAAAAGATCCTAAACAGATTCTAGCTACTGGTCTTGCTGATGATTCCAAAAGGTTGTATAAGTTTCACAACTTTGGGTCATCAAATCTTCCCTCAGTATTTGTTGCTCATAATGATGAAGTGAGCAAACTTTGGCATGAGCGATTTGGTCACTTAAACTATCGCTCCCTTCAGCATCTATGTAAAGAAAATATGGTGACAGGTCTTCCTATGGTATCTTGCAGAGATGGTGTTTGTTCCGGATGTGTACTCGGAAAACATCATCGGGACAGTTTTGACAAACGTGCCTCTTGGCACGCCTCAGCCCCTTTACAGCTTGTGCACAGTGATTTATGTGGTCCTCTTCCTGTTGCTTCATTCTCTGGCTGCAAGTACTTCTTAACTTTCATTGATGATTTCTCCAGACGCACTTGGGTATACTTCTTAAAACTCAAGAGCGAAGTATTTAACACTTTTTTGGCCTTCAAAGCCTTTGTTGAAAAACAATCTGGACATCAAATTCTTAAGCTAAGAACTGATAATGGTGGAGAATATGTTAAAAACACATTCATCAACTTTTGCACCGAAAATGGAATTCAAATGCAACATACTGTTCCATACACTCCACAACAAAATGGTGTAGCTGAAAGGAAAAATCGCACCTTAAAGGAAATGGCTAATTGTATGCTGCAATCTAAAGGACTCAGTCTTAGTTTTTGGGCCGAAGCAATTAATTGTGCAAATTATATAATCAATCGCACTCCTACTAAGGTTCTAGAGAATATCACTCCAGAAGAAGCTTGGAGTTCCATTAAACCAGATGTAAGTCACTTTCGTGTGTTTGGAAGTGAAGCATGGGCCCATATTCCAGATGAAAAGCATAAAGCTTTAGAACCTAAGAGTGAGAAATGTACTTTTGTTGGATATTCTGAAGATGTAAAAGGTTATAGACTTATTCCATTTAAGTCCAAAAATGTTATCATTAGAAGAGATGTAAAATTTGATGAAAATAAATCGGCCTGCGAGCCTAGTCCGGCGGATGTGCCACCTCTTCCTATCTCTTCTACTTTTGAAAACATTTCTTCTTCAGATGATGAAAGCGAGGATGATAATCCTCCCCCACCTTCTCAGGATCCTCAACTTCCAAGATGGGTCCGTGCTACTTGGGATGCAGCAGGTGATCTTGCCGGTGATCCTACAGATCAGCGACGTACACGTTCTCAGTTTGAAAGAGCCTCTTCTTTACTGGCTCAAGCTCCAGTAAATCATGATCCTGACACTTTTGCAGAAGCTTCAGGCCATCCACATTGGGAAGCAGCTATGAATGAAGAATATCATTCATTGATGACAAATGATACATGGGATCTTGTTCCTCTACCAAAGGGACGCAAACTTGTTAGATGTAAATGGGTTTACAGAACCAAGTATGGACCAGATGGGAAAGTTGATAAACATAAAGCTCGTCTCGTTGCTAAGGGCTTTTCACAGGTTGAAGGCATTGACTACACTGAAACCTTCTCCCCTGTTGCCAAAATGAACTCTATCCGCCTTGTTCTTTCCCTTGCTGCCTCTTTAAAATGGGAAGTCCATCAGATGGATGTTAAATCTGCCTTCTTGCATGGGGACTTGCAGGAAGAAATCTATATGGAACAACCCATTGGCTTCATACAAACAGACTCCAGCCTTGTTTGTCGACTTAAGAAATCCCTTTATGGCCTCAAGCAAGCTCCTCGGGCTTGGTATGCCAAAATGGATAGCTTTCTTTTAGAATCTGGCTTTTCTAGGTGTCATTCTGACAATACTGTCTACACCAAGAAAGTGGGCAACTCTCTTATCATCCTTGTTCTTTATGTTGATGATCTTATTCTTACTGGTAGTGATCCCAACCTTATAAACCATGTGAAGTCCAGCCTTAAAAAGAAATTTGAAATGACAGACTTAGGACACTTACACTATTTTCTCGGTCTTCAAGTCTTGCAATCCCAGGAGGGTATTTTCCTTTCCCAGTCCAAGTATGCTTGTGATATTCTTCGTCATTTTCACATGGAAGACTGTAAGCCAGCCCCTTCTCCCTTTCAGTCTGGAGTCAAACTTTCAGTCTCTTGTACTTCTCCTGAAGTTGATGCTACCTTATACCGTCAACTTGTCGGAAAACTCTTGTATTTAACCCATACTCGTCCTGATCTTTCCTTTGCTGTTGGCCTTGTTGCTCGTTTTATGCAAAACCCCCGTGAAAGTCATTGGAAATCAGCTAAAAGAATACTTCGTTATGTTCGAGGTACAGTACAGTTTGGGATTCATTACAGTGCCAAAGCAGCTCCTCTGTTAGTTGGTTTCACTGATTCTGATTGGGCTGGTGACCCTGATGATCGGAAGTCTACTGCCGATTATGTCTTCACTCTTGGTTCAGGACCTATTACATGGGCTTGTAAGAAACAGGCTGCCATTTCTCTTTCATCAGCAGAAGCAGAGTATCGTGGTGCCGTGGAAGCTAGTAAGGAAGCCTTGTGGCTTCGTCAGATCCTATCAGAGTTTGGCTTTGAGCAGCAGCATCCAACCACACTTTGGTGTGATAATCAAAGTGCCATTCAGCTATGCAAAGATCCAGTTCAGCATCAGCGCAGCAAACACATTGAACTACACATGCACTTCATCAGAAAGCTCATTCATGACCATGTTCTTGAAGTGCAATATTGTCCAACAGATGATCAGGTTGCAGACATCTTCACAAAGGCTCTCACAGAGACGAAGTTCACTAAACTTCGATATATGCTTGGAGTTCAGGGAGTTGTCACTAAGGGGGGATAGGCTCTAGCGCCTCCTTCCTTCTCCTATTGTGTCATATTTGTAAATCCTTCAATCCTATCCCAAGTTGTTCTTAAGGGGGGATGTTAGGATATTCCGACACATAGGATATAGTTAAGTTCAACTTGGTCTAGTATAGAGTTAGGTAAAGTGTGTTTCTTTACCGTTGTACATTTTGTAACTTACAATCCGACGGTCACGATATGTAGTGATCCGACGGTTCACTCTCACCTCGGTATTACCGACACTTGAGCCATGGCTTGACACCCGATTGGTCCATGAGTTCTATTTAAAGCGCATGGAGGGTCATTGTTCGGGTAATCCGTGCATGAGAGAAGCTTATGTAAATTTTCATTCTTTGATTAATAAATTGCCTGTAGTACCCACGTTGGGACAGGCCGTGGGCTGTTTCCCTCCTTGCACTTTGAGGGTTTTAACCACGTCAAAAATACTGGTGTATTGATTTGAGATCTGGTTGTGAGCGGTGTCCTTTTGGTATTCTTTCTGAGGAACTTACCCTGTAAATTCCTACACATAAACATAACACAATAAAAAATGAATCCAAAGATCTAAAGAGAAATTAACCATCATAGTATAGATTTCAAATTTTAAGTATAATTTCATCAAATCTATTATGACGAACTACCTAGTGAAATATCCACAATAATTTACGCATCACTTTAACATAAGGATAGATGCATGTTTCTTAGTTTACCAATACCTATGTCAAAGAAATCCATTGATTTTGATCTATAATTTTTTGCCCAAAGTTTGATGAATCTACCTATTAACCCATATCAATTAAGTTTTTGGCTTAGATGTTGGCACTCCCATATATTGCAATGGATAGTGCAAGGGCCTCTTGGATCATTCAAACCTGCATACGAGAGGAGGCCAAATGGTAACCTACACCCAAACCTGAGGCAAATCCGTCTTTGAATGATCTAACCTATCAATTGTTGGATTCAACCTTGGTTGATGCATTATTGCATTGCAACGGGCCAAGAAGATGGTGGTCACAATTTGAGAGGAGGTTCCTATTACTTTCTCAATAGATTTGGAGAGGCAACATCAATGTGATTGTTATTTAAGTTGGTAGAGTCATGATGATTTTAGAAATGATTAGAGATAGATAAGAGCATTCACAAAAGAGGTAGAACATAGTTACCAATCAAACGAGAAATTGAACTGTTACCCGTTTTTTTGAGGTAGCAAAAAATCACCCGATTTTGAAAAGTGGTGATGCCAAAATATACCTTTTTTTTGCACTTTAAATTTTCTTATGTATTAAGTATGAACATTTTTTTTAGTGATTTTCATCTTGATTTTGAAAAGTGTTGATGCAACATCAACACATTTTTTTAAAGAGTTTATTTTTACACTTTAATTTAATTTAATTTTTTTTTTTTTTAATTAATTAATTTATTTATTTATTTATGTATCAAATATGAACACATTTTTTTAAATATTATTGATTTTCATCTTGATTTTGAAAAGTGTTGATGCGGCATCAATCCTTTTTGTTTAGAGAGCTTATTTTTTACACTTTAAATTTTCTAATGTATTAAGTGTGGACATTTTTTTTAAATGTTTGTGATTTTCATATTGGTAATAAAACATTAAAGAAATTAAAAAACATGACAAAAAAAGTCAAATAATAAAAATATATTAAAAAAACTAAAAACACACCCATAAAAATGTAAAAAGAAAACAAAGTTAAATTGAAAAATAAAAAGTAAAAAATAAATAAAAATATATATAAAAAAAGAGAGAAAATATTTCAAAAACATAAAATTTAAAGAAAAAAAGTTGAATATTAAACAAAAAAAAAAATACATCCTAAATTAAAAAAAAATAAAAATACAAAATTGGAAAAAAAAAAAAATTTAAAAAAAATAAAAAACTAAAAAAAATTATATAAATTAAAAAATTAAAAAACGAAAACCAAATCAAAACCAACAATTAAAAAAAAAAAATTAAACAAAAAAAAAAAAAAAATCGGCCACCCATGGGCAGGGTTGGCTAGCAGGGAGCTGGGCTGCGTGGTGCATCCCTCCTCCCCACCCGCTGGCAGGGTTGGCTGTAGGCGAGGATGTGAGTTGCATGCAAGTGCTTCGCTTGCATGCGCGCAACCAACTCTGCCGATGGGTGGCCGAATTTGTTTTTATTTTTATTTTTTTTTTCCAAATTTTTTTATTAATTTTTAATTTAGTTATTTTGATTTTTTTATGTTTTTGTTTTAATTTTAATTTTTAAATTGTTTTTTAATTTTAATTTTTAATTGTTTTGTTTTGATTTTTTTCTTAATTTAATTTAATTTTTTAACTGTTTATTTTTTTGTTATATATATATATATGTGTGTGTGTGTGTGTTTTTCTTATAATTTTTATTTTTTTTGGGTTAAATCATGTGTTTTTGTTTTTGTTTTTGCCTGATATATATAATTTGTTATATTTATAAGTTAATTTTATATTATTTTTTTTTTACATTTTTGATAGGTTTTTTTGCTAGTTGAATTTTTGTCATGTTTTTAAGTTTTTTTTTTTATGCGTTATTTCTTGTTATTATTTAAAAGAAGAATTTATTTATTTTTTTTGAATTTTTGGTGTTTTTTTTTTGTGTTTCTTCACTATTTTAAATTTTTTATAATTATATATATATATATATATATATATATATATTTTTTTTATTTTTTTTTTCATATTATTTTGTGTGTTTTTTTTCAATATTTGAATTTTTGTTTTATTATTTTTATTTTTTTCCAATATTTAAATTTTGTTTTCTTTTTATAATCTTTTGTGTTTTTTCATTGTTTTTTATTTTTATCAAAATTAAAATTTTTGTATTTTCTTGTATTTTTTTTGAATTTTTGTTTCTTTTTGTATTTTTCATTTTATTTCTTTATACGTTTATTTTTTTTATTATGGTTTTATTTTCATTTTATTTATACAGGGTCCATGTCAATGCTCGTCTAACAACCCGATCCCATTATGGGCAATTTGATAGTTGATTTTAAAATTTTCATTATAACGAATCGAGCCCCACAATGTATCAATTTTATGGTTGGTCTTTAAATTTTCATTACCACTAGTCCAGTTCACCTACACCGCGTGTCAATTTGATGGTTGATTTTTAAATTTTTGTTGCAATGTATCTAGTTGTCTTAGGCTAAGATTTTAAAATTAGTATATATTTAGCATTTAAAAAAAATTACTCTTGCGTGTTCATTTTAAAGTTTTTTGTCATAAATTTTTTTCATAATGTCATGCTTGAAATATTTTGGAAACTTTAGATTTTTTTGTAGCCATAATCTTTGGTTTTAATAACCAAAAAAATTGATGCATCCATCTTCAAAATAGACTTAAAAAAAACTATTACTGTCTTGATTGGGGTTTTTTGCGGTGCCTCCTTATTAAAATTGAGCTTAATAATCAATGCACTAACTGGATTATGACCTGTGTGGAGAATGTCAATTATGTTATTCTTATAAATGGTATTCCAACTCCTTTTTTCTCAGCTGCTAGGGGCCTTTGTCAAGGATGTTTCCTATCTCCCCTCCTGTTCGTCTTTGTTATGAACTCGCCTAGACTTCACATAAAAATGGTTGTTTGTGAGTGTAATTGTCGTCCACTTACTATTAACAAGGGAAACCATTTTTCGCATAATCTTTTTGTGGACGACATATTGATTTTTTCCATGGTCTGTAGACAGACCTGGGTTAATTTGCATGAGATATTGTTTTTCTTTCAAAACGCCACTTGACTGCGTATAAATGAAGGTAAATCATATTTCCACCATGGGATGTTAATATGGAAAAAATGGAATACCTCTCACATCTCCTCAATATTCAAACTAAATCAATCAAAGAGTCAATGAAATATTTGGGCTATCATTTGAAGCCTATAGGTTATTCTCCAACAAATTGGATATGGATCATCAATACATTCTATAAAAGGATTGCAGGCTGGGAGTATAAATGTCTCTCATTGGCGGAAAAGATGATTCTAACGCAATCTGTTTTCGCCCAACTTTTAGTCTATTAGGCCAACTTATTTCACATTCCAGCGAGCATCATTTAAAAACTAAATAAGTTAACAACATTTTTCATATGTGGGGTTGTAACGAAAAAAGGAAATTTCACTTGTCCAAGCTTACAAACCTCCCCCTAAAAAAAAGAGGGGGGTGGGGGTATTATGGACTTGCGAAAATTTGACCTGGCCTTGCTGTGTAAGTCATTATGGAAAGTTGTATTAAGAAAAGTATATGGAGTAATGCAATCAGAATTAAATATCTGGGAAACAAAGATTTATCGTTTTGGTTCAGGTATAGATCATTTGGGCCTGTTCGAGGATCTGCTATATGGAGGAGTTTTCATAAGATCCAACGTTTCTTTTTCAAAAACCTTGTGTGGAAATTTCAGTCTAGGAACAGTATTCTTATTGGTCTTGATCCAATTATGGGAGGAGAAGAACCTTCGCCTAGTCCCCAACAGTTTTTAAATATTCTCCATAAAAATGTATTTTTTATTGGACACAGAGTATTCACAAATGACAGAGTGCTATACCAGTCTGAAAATCTGCTAATGATTTGGGCTTTAATGGTCCATACACATCTCAATGGAATATGTTTATCTGGAAAATAAAGAACAGTGGTATCTACATAACTGAAGAAGATGACAACATTGTCTGGAAGGGTAGGGATGGCAAGATATATGTCTTTGTTAGAGATATATATCTCTCCATTATAGAGGAACAATATACTCGTGTTGATAACATATTTTCTTATACATTCTGGAAGTCTAGATGTCCATACACGATTATTTTATTTTCATGGTTAGTGTATCACAACAAAAATCTCACTTGGGACAACCTACAAAAGAAAAATTGGCACGGACTTGCTATTTGCTCTATTTGCCTATTTGAGTCGGAGGACAATCTGCACATTCTTCTAAATTGCTATCACACTCAAGGTCTTTGGAGGAAGCTGACCTCATATTTTGGCTTCAATTACAATGCACATACATGCATTAAATATGCATTGGAATGGTGGAGCAAACAGAAAATGATATGGAGACCTATTCCTCTTATTGTGTTCTGGCTCATTTGGAAATGGAGGAATAAGGCCATTTTTCAAGACTATAAAGAGAATTTCAAGAACGTATTTGAACATATCATCTCTTTATATTACACTTTTCTTCCCTCCGCCCCCCAGCAAGTGAATAAAAAATTAAACGAGTCTTCCCCTTTTCAACTGTTATATCCGAGGGGCTCATTTTGATGGAGTTGCGAAGGACGGTATGTGTACATGTGGAGTTTACATAAATATTCTGGAGGATCAACACTATGCAATATATTGGAACAGGGGTGCAGAGACAAACAATAAAGCTGAAGCCATGGCATTATATGGACTTCTATTTTTTTGCTCTTTTTTGAATATTGGTGCCTTTCGGATTTATGGAGACTCAAAAATCATTATAGATCATGTTATCGACAATCACTCCATAAACAACATCAATCTCATCGGATGGATGTATAGAATCTCCTCTATCTAGAAATCATTAAAAGACTTCTCCATCACCCATGTCAAACGCTCCCAGAATATGATCGCTGATGAATTATCAAAGAAGGCCCTGCTATCACAGTACATAATATGATACTTGAGCATCACAGTGGGATCCGTCACGCATCAAATTCCACATTTCTCAATTCCAGGTATATAGGAATTTTCAAAAATATCCTAGTGTGTAACATGAACCTGTCTATTAATCACTGTAACATGCTCAGGTATACTGTTAGTTTCATAACACTGACGGTGAACTTTTTACTTTTTCTGTCATTATATATGTATATTTGTATATGCTGTCATGTTTACATCTGTTATATGATGGGAGAAAACATAGCTTATAATTCCCTATAACATACTTAATCTGCACCAGATATATACATAATATATACATTGTTTTTTCATACTGAGAAAAAATAAATAAATAAATAAATAAAATAAAATAAATAAATTTAAAATTCTTTGGTTTTAATTGCATGGTTGAACAATTGTCAAGATTTTAATGTTTTTTTAAGTCATGATATTTTATCTTTAATGCTATGGTTGAAAACAATTACAATTTCAGGATTTTTTAGAGTCAAGATATTTTATATTTAACATGGATGGGAATTGTTGTAATTATTTGAGATATGATATTCTATCTTTAACATCATGTCCGAAAATTGTTGGAATTTGACAGTGTTTCAAAGTATGAATATTTTATCTTTAATTCCATTGCTAAAAAATGTCAAAGTTGTAACCCGATTTTTTATTTTTTTTTTACCTAGAATCAATATATATATTTTTTAAGAGTGTTTTTTCATCCATTTTACAAAAAAATGGTTTTTACTTTCACTTAAAAGAAATGTTGAAAAATTAACCTAAAAAAAACATCATTCGGGAATATACAATTTTCATTTTTGAGTTGTTTTTCATGTATTTTTTGGGTTTTGGGGTTAGAATACCCGTTTTGAGGTAATAGTTCCCGTTTGATCGGTAGCTATGTTGTAGAGGGAAATGCCATTAAAAGGCAATGATGAGAGAGATCAAGGCAATATTAGATAACAACTAGGGTAAGAACCCTAGCGTCATTGGAGGGTAGCAAGCCTTTTTACTCTAGTTTCAACCTATGTCACAAGATTTATCAAACCTTGAGGTTCAAAATTCAGCAAACTTATAAAAAAAATTCAAA
Source organism: Pinus tabuliformis (assembly GCA_031772625.1). Taxonomy (NCBI): domain Eukaryota; kingdom Viridiplantae; phylum Streptophyta; class Pinopsida; order Pinales; family Pinaceae; genus Pinus; species Pinus tabuliformis. The sequence continues at coordinate 1,648,711,987 of CM062817.1, read as the reverse complement.
TTTGTTGAACCTCCATTCAAATTCAAAATTCAACAAACCTACAAAAAAAATTTCAAATTTGTTGAGCCTTCATTCAAATTCAAACTTAAACGCAAACCTTAACTCAAAATTAAATCTAAAAACATATTTCAAATTTTTATTGATTTTTTCCCTTTTATAAATTATAAAAACAAATTAAGTTAACCCGAATATAAATAAGCATTATAATGAACCTTATTCAAACCCAAGCTAGTATCATTGCTAAACCCAAACTCAAAATCAAACGATGTGACTTAAGGGGCAACATATCAATTTTTTACGAAACAACTTAAAAAAATTAACAAAGCAAATTATTTATGCTCTCAAGCCATTAATAATAATACACAAAAAAATGATGCCATTATTTTTATATAAATTGATCTCATCATTTTTATATAAATACATATTTATGATTATCATCACAATTGCATTTTTGTTAATTCAAAATATTTACTAAAACTAAAAAAACCAATTCAAAATTATTTATAAAAATGACAATAAAACCATTAATAACCTTTATTTCCTCTTCTAACTAAACCTAACCAATCAAGCTAATTTACAGAAAACCTATTACACAGTTCAGTTTCTAAATATTCTCATGACCAATTATGAAACCTGCTAAGATAAGCATTCAGACATATTTTACCAAAATATTTATAAAATTATTTGCCAGATTTCAAAAAAAATGCATTGGGTAACCAAATGGAGATCATGTTTAGCTTTTCAATTTTTTTAAATAGTACTGCTACTTCATACATATATGTTAATGAAACCCCAGCACGGTTTAACAGTTTCGAAAGAAATGCCGATGAACAGTGGAAAAATCAGATTTCAGAAAACAGTGAACTTATTTTTAAATGAATTTTAGTCGCAATGAATTTAATATAAATTCAGATAATTACAAAAGCTTAGGTTGGTTACAGCTGAAGCGTCCAGATCACGTATCGATTCCCATAGACGACACCCCGATTTGAAAAACTGCCAGAAATTTTTCCCGGCCCCAGAAAAGATTTTGTTGGTTACAGCTGGAGTGCCAAAAACACGTATCGATTCGCATAGACAACACTCTGATTTGCGAAACTGCAAGAAAATTTTCCCGGGCAAAGAAAAAGCTTCAAGATTCTACCAGCGCGAATCTTTCATTGTCGCCCTTCGCTCAGGAGTCAGAGGCGGTTGGAGAGGCAGGATAAAGGCCATCCATGAGCTCGCCATTGCTAAGACTCCGCTCTTCTAGGCAACCTTCTCTCACCCGATGGGAGCCGTCTCCCCATATATTCCTTCCGGCAAGGAGCGATTTCCATCCATTTCTCAATACCCAGTGCTGCCGTCGTCTTAGGAATCGCCATTACACAGTCTGTCTATATGGGAAAAACAATTTTTAACTAAAACCCTGATCTACTGAAAACCCTAAGGGCAAGGCATATTAAGAATAATTCGATGACTGAAAGTTGCTCGCCAAAGAGGGGAGCTGAATCTCTTTACTGCGACGATTCATTCTGGCTTGTGGAGTGTATTTAAAGGGGAGGTGGGTAGCTTTCATTTATTTGGACGCGTAAAGAAGTCGAACTCAAACCCTCTTACACGTGAAAAACGCGTCGAGTAAGAAAGAAAAAGGTTGTCCGCGGATTACTGTCGAAGGTTCTACAGATAAACAATCCTTTTTCAGTTTCCCACGAAACCAGGGCGACACGTAAGTTCAATTTTTAGCGTCGTCCGGTTAAAAAAAAATTGATTCCACCATTAAAAAATGTTATTGTCCATCGAGCAAATTTGTCGATGGCAAAAATTATTTTATTTTATTTTATTTTTCTATTTTATTTTCTAGAATTTAATTTTTTTTTTAAGATTTGATAGTAGGAGTGGTTGAATCATGTGTTTGATGTTGGAAATAGATTCAGCTGTCTTCAAAAACTCTCTAGCATCTAAAATCTTAAAACTTGACAATTGTAACTTAAATTTCTCAAAAAATTTGCCCAAATTTATCAAAATATTACTACAATTTCCATTGATTTAGGGCAAATTTGAATTTATCAAAATATGGCTATAATTTCTATTGTTTCCCGAGCAAATTTAAAACCTCATTAGAGTACACATTAAAATATATTAAAATACTCTCAAATTCATATTTTAAAAAAATCACCAAATTCCAAGCAAAATTGTCACATATTTAAACAAATTCTTAAAAAAATGGCAATGTCACTGCGTTTATTTTTTTGTATAAATATAATTTTTTACATATAACATAAAATACATCTATATAAAATAAAATATATAAGTAATCATTAAAAACTAAACGTGAAATGATATGAGTAGCTTGTACAAATTTTATAGAGAAACAACCCTATATAAAATAAAATATATAATTAATTAAATTCTAAACGAATAAAATGATATGAGTAATTGTTGGAGCATTCAGTGGGTAGCTAAACAAAATACAAGCAACAGCAGATAAACACATCAAAAAAGAGACACAGGGTTTAACGTGGTTCACCCAACCATTCTGGGCTACGTCCACCAAACATAGGCATCGGCAAAATTTTATTATCAAACAGGAGATTACATGATAATTCAGTTCCTCACAAACTCTCACACCGCTCCACCCAATCCGTCTGGACACCTGTTTTATAGCTAAGAGGATCTAACTGCCTCATAAATCCTCCTACAGCAAATATAGGATGCATTAACTCACTCCCAACAAAATAGAGCTAATATAGCAACCAAATCAGATTGTTGTCACCTACTGAGATTTTTGCCTATTTTATTAAAACAGAAAATCTCAACAATCTCCACCTTGACAACAATTAGCCTGATGCCCTGTTTATTTATTATTTACTTTTTCTGCAAGCCAAGAGAAGCCAAACACCAACGCAGCTTCTCCAACAAAACTGGTTTCGTGAACATGTCTGCACAGTTTTCCTTTGTATGCACTTTTTCAAGAGAGACTCCCCTTTCAATGATAACCTGTCTTACAAAATGATACTTAATTGGAATATGCTTTGAGTTACTATGATAGGCCGGATTCTTAGCCAAATGTATTGCACTTTGACTATCACAAAGTAACCTGATGTTGTCCTGTAACCTACCAAACTCACCAAGCAAACCTTTCAACCAAACCGCCGCTTTGCAAGCATGCGAAGCAGCAATGTATTCTGTTTCAGTAGTGGATAAAGCAACAATGTTTTGTAGCTTTGACATCCAGCTAATAGCTCCACCTGCAAGAGTAAAGATATACCCTGAAGTTGACCTTCTCTTATCCAAATCACCTGCAAAATCAAGAATCAACATACCCACAAACAGATTCACTACTCTTATTGTAAGTAATACAATAACTACTTGTGCCTCTCAGATACCGAAACACCCATTTCACTGCTGACCAATGTTCTTTACCCGGATTTACCATATACCTACTGACAACCCCAACTGCATGTGAAATATCTGGTCGAGTACAGACCATTGCATACATCAAACGTCCTACTACATTGGCATATGGAATTCGAGACATATAATCCTTTTCTTCATCTGTATTAGGACATAAACTGGAAGAAAGCTTAAAATGGGAAGCTAGAGGGACTGATACAGTGTTCACATTATTCATACCAAACCTCAAAAGTATTTTCTCAACATACTTCTGTTGTGATAGCCACAGCTTACCATTGCTCCTGTCTCTGAAAATCTCCATGCCCAAAATCTGTCTTGTTGCTCCTAGATCTTTCATATCAAACGTCCTTGCTATCTGAGTCTTCAACCTGTTGATTTCTTCAATGCTTTTGCTTGCTAAAAGCATATCGTCAACATACAACACTAAGATAATGAACATGCCATTACTTAACTGCTTAAAGTAAACACAATAATCATATTCACTTCTTATATATTTTTGACTCAACATGAAAGAATCAAATTTCTTGTACCATTGTCGAGGCGACTGCTTCAGACCATACAATGACTTCTTGAGCTTGCAGACAAATTTCTTATTGCGATGCTGAACAAATCCTTCCGGTTATTCCATATAATTTCCTCATCTAAATCACCATGTAAAAATGCAGTCTTAACATCTAGTTGTTGTAATTCTAAATCAAGCAAAGCAACTAACGCTAACACAATTCTAATTGAAACAATTTTAACAACTGGTGAAAATATCTCATGAAAGTTTATGCCAGCTTTCTGAGAAAACCCTTTTGCAACCAGCCGTGCTTTGTATCTGTCCTCTGAATCATTCACACCCCGTTTCACCTTGAAAACCCATTTACATCCCACAGTTTTCCTGCCTTTCGGAAGTTCAACCAGATCCCATGTGCCATTCTTACCTAAGGCCATCATTTCTTCCTTCATAGCTGCTTTCCATTTGTCACTCTTTGAACCTTCTACAGCTTCCTGATAACACAAAGGTTCATCATCGTTAGCGGTCAAAGCAACTGAAGTAACATAATCATCATACCTTCTCGGAGGGCATTTGATCCTTGTAGACCTCCTTAAGGATGTTTCTGGTGCTTCCGGAATTGGCTGACTACCATCTGTAGGAACTTCTTGATGCTCACCATCTGAGACATGTTCATGACCTACATCTGAACCCTGTTCATAATCTGATTCCGAAACCTGTTCATGACTAGAATCTGAACTATGGTCGTCATGACTATCATTAGAAGTGTTGTCAAACTGAATGTGCTGGAAATTAGATACATCATCCCGTTTCAATTTATTATCTACATCTAACTGTACAAGAGAGGATTCATCAAACTTTACATCTCTGTTGATGATGATTTTGCGGGTAGTAGGATCCCACAATCTAAATCCCTTTGTTCCATCACCATACCCAACAAAGATATACCTTTTTTATTTTGGATCTAATTTAGTTCGCTGATGTTTAGGCACTAGAGCATATGCATCAAAACCAAACACTCTGAGTTTAGAATAATCACAAGGGTGACCTTTCCATACCTCTTGAGGAATCTTGCAACCTATCACTGTCGAAGGTGACTGATTTATCACATAACAAGCTGTAGCCACTGCTTCTGTCCACAACTCCTTCTGCAAACCAGCGTTACTCACCATACTCCTTGCTCTCTCCAAAAGAGTCATGTTCATTCGTTCAGCAACTCCATTTTGCTGAGGAGTATACACAATAGTCTTATGTCTCTCGATTCCTGCATCCTTGCAATAGTTTTCAAACTCCTTGGAGGTAAACTCACCACCATTGTCAGTTCTTAAACATTTTATAGTTCTACCAGTGATGTTTTCTACCAATGCTCTAAACTGCTTGAAAACTGTAAAAACATCAAACTTCCTTTTCAACATGTAGACCCACACTTTCCTAGAAAAGTCATCAATAAACGATACAAAATACGACGAGCCACTATACGAGGTTGTAGGTGCTGGACCCCAAACATCTGAATGGATATAATCAAGTATTCCTTTACTAGTATGTTTGTCTTTTTTAAACTTTTGTTTGCCAAACAGACAATGTTTACAGAAATATAACTTTCCAGACCTTAGATTAGGAAGTAACTTGCGATCAGCCAAAATCTTTAACCCTCTTTCGCTCATATGGCCCAACCTTTGATGCCATAGGCGAATGGAACTACTGTCATGTTCAGACACGGTAGACACATGAACTGACCCTGTTCTTCCTTCTAACTGAAACAGATTTCCTACTTTCTTAGCTTTCATTACTAGAAAAATACCTTTGTAAATTTTCATTACTCCACCTTGAATGACAGTTTTATATCCATTTGTGTTAAGTGCCCCCAGTGAAATTAGATTTTTTCTTAAATCTGGTACATGTCTTACATCAGTTAACATATTGGTTGTCCCATCAAACATTTGCAGCTGTATACTCCCTATTCCCACAATATTAGATGTAACATCATTACCCATGTACACGACTCCATCATTCACTGATCTATATGTCTTAAACTAGTCTTTATGAATACACATGTGGTTTGACGCACCGGAATCTAACAACCAATGTTGATCATGATTTGACAAACTAACTGATAAGACTTCGTCGCTCATACCTGAACCAGATGCTGAACCTGTATCAGTCGTGTTCGCTTCCTTCTTTTCTGTTGATGAAGCTTCTTTAGAAGTTTGTTGTCGCTTCCAGCAATCCTTCTTCAAATGCCCTGATTTGCCGCAGAACCAACACTTTACTTTACTCTTCTTTCCTTTTGACTTTGAACGCGAATCACTGCGCTTACCAGAGCGTCTTTCTCTAGAACGACCTCTAGCCATCATTGCCTCTGATGTAGAGGTGTCAGCATTCGACCGCTTCCTGGTCTCCTCGGACAACAAAGCTCCGACGACATCATCAAATTCAATGGTTTCGGATGAACTAAGACTTATAGAAGTAACAAAATGATCCCACGACTCAGGCAACGAGCACAATAAAGTTATGGCTTTATCCTCGGCTTCAAATTTTACTTCTATGCTTTCTAATTGTACCATTAGAGTATTAAAAACATTCAAATGATCAGTAATGGAAGTACCTTCCTTCATTCACAAACTGTATAGCTGCCGCTTCAGGAGAATCCGATTTGTCAAGGATTTTGTCATATACAGCTTCTCCAACTTCATCCACAAACCAGCTGCAGTCTTCTCTGACACGATGTTAAATAAAACATCATCAGCCAAACACAATCGAATTCCGCTCAAGGCTCTTCCATCCAATTCATTCCACTCATCATCTGTCACGAGGTAAGGCAGTTTGGATATGCCCAACAACGCCTTCGCCACGCCTTGTTGTACCAGCAGATCATGCATCTTTACCTTCCAGATCTCGAAATTATTTTTGCCATTAAATTTCTCGATTTCAAATCAGGCACTCTGAGTTTTCACCATCTCATCTAAAAAATAAAAGAATCTCCAATTCCAACTTAAAAAAAAAAAAAAGTTAATATATTACACTGCCTTTGCCTTAAAAAAAAAACTTTTTTGCTGTGCGAATTACAATACAAAACCGAGTAGCAAATTTTACCAACAAAATTGGCGCATTGGCACTCTCATCACTCTAGCAAATCCGCGCCAGCAGCAAAATCGCTTAGAGTGACAAAATTGGCGCGACTATCACCTTCGGATCCGCGCTAATGAGGAAATGGGCGCATTGGCGCACTTAATAAAACTTTATCTGCGCCTTTCTGATTGTTGGCGCCACTGTTTTAGAATAATCCGCGCCAATAAAAAAAAACTTGGAGGAAAAACAAAACACTCCAGCGGAACTCCACCTACAGCGATCCACTAACACGCGTACCATAAAATTCCAACGTAAATCCTCCAGCGTAATACAAAGGTCAGCTCAAACCACGCTACCACCGCAATATACAAAAGGAAAACACGCACAACACTTCAAACAATTTACAATGCAAAGTCCTGCGCTGTGTAGGTTATGGTCTTACGCTGTGCATAAGTTAATGCTGCACACCAACCAGCGTTCAACTCATACAGCCACGATGTTTGATGGCAACACGGCACCAGCCAATCTGCTCACGGTGCAAGTGTTAATTGCGTATACGCTGTTGATCTCCGCGCAGATGCAATAAACATGCCAGCACTGATCCAAAACAGCACGCTTGAATATCCACACATGCCAGCACCTTCCACGTGCACCTGTTCGGCCACGCACCAGGGACTTCTGTAAAACGCACGCAGCAAAGTTATATGGTAATTCAACGCTACTCCATTATGGGATAACTCCACGCTGTTTTCAACAGCGCAATAATTTAGCCATGCGCCAACAATGCCTCCAACTCACTCTGATACCACTTGTTGGAGCATTCAGTGGGTAGCTAAACAAAATACAAGCAACAACAGATAAACACATCAAAAAAGAGACACAGGTTTTAACGTGGTTCACCTAACCATTCTGGGCTACGTCCACCAAACATAGGCATCGGAAAAATTCTATTATCGAACAGGAGATTACATGATAATTCAGTTCCTCACAAACTCTCACACCGCTCCACCTAATCCGTCTGGACACCTGTTTTATATCTAAGAGGATCTAACTGCCTCATAAATCCTCTTACAGCAAATATAGGATGCATTAACTCACTCCCAACAAAATAGAGCTAATATAGTAACCAAATCAAATTGTTGTCACCTACTGAGATTTTTGCCTATTTTATTAAAACAGAAAATCTCAACAGTAACTTGTACAACTCTTATGGAAAAACAAACCTCTTCCTCCCTTTCAACATCTAATAATGGTTTCTTTAGAAGGAACACATTCTTCAAAGTTAAACTCTTATGGAAAATCAAACCTCTTCCTCCCCTTTCAACATCTAATAATGGTTTCTTTAAAAAGAACACATCCTTCAAAGTATGAATCAACATAGATATATTTTTCTTCTCTCCTGAAAAATTAATAGGATGAATGACTCATTGCAAAAGTTAAGACTTACTTTGTTTTAAATCGTTTTACTAATGATTATCAAGATTCATTAATCAAAACCTAGAACCGATTTCTTATCTTGAGCTAATATATAATAAATGTATCTACTTACAAAAAATTGATGATATATACATGAAGTGGAAACAATTATGTTCATTGACTTGTGCTTATGCTCCCTCTATACTAATGGTTATCACTAAACCTTTACTTTACTTTGTGTTATAGATGCAAAGGTGTAGTGGCTTTATAAAATAGAAATGACACAAATCCACTCTAAGAACGAGTGACAAAGACGAGAGATAAATGAAAGAAGCCTTTATATCCCCATCTATCTCATGGTTTACAATGGAAAGTGAGCCGTACTTTGGCTCAAAATTGGGAAAACTATTTTCCTTAATACCATTGTTTCAAATTGCCACTATGCAATTTTGTTTATACAATTAATAAAATACAAATAATCTATATATATTTAGGAAAATAAAAGCATTTGCTCGTTACAACCAATATATTTAAATCGTAATAAAAAATAATATATTTATAATTTTTTAATAAAATCCCTAATCAAATATAAATAAAAATTATATAAAATATTTACATTTGTCATATATTATATTAAATTAAATTTATATTTATTCATAATTTGTTTAATGTAATATATTGTGTGTGGAGAGACTTTCTTTAAATTTTTAAAATTAAAACAAAATGTTTTCTAATTAAAAAAACAATGTCTACTATAAAATAAAAATAAAAATGAATATACATGTTTGGTAAATTTTAATTACAAGTATTATAGAACATCAATGCTCCATGTTTGGTTAGTTTTAATTACAAGTATTATAAAACATCAATGCTTTTTAGGTAATTCAGTATGAAGGAGGTGTAAAACTATTTCTCTCACTCTCAACCATAAGTAAAATATTTTGATGTCCATATGAAGTAACATAATTTTATACCAACTTTAGAGAGATAAAGTAATTAGAAGTTAAAAAAATCTTATAAAATATAAAACCATTCATTCTTGGCCTTACTAATAACATTGTGAGTTTGCACAACAATCTTTGGTATGTCTGGGGTATGTGATGGGTGAACAAGAGCTAAAGATAGATCCCACCAAGATGGAGGACATCATGAAGTGGTCAGTTCCTACTAATGTTTCTGAGGTCAAGATTTTTATTGGCGTAACATAGTACATGAGGAGATTCATAGCCTCATTTTCAACAGTAATAGCACCACTCCACACCATAACAACGAGATGAAAGAGTTTCTAATGGGGAAAGGGTCGACAAAAGGTATTTGAAGAGTTAAAGAAGAAGATTAGTTAATCATCGGTTCTAGCATTACCGAACTTGCAGCTGCCCTTTGACATGGAGACAATGCATATGCCATGGGAGCAGTCTTGATGCAAGGAGGAAGGCATGTATGCTACCATTATGAAGTATTTCATGGGGCAGTTCTCAGCTATGCTACATATGAAAAGGAGCTCTATGCCCTGGTGGAAGCTGTGAAGAAGTGGAAGCACTCTCTAATGGGAAAGGAGATAGTAATCCACATTGAGCACCAACCACTACAGTACCTGCAGGCCTAGAATAAGCTACAATAAACCAAGCATTATAAGTGGATGGGGTCTCTATGAAAATTTTGTTTAGTAATCAAGTATAAGAAGGGAAACATAAACAAGTTGGTCAACATGCTTTCAAGGCCACCCACATCAAAGATCACAACTTTGGGAAATTTGATGTACATGGAGCCATTCACCAATGCAGCATGCAGAAAGGCATATTTAGAGGATGCCAAAGAGAGAAGTGCATAAAGAGAATAACTCCATAGAAGGCCCTCCTTATCATGCGCGTAAAGGCAGTCGAGGCGTTAGGGGAAGTAAGGTACGAGTATCCACATCAGCCAAGGCCAGTATGGATATTTTCAAAGGCTAGTCAAACCGTATGGGGCTATAGGTGTTTTAGGGATAGGACTTCAAGGAGGTGTCTCGACAATTGCAGAGCCAGAGTTATGTGCACAATGGTAACATCATAGTTAACTACTATTTCCAGGATGGGTTACTCTATAGGTTGGATAAGTTATGTGTTCCTAAAGATGAGCAACTGCCACTGATAAGAGAGACTGGCACCTCTAATGTTGCAAGGTGTTTTGATATAGTGAATATAGTGGCCAACTTGCAAAGGTATGTGTACTGGCTCAAGATGTAAGAACATGTAGCTAGGTTCATAAGAAGATGCATTTTTCATTGTACCAACAAACCTAGTAAATAGGGTCTATATCATCCCTTGCTTGTACACATTGGTCATTAGAAAAGAATTTCCATGGACTTTGTGGAGGGTTTACCAACAACCAGGAAGGGACATGACTACATGTTTGTGGTACATGACAGGTTCAACAAAATGTGTGTTCTAATGCCCTGTAAAAAGACTATAAGTAGGTAATAATCAACAAACTTGTTCTTTGGACAGGACTATGTGCACTTTGGGATACCAAGGAGTATCATTTCAAACAAAGAAACAAGGTTTCTTACTGCAGCTTTGGACTATGTTGTGGGAGAAGATGGACACGAACTTAAAGAGGTCAACAAGATTCCATCCAAATACATATGGACAAATAGAAGTAGTCAACAAGACTTTGGTGTAGCTTTTGAGGAGATACAATCAGAAGCATCTTGAGATGAAAATCTGATATACATATAACACACTTATAACATAACAGTCCACACTTCTACTAATAAGTCCCGATTTGAAACTTGTTTTGGATATTTTCCACCTTCACCTTTGGGTATAGCATATGGGAAGCAAGGAGTGAGGGAGGATCTTATAGGGGATGCCTTAAGGACAAAAAAAAAATTGGAGAAGAAAAAGAAAATCCACCTAGAAGTACATGAAACATGTAGAAGTCAAAAGAAAAATACAAGGCTCGACATGATTAACATAGAATAGAGAAATCCTTCAAGGTAAAGGACAAAATTCAAAGTGCTCAAAATTCAAAGTGCTCAAAAATGCTCAAAACCTATAAGATTGGATAGATCTCGGCGATTTGAATCCAACACAACTCATTTCACTCAAAACCGATATTGTATGCTCCTGATATCATGTTCTGATTGAATTGTCAAACAAGTAAAAATTTGCAGAAAACACAGGTGGCTGGACATTTTGGGCCAGTGGCAGGCTGCCACATGGCCTCTCCAGATTGGTCTAAAAAAAATGAAATTTCTAAGGCTTGGAATTTTTTTTATACATGGTTTGAATTTTTTATTAATTAATTGGTTGTTGACTGTGTAATTGGAGGACCCATGGGGGAGAGCCACATGGGCCAACCGGAGGTAGCCATGTGGCTTTCCAATGGTGGTCTAAATTTATTTTATGGAGGTCGAGTAGCCTACAGGAATCAAACCTACAGCCATATACCAAACAACCACAAGCCATGCACATGTTCCTTTTTAACCTAAGGTTTCGGGTTACAATTAAAGTGTAACAAAGGCGCATTTGGGGGTAGGGTCGGGGCTAAGCCCCAACCCTAGTCACCGCGCCCACGAGGATCCAAGGGTGGGACCAAGGACCAGGGCTTAGCCCCAGCCCCATGGTCTAGCCCTATCGCATCATAGTGCTGGAAGCCCAACTCAGAATCGCAGGTGGATGTAAGTTTAGGGGCCATCCCCAGGGTCACATGACCCTCTACAGGACTAGGTGCACGGAGAATGGAGGGGGTTATCCTCGAGCCACATGGCCCATACCATGACCTTACCACTAGTAAATAGGGAGTTCTTCGACAGTTAAGCACCCAACACATAATTTTAGGCGCTAAACACAGTTTTATGGGTGGTTATATGACCACGTTGTAGTTCGTTGGGGGCCAGCTAACCGGGGCCGGGCGGTTAGCCCCAACCCCTGGGCACGTGCCCCCATACAACCACTATTTTCAAAAAATTTGGCATTAGTGGACAATTTAATTGTCTAACAATTTCGTCCGTCGGGCGGGATTGTAGGCCAGATTTGCGCGCCGGTTCCAGGTTTGGGGCGCTCAAGCCAGGTTTGGGTCGAATTGGAGGATGATTAGCTATGGAATTGGGTAAGAACTTGTAAGAGGCATAACTTTCTCAACTTTTGGCCAAATGAGGTGCAGAAAGAACCCAGATGGGGGTTTTTGACAATTTTGGATCTATTGGACACAATTTTTTTGAATTCTGAGCACTGAAAATTCATGTAAAAACATATTTTTTAGCATAATGAAAGATGCCCTGCATTGGAAGTTGGACCAAGAGATGTAACCTAGGAGGGGGGTGAGCGCCTTTATCATGTTTTACTGTTATGTGTTTTTGAAATGCTTTATTGTCTATGTTTGGCCGTTGATTATGTTTAAAAATCACTTGTTAATGTGTTTAGTAACTTGATCCATTACCCATACATATAAAATTTCATTTGCAATTTGTATATCACCTTCAGTGTTCAATTACAGATCATTTTGGCATCAAAGCATCAGGTTATTATGAAGGTTTGATTTTTTTTGCCAAGTGTTTTCCTTAGGCTTACTAGGTTGAAGCTTAAAAGAGGAGAAGGAGAACTTGTGGAGCCAAGATCTCAAATTGTTTCAAGGAGAACAAACACACCTCAAGCTTTAATAGTCATGCCACATGAACACGGTTCTGAAGGGATGTCTGAAGATGAAAGAATTTTTAGAAAATAATTCTTTGAGATGTTCGAAATGGTAAAGGTTCTTTATGAAGAGAAGAATGCAAGGTTGTATGGAGAGAGCTCAAAGCCTCCAAAATGATATGGATGAAAAGGAGACAAACGTCTAAAAGGGAATGGACAAAATGGTGACAAACCACCACCTTCACCTCCATCCTCATCTTCTACTTCTTCTACCCTTTCACAAACACCTCCAAATTCTCCAAAGGGACATGGTAAAACTCCTTTGCTTAAGCTTGATATAAAGTTTGAATTGCCTATGTACAATGGGGAGGTAAATGCTGAGAAATTGGATAATTGGGTTCGTCAGATTGAAGTGTATTACAGGATACAAAGAATCAAGGATGATGAGACCAAAATTCAGCTTTCTTCTCTTAGATTGGAAGGTGCAACACTTATTTGGTGGGAAGCCAAAACTCAAGAGGACATGAAGAAACATGGTAAGGTTTTATCCTCTTGGAATGATTTTTTTGTTGCAATAAGAAGGCAATTTTATCCATTAGCATACATGCAAAAAGCTATTATGGATTGGAAAAACTTTAGGCAAGCTAAAGGTCAAAATGTGCAAAGCTATACTCAAGAATTTAGAAAAAGAGCTTTGATTTTGGGTATATATTTATCCTCTCAAGACACTCTACTCAAATATATTGGAGGATTGCATAGTTATTTGAGACACACAATTCTCATGTTTAACCCTACAAAACTAGATGAAGTTTGTGTACAGACAACTCATTTAGAAGAAAGAGGGAAGAATGTTCCTCAAGAGGGCAACAAAAATCCATTTAAGAGTAGAGACAAAGGAAAGGGGGAATTCAAAGGAAAAGGAAAGAAGGATGCTTTAGTCAAGAAAGAGGGAGAAAAACTCACATGTAAACATTGTTCGAAAGAAGACCATGGTGAATACCACTGTTGGAAACTTCATCCTGAAATGAGACCCAAAAAGTTTAACAACAAAGGGAAACAAAATACTGTTGCAACTACACAACATGATTTAGGATCTGACTCTAGGGATGAAACAAATATCACATCCATGGGATTCAAAGGTAAGGACTCTATTGCAAGTACTAGTTCTTCAATTAGTAGCCTCAATGAAACTCAACATGAAAAAGAAATAATAAATATTTTCCACATTAGAGTTATTTCAAAACATACCAAGATAGATACATTGTTTGATAGTGGTTCACAAGAAAACCTCATTTCTGAAGACACTGTCAAGAAATTGAATTTGGAAACAACTCCTCATCCTAAACCATATCCTTTAGGTTGGATATGTGATAATGCAAAATTTGCATGTGACAAAAAGATGTAAATTAAGATTTGCCATCACTGCAAATTTTATAGATGAGGTAGAGCTTGATGTCATTCCACTTGACATTTGTGGTATTGTTTTGGGAAGCCCATATCTATATGATAGGAGAGCCATCTTTCATCGCCATGAGAACAAATATCACTTGTTTAAAAATGGAGTTGAGTACATTGTTAGAGCACATAACAAGAAATTGAATTTGTCACTTGTGAATGTTGGACAAATGAAGAGGTTAGTCAATGTTAGTAAGAATTTTGTACTCTTGATGATAAAACCCAAAGAAAATGTTGGAAATGAATATTTCCAAGGATGTGATGAAAATTTAAAATCGCATTTGTATGAGGTTGTTAACACGTATGATGAGATGTTTCAGGAGCTTAAAGGATTGCCTCCTAAAAGTGGTACTCAGCATGAGATCCAATTGCAGCAAGATTTTCCTCTTCAAAACATTGTTATGTACAAGATGCCAGTCATGGAGAATGCAGAAATCAAAATAAAAATCCAAGAGTTGCTTGACAAAGGGGTCATCAGACCAAGCACATCGCCATGCAAGTGATCAATTGTTTTAGTACCAAAGAAAGATGGTACATGGCACATGTGTGTATATTTCATAGCCTTGAATAATATTACGATAAAGAATCATCACCCTATTCCTCGAATTGATGATTTGCTTGATCAATTGAAAGATGTTGTGTATTTCACTAAGTTGGACTTGAGAAGTGGTTATCATCATATTAGGATTGCTGAAGGAGACACATGGAAGATAGCTTTCAAAACAAATCAAGGTTTGTTTGAATGGTTGGTTATGCCATTTGGGCTTTGTAATGCTCCTGCAACATTCATGCCAGTTATGAATGATGTCTTAAGGCATTTTCTTGATGATTTTGTAATTTTCTACATAGATGACATATTGATATTCAAAAAATCTCGTGAAGAACATGTCAGGCATGTGAAACAAGTCTTATATGTATTGAAGAAAGAAAATTTGTTTTAAATATGTCTAAATGTGAGTTTGGAAAGACCTCATTAGTTTCTTTGGGACATATTGTTGGAGGGGGTGAATTGAATATAGATCCCTCAAAGGTCAAAGCCATTGTAGATTGGCCCAAGCCCAATAATGTAACTGAGGTTAGAAGCTTTTTGGGAGCAACCCAATATTAGAGAAATTTTAGTTCCAACTTTTCTTCAATTGCAGCTCCAATACATACCTTGACAAGCATTAAGCATGTTTTTCAATGGGTTGGCAAGCAACAAAAATCTTTTGATGCATTGAAGGAAAGAATCAGTACAACTCCAGTTCTTGTACTTCCAAATTTAAGGCAGCCATTTGAGATACAAACAGATGCAAGTGACTAGGTCTTGATGCAACATGGTAAGCCCATATATTACCATTCTGGAACTTTTAATGGTGCAATAGTTAACTATCCTACATATGACAAGGAACTATATGCATTGGTGCAAAGTGTGAAAAAGTGAAAACACTATTTGATGGAAAATTAAACTATCGTTCACAGTGATTATCAACCATTGCAATACTTGCAATCACAAACTAAGCTACAACAAGTGAGGCACTTCAGTTGAATGGGTTTCTTACAACAATTCCACTTGGTGATAAGGTATAAGAAAAGTATCTACAACAAAGTTGTTGACATGCTTTCTAGACCAATTATTAGTGCTTCAGTTATTCTTAAGCATAATTCTATCATGCATTTGAGCTACGTTGAACAATATGATTTAGATGATGACTTTAAAGATGTATATGCGACTTTGTGTCAAGGCAACCAAGTATAGGAATTGCATTACCATGTGCATGATAAAATTTTGTATCATCTTGGCAAGCTATGCATTCCATAGGGTGAAAGATTCAACATCATAAGGGAAGCACATACTTCTCTTATTGCTAGCCATTTCGGTGTAGGCAAGATGATGGCACAATTATAAAGGTATTGTTATTGGCCTATAATGAATGAAAGTGTATCACGATATGTAAGAGGATGTTCTTTATGTGCTACAAGTAAGCCTAGAAATAGAAAGTTAGGATTGTATACTCCACTTCCAGTTCCTTCCCATCCTTGGGAAAGTGTCTCTATGGACTTTGTAGGAGAACTTCCTATGTCTAAAAAAATTCATGACTATCTTTATGTTGTGTTGGATCGTTTCAACAAGATGTGTATTTTGATGCCTTGTAGGAAGCAGGTTACAACTGAATAGATTGCAAAAATGTTCTTTCAACATGTATGGGTACATTTTGGATTGCCCAAATCCATTATTTCTTATTGAGATTCTCAATTTGTTAGGAACTTTTGGTCAAGCTTATGGGGGCTCATGGACATAAATTTGAAAAAGAGCACAACATTCCATCTACAAACTGATGGTCAGACATAAGTGGTGAAAAAAACGGTAATACATCTTCTTCATGGTTATTGCAACAAACATCCTAAGCCTTGGGATGAACACTTACACTACATTCAACATGCTTATAACCGGACAAAGCATTCATCAACTCAAACATCTCCATGTGAGGCATGCTTTGGTTACTTACCAAAATCTCCTTTAGATTTTATCTTTGGGAATGATGTTGCTATTAATGGTCATAGTGAAATTGATAAGGCCAAGCAGTTCATTGAGCAGTTCAATTGGTGCATCAAATGGTTTAACAACAGTTGGAAAAGAGCCAAGCCAAGTACAAGACAAGGCATGATAAGTATCATGTTGACCACAGTTTCCAAGTTGGAGATGAAGTTTGGATTTACATTATCAAAGAGAGGCTTAAAGGAGAAGGTAAAAAGTTGAAACCAATAAGGTATGGACCTTTTAAAACAATGCCTTTCGTTTGGATTTGCCTCCATATATGAAAATGTATGCAGTTGTTAATGTTGAGAATTTAAGATTATATGGGCCTGCTTTGATTAATGATCAAGGAGATCATGTTTAGATTCCTTCAATAGAAGATTTCTCGCCAGAATTACTTGAAGAATTGCAATAGGATACCATCCTTAACAAAAGGACAAGAACTTCGAAACAAGGGAATGTGGAGTACCTTCGTGTTTATATCAAAGGCACAAATCCAAGCAAAGCTAAATGGATTGAAGTTGGAAGGGTGAGGGAACTGTACCCTCATATATTTGTTGATTGAAAATAGTCTTTTGGAGGTCCAAAAGATTCCAATGGGAAGGAGTGATCCAAGGGATCAATTTAGTGCTCAAATTCAAAGTTCTCAAAAATGCTTGAAACCTATATGTTTGGATAGATCTCGGCAATCTAAATCCAACACAACTTGTTTCACTCAAAACCGATATCGTATGCTCCCAATATCGTGTTTTGATCGAATTGCCAAACAGGTAAAAATTTGCAGAAACGACAAGTGATTGGACATTTTGGGCCAGTGGAAGGATACCACATGGCCTCTCTGAATTGGTCTAAAAAAATGAAATTTATAATCTTTGGAATTTTTTGTATACATGGTTCGAATTTTTTATTAATTAATTGGTTGTTGACTGTGTAATTGGAGGACCAAAGGGCGAGGGCCACGTGGGCCAACCGGAGGCAACCACGTGGCCTCCCAAGGGTGGTCTAAAATTTTATTATGGAGGCTGAGCAGCCCACAAGAATCGAACCCACGACCATCTACCAAACAATGACAATCCATACCAATGCGCCATGCACATGTTCCTTGCTCACCTATGGCTTCAGGTTACATTTAAAGTGTAACAAAGGCGCATTTGGGGGTAGGGCCAGGGCTAAGCCCCAGCCCTGGTCACCGCGCCCATTAGGATCCAGGGGCAAGACCAAGGGCCAGGGCTTAGCCCCAACCCCGTGGTTTAGCCCTACCACAATATAGCATCGGGAGCCCAACTCAGAACCAGGAGTGAAGGTAAGTTTAGGGGCCAGCCCAGGGTCACATGACCCTCTATAGGACCAGGTACGCAAAGAACGGAGGGGACCAACCCTAGGCAACATGGCCCGTCACATGTCCTCACCACTAGCAGATAGGGAGTACTCTGACAGTTAAGCACCCAACGTGGAATTTTAGGTGCTAAACATGGTTCTATGGGCGATTATATGACCACGTTGCAGTTCGTTGTGGGCTAGCTAACGGAGGTCAGCGGTTAGACCCAGCCCCTTGGCACGTGCCCCCATACAACCACGATTTTCAGAAAATTGGGCGTTAGGGGACAGTTTAACTGTCCAAGAATTTCACCCTTCAGACAGGACTGTAGGCCAGATTTGTGCGCCAGTTCCGAGTTTGGGGTGCTCAAGCTAGGTTAGGGTCGAATTCGAGGATGATTGGCTATAGATTTGGGTAAAATCTTGTAACAAGCACAACTTTCTCAATTTTTGGCCAAATGAGGTGCAGAAAGTATCCAGATGGGGGTTTTTGACAGTTCTGGATCCATTGGAGACATTTTTTTTTTTGCATTCTTAGCACTATAAATTCATGTAAACACATATTTTGGAGCATGATGAAAGAGGCTCTACATTGGAAGCTGGACCAGGAGATGTAGCCCAAGAGGGGTGAATTTATTTATCATGTTTTGTTGTTATGTGTTTCTGAAATGATTTATTATCTCTGTTTGGCTGTTAATTTGTTTAAAAATCACTTGTTAATGTGTTTAGTAACTTGATCCATTACCCAAAACACATATAAGATTTCACTTATAATTTATAAATCACCTTCAATTTTCAATTACAGATCAACGTTAGATTAGGGAGATGGATATGTCCTACCTTCTGTACAGGATTTGGCACATGCTTAGGAAAAATTGACAAAGGATATAATTTTGCAGAAGAGGTCTAGAACTATAATACAGGGGCAACATTATCTTTGGTAGATTGGATTAAAATCTAGGCAAAGCCAAATGGTACACCCGAGAGAAGGTGGAGGATAGATTTCCTCATGTCATTCAATGTAAGCATTTGGGGACCAAAATCATTCCAAAACGAAGAAGTATGATTCATATTGGATCGTTATATTATTTAGGATCATTCTTGATGCTTTCAAAGAGGAAAAAGTGGAGGAATCAACACACATGACCATTTTTACCGTTGGGTTCAAGTTTGGTGTATTTGTGGTTGAAATCTTCTTGAAGCAGTTTGAGGCATCAAACACTATTTTTTGGGGGTAAAATGGTATCACTTAACCATCATACCCCTAGCACTATTCTACACACAAATAATTTTCCAATGGTGCATTAATCACCTCAATCAAAATTCATATGCAAAGGTTATGTCACTTGTTAGTTGACCTTCTTGTTATGACTACCATGATTTGAGAGAATGTCATGTCAATCCCCATTATTCATGAAAATGCGGTTAGCCAAGTGAACATGATGAAGAATGCTCTAGAAGAGTCCATATTATAACTTATCAGGTGCTCATTATTTAACTCAAAAATCAAAATTCTCATAATTGCTCAAAACCTGTCTTGGCGATATGATCCCAATGCAACTCGTTTCACCCAAAACCAAGATCGTATGAGGAAGATATCTTGTTCTATTCGCTTTGCCAATTAGAGGAATTTTTGAAAAAAAAGGTATAGTCACTACACAATCAGCAGTCGGTACCGCTGATGTGGCAGGTGACTGGGCAAGTCAAATTTGGTCAAAGAGACAGTAAGATTTCTCCAAGTGGCATACCTTGGTTGATCAACGGGTTGATGATTTGGCTTCATTTCATTGGTCGGAGGTGGACCAATGAGGAGGGGACATGTGGAAAGCCCAGAGGCCGCCACGTGTCCCTCCCCAAAGGACCGGTATCAATGGCACATAGTGTAAAATTTTTATGGTTAGGTCGGCGGAGTCAAACCTGCGACCTCGCCAGCACTAACTCCATGCTCCAACATTACACCTGTGTTGTGGTTCTTACAAGTTTATGGTCACAATATGTATTTGAAGTCTCAACGGTTTGCGGTTGGGGGGAGAAGGGAGCTAGCTCGTAGGCCAGCCCCCTCCCATGTGAACACAACCACTAACCCCGACAGCTAACGGTTTACAGTTAACCAAAAAAAACCGCTAGATTAACCGCGACATTACTGCTCACATGTGACACCTCCACTAAACCACTGACTAATAGTTAGCATATTCGTGCCATTAAAATGCGCTTATTGCGCTAATCATAGTTAACTCATAATTAATATGAGTTTATCATTTAATTAAACTGTGAGCTTAGTATGGCGATACTTCTAGTGGACCGACAAATTCGGGGATTTCTCCAAAATTAGTGGGACTAATTGGAGTTCCTCCAGTTGTAGTGGAGTTTTACTTGGAGAAATTTATTTTTCCATAACTTTTACAAAATTTGACCAAATTAGGATCAGGAAAAGGCATTCCTAGATGATTTTGATGTTTTGGGCACATTGAAGTAGGTTTCAGGAGTAGCAGAGAATTGTAAACATTAATTTTTCCATTTTTATCTAATACAGAGGACCAAGCCATGGAAGCTAGACCAAGGAGATGTAGCCCAAGAGGGGTGAACTCCTTCATCAAAACATTGCGTTAAGTTTTCATTTTGATGGTTTGTTGTACATTTGTTTATAGAAAAAAATTTGTTTACAAATCTCTACTTCTCCTGAGACCTGTTCCAATGTGTTCAGAAAGTTGAAATTAGCTAGGAACACTTTTTCTTGAGCTCCATTTGGTCGAAAAATGCTCTAGTTATGACTCAATTTTTTTTCCATAGAAATCCTCCTCCAGCACTAGAGGAACTCCAATTAAGATTGCTAAACTTGGAGAAAAGGTCAAATTTAGTGGTACCGCCAAAAGCACCGCCGATTTAAACTGCGGGTTAATTAAAGTTAATCTCAGATTAATTAAGCGATAATATGGTTTTAATGCAAAAATCCGCACAGTTAACTAACTATTTATCTGCGGTCTTCGGAGTGGTCACATGGCATGTTAACAATTTTATTTTACTGTGTTGTCTGCCATTTGGATAAACTGCAAGCCTTTCCTATCAGAGCGTTCACATGTGGCGGTTTCTGGCACGATTTCCGCCAACAGTTCCGAAAATGTAACCCTGACCGTTTCTGCGGAGGTGTCACATGGCATACATAAATCGTCAGGGTCATGTTTTATGCTGGAGCCACCATTGGTATTAACCATTTGGTGTTACTATTGTTGCAACCATTGGCATATTCACATGGGGAGGATTGGCCCTCCTAAGCGCCAACTGAAAACGCATTACATTTTAAATATAAATGGTGTGTTATACATGTTAAGAAACAACATATAGCGAAGATGGTAGAGAGTCTTGGTCGTGGGGTAGAACCCCAGCACCTCCATAAAAAAATTTCCACTGCCCATAACTAGTCCTTTTGGGAGGGGCACGTGGCAGCCTCTGAGCTTGTCACTTGTCCCCTCCTCATTGGTCCTGTTCTAAACCAAGTACAATACACCACGTCACCACCTCTCATCAACCAATAACAATATGACACTTGGCGACCTCTGATTGATCCATTGACCAAAGTTGACCCTACACAGCCACCTTCCACATCAGCAATACGGACTGCTGACTGTGCAGTGACTGTGCATTTTTTTTTTTTAAATTTCACCTATTTAGCAAAGCTAAAAAAACTCAACAATTTCCACCTACGAACTCGGTTTTCAGTGAAACTAGTTGGGTTAGGTTCTTTTTGCCAAGACAGACGTGGTCATTTAGGTTCTGATCCATTCTGTGAACTTTGATTTTTGAGCTAAATACTGAGCGCCTGATCATTCCTCCCCACTAGAAGCCTTTTGGACCCCAAAAGATACTATCAATTGTTTAGTAGGTGAGGGTACTGATGAGCCCCAAAAATGGATAATTATATGGGCTCATTTAGCCTCCTAATTCGACTTAATCCACCATTCTCATTAGTTTATTGCATGTTTTTAATTATATTTATGCTAATAGAGTGAATTGGGTTAGTCATTATGCCAACAAGTCTAATGTGTGCTTTATGCAATGTTTTTGGTCAATTTGGAGACAAAATCAAAGGTTTAAATGAGCACTTGGCAACGAAATTCGTGGAGAGGATTTTTAGGAAGGTGTCCCTTTCATTTATGGGCCCTTACCTCGAATTCTCTGCCATCAGCTCGGAGTTCAAGGGCCACCAAATCGATTATCACAAGGGAAGTTGAGCAAGTGCTAGTAAAAGTGTTGTTAACTACAAGTTTTGGCAGCCGAGTTCCTAAAGTTTAGGAGGGTTGTTGGGGTCCTCAATTTGTATAAATAAGAAGGCTTAGGGCCTCATTTCAGTTAGTAACTTTGTAGGTAGAGGTTAGCTAGTTTGTAGTTCGATTTTAGTTATTTCTTAGGCAGTAGGTTAGCTTTGCATTTTAGTACATTTTCAAGCTTTTCCTTCTGGATAGTTTTTGGAATGTAACATTTATTTTAATCAATAAAGATGAATCCAGCTTTTGCACCAGCTCTAATCTCTCTTAGGAGGCTGTAGCTCTTGGGGTTGGGCCCATCGCAAGTGCCCAATACCTCCTTTGTTTACTTTTATGTGTATTTGTTGCATTCTCAGAATAAAATATGCTATTTAGATTTAAATCTTGTTTTGTTATTTAGGTTGCTTTTGATGATTAAAAAAGGCTTTTCATGTTCAGATTTAGTTGATAGGTTAATAACAAGGAAGATCTTCAAAAAAAAGGCCATCAAGGACCTCTAATTTCACCTCTCCCCCAGTGGGATCAAGGTGACTTTGCTGCCAACAAAAACACAGTCTTTGCTTTGCCATGCAATCATTAGTGTTCAATTCTTATTTGCAGATTGGTTACATGTTCAGATTCTTGATTGCTTCGTTGCATAAGTTATTTCATTTGATTTCAGTGCAAATAAACTTCTGTTACATTTCTTTGCTATTATCTAGGTCATAATAGACTAACGTATCTAGGTCTTTGATTTTACAAATCCTTGTTTGTTTCGTTTGAAAAACAACTTGCAGAGCACCTGTTATCCTTCTTTATCTGCCCATTCTCCATCAATCCCACCTGCTTCATCCTCTACTTAGAATCCTTGCCTTACGTTTGCCATTTGATCACTCTGCCCTAAATTCCCATATTGTTGTGCAACATTTCTCTACCTCTCCTTGAACAAATCCAACCATCCTCGCCACTTCTCAGCTCCATTCCCCAAGTCCTGGACCTCCTCACACCATTATCTCACCTCCATACTCACTGCTCCACCTTTCTCTCTCCATCCACCCTCCAAAACCCCCATTTCTAAACATCCTGTAGAAAAATTACAGACATCCTGTAGAAATTCCAGAACATCCTGTAGAACCCCTGCAGACTTCCTGTAGAAGCTCACGAATGAGGTTTCTTGATAGCCAAACTCTGTGAAACTCTCTAGAAGGGTGTTAGGGACCCCTTAGGCCCTCTCCGGACCTTACCGACCTCCGCCAAGCATTTCCTCTCGCCAATCCACCTCTGCACAGACAAAAACAGTTAAAATACATGCATGATAATTCTGACACTTTATTCAAAAATACAAAAAGATGTTTTTTTTCAGATGTTACTGTAGAAGTAGCTTAGACACATGCATCTTACCTTCCTAGAAGTCAATGGCATCTCTTGCAATAGCTTGCATCATATTTCTTGCATCAGTAGGGCTAGCTGGTAAAATTAGGGTTTGATAGGGTTTACGTTTCCTTTTAGTTTTCCAGTTTCTTTCCGCAAGTAGATTAGCCTTCTTTGAGTTAGATTTTGTCCATTAGTTAAAAAGCTTCTTCTAAGAGCTCATAGAAGTTGGCTTAAGCTTCTAGTGGACTTGTGCCAGCTGATCAAGTGACAACCGCGGTAAGAGTTAGTACTTGTGCATACAACACCGTCGCTTCCAAATTTGTTACGAACAACTGGGCTGATAAAATTAAAGAAGGGAGTCCCAGGAGTTGCAACATTATTGCTGCAATACTGGGGCCCACCATCTCTTTGGCACCGTTGCCGGGGAAGCGTCAGAGTATTGGTGACTGTTGCTTTTCTTCTATTTTCTACTACAACCTTCTGCTAAGTAGTTTATTTCATTTCCATTATGCAATTTCGTTTCTGAAAAAGTAGATTAGCATTTCCCACTTTCATAGATTAGCATTTCGATTCTGCAATTTCATTTCTGCAAGCGTAGATTAGCATTTCAATTCTGCAAGCGTAGCCTAGCATTTCATTCCTGCAATTTCATTTGAGCAAAATAGATTAGTCCTTTCCTGCTTTCATTTCAATTCCGAATTTTCCTTTCAGAAAGATAGTTAGTTGCAGTTCAATCTATTTTAGTTTTTGCAGGTACAAGCAGAAAAAAAGAACAAAAATCAACCAAAAAGATTTCATTTCATGCCTGGTAGGAGTAGAGATAAGTCAGAAAAATGTTTGCACAACACCCCCCACTGCTTCACACAACCAACCTTCTCTCTTCTTCGATGGCTGTGATTAAGAAGAACCCCTAGGTGGACAACAAGACATATTTGAAGAACCTCTAGGGGAAAAGAAGAATAAAACATTCCTTTGGAGCAAATCGCTGCAAACAGAAATGTTGGGAGCAGTACCTTATCCAAAAACGAATTTTCAAATCAGATGGAAGATTTCAAGAGTGATATGAGGCAGTTTCTTGCCATGCAACTGGATACCTTACATATCCAAAGGAAGCAAGAGGAAGCCAAGAGGGCTTTGGACATCTTTTTTCCTAGGTGCACTAGAAAGCATCATAGGAACGAATGTCCAATGCACTCCCTAGAACCGTGTTTCGTTTGTGAAGAATACCATCCTACGAATCAGTGCCCTTCCTTGCCTGGACTTAAAGCTGCATATCAGAGGGCAAAAGGAGCCACTGAACCACTCTATTATCTGAACCAAAGGAGGCCACATGGACCCATACCTTACCAGCAGGGAATGCAAGGGACATCTCAGACCTATTACGACCCCTATCCTGCCACTTCCATGCCTTCTTGGGGTCCCCCTGCTCATCCTTCCTGGTCCACACCCCCTCCTTGGTCAGATCCATTTCCATATTATGCCCAACCAGTTGCTCATTCATTTCACTCTTATGCTCAGCCACAGCCTCAATGGAATGCACCTCATCAAGGGTGGAGGCCCTAGTACAACTCTCCTCCCACTCCTTTGCCTCCACCACCCGCTCAACCGCAACCATCGCCTCCTCCTCCACCAAGGAAGCCCCAAATGCCTGCCCAACCACAACCCCATTCACATACATCTCAAATATACACCCTACTCAACTACCCATACCACCATTTCCAAATCCACACATTGGAGTAGCTCAACTCCATTACAATGCTGACGCACAACATGTCCAAATGACTCCTCTTGAGCTCAATGATCTTCACCATAGCTCAGGAAGAGTGTTGCAAAACATAGATTATATTGACAACATTGAAGGACCAAAGGCAAAAGAAGATTCAAAAGAGGAGATCAAAGCACCATGGGCTGCACTTGATGAAGAGAAGACATCAGAAGCAAAGATCAAGAAAGCTCCCTCATGGTTACCATCAAATCGTCCATGTAGTCAAGAGAAAAATCAACAAAAAGAGGAAGATGAGAAGGTCATGATAGAAGGTGACATGAAGAATGATCCAGATCAGCAAGAGGACCAGGGATATTAGAGCTATATTGATATATGGTTTCAGATGGTCACTAAGTTGCAGCGGTACTCTCTTCCTCAACTATGTTTGATCCCTTCAAAGTCAGATCATTTGGTCTCTGAAATCCAGATAGCTGTCAAAGCAGGCATTTCAAGCTTCCACATCATTTTGTCTCTAATCTCGATGTGCACATGGCTCCATTGGAAGTATTCTTACACTTGAAAATGATTTTGTTTTTCAAGTTGGATAGGGTAGAGAAAAAAGAAAAAAAAATGAAAACAAGAAGAAAATAAAAATCTAAGGTGAAAACCTCCTCGGATGTGCCTTAGATTTGCACATTGATTGAAAACATCCATGAGGCGGTCAATGGGTTGGAAAGAAGAGAAAACAAAAAGGGAATAAGATACCTGGGTGAAAACCTCCCTTGGAGGCGCCCAGGGCAGGCAATTAGGGTGAAAACCTCCATGAGGCGCCCTAGTTTTTTTTCAAAAAACAAAAGAAAAAGAAAAGAAAAATAAACCTAATTTCCATTAAATAATTTCAGGTTGCAGCAAGGAAATTGCAGGTCAGGAGGATCGCTCAAAACAAAGATAGAGGAAGTTCTATGCCTTCTACAAGAAGTTCTGTGTTTTCTACAGGAAATTCTGTGTCCTCTACAGGAAGCCTACAAACAAGCCAAAATCGATCTCTGAAGAGGACATGAAGGCCGAGAATCTGTCCATGAGGCCTGCAAGCATCCATGTTTCCATCCCTCACCCTTCTCCATCATTTTTTCCATCTCATTGTGCTTCTTTCCTCAAAACTGTGTGTTCTACAGGAAGTTCCTGTAGAAATTACAGGATTTCTACAGGAAGCTAGAAATGGATTTCAAAAAGGTAGTTTGGCGAACATGATAGCTTCCTCAAGGGTTCAGAAGTCCTCCTACAATCTTCAAACTCCTCCTCCATCATCTCCATGCCTGCATCACAGCCCAAGCTCAGTTTTTCTTACCATGCAAAAACTTGCAGAATGCTTTGAAGAAAAAAATACATAGAACATAATTTGTTTTTTCCCTAGCTTGAAAACCGTGCATCTATTTGCAAAAATGTTACAAGAGGAGTTGTATAGGGATGACAGAAACATGCTCGAGCAATTTCAGCCAATTCCGATGCACGGTTTCCAAGAAATTAGCCTCCATCACCTTCAGCCATTTTTTCATTTTCTCCATATCCATGCATCCATTTCAAAACCTGTTTCATGGGGAGATGCACATGGGTGATAGTAGCTTACCCAAGCAGTTTCAGCTGATTCCGATGCACGATTTCCGAGAAATTGATCTCTGTAATCTTCAGCCATTCTCTATTTTTCTTGAAATCTGTGCATCCATTGATCGAAATTTTGCTATGGGAGGTGCATAATGATGATAGGAACATGCTTAGAAAGTTTCAGATCGATCCGATCTATCGTTCAGGAGCAATGGAGAAAACAAGTTTATGTCCTGTGAAAATTTAGCGTCAACAGCATGAGGGTGCAGATCTGAATGCTGAAGTCAGCTCCTGCAGCTTAGATCTGGCCAGAGGACACCTGCACAAGGAAGACAGCCATGAATCAGCAACCAAGCCATCATGCAACCACAGAAACCAATGCATGCAGCAAATGAAAGGCCCCAACACCTCACAGCAACCACGCTTGACTTCCAGGTACGTGACTAACCAGTTCTTCTATTTGCATCAATGTGATTCGAAAGTGCATAAAAGAATGAGGTGGTGAGATTAAGCCGACAGTGCCTTGTCCAATTCTCTAGCGTTCAGCCAGAAATCATGAAGCATGCGTGTATGGACAACTCACGTGAAATTAAAAGACAGGTAGTGTTGGCCGTTTGAACTCCAGTGCAACTGATTAACAAGTAGAGAACATATAGTTCATCATAGCACTGCAGTTTTCTTGTGGCCACGTACACCTGGCCACCTCACTCCCTCACCACGAATCACGCCGAAATTAAATGATGCTCGGCTGAAATTCTCACCACCCTCTGTTCAACTGTGGTCACAACTAAAGCACGCATCCACCACATTCAGATCAGTTAACCAGTGGTCCTCTGCAAGATTCTTGCCTGATTTCTCGAGATTTCTGTCATTTAAAAAAAAAAATCCCGCCTATCGGGCTCTATAGGAAGCACAGTTTCATTCTACAGGAAGTCTTCTACAGGAAACGCAGAAAACAACCATGCAGAAAGAAAACCTGGGATTTTCAGCGAATTTCAAGCTCCAAATGAGGTAGGATCGGGGAAACTTCTTTGTGCATGATTTGTTGGTGCAAAATGGTGAATTGAACATGGAATTAAATTTAAAAATGAGAGTAAAAAGTCTACCTGTGCATTGAGAACAGTGGAAGTCTGCCTGCATGATTCACTGAGTTTACCCATTTTTTTTTCTGCATCCGAAATCTCCTCATCAGTTTAAAAAAAAGAAAATAAAAAAATTCCCTTGCAAGGAAGACATGCAGCAGTAGAGACCAACCTGTGTGTGTAAATGCAAAGCTAACCTGAGCAAGAAAGAATTCTTCCTACCAGAGGAATAGTTTTTAGAAGATAAGAATGGGGTCCGGAGAGCCAGCCTACATCCTTTTTGGAGAGAAGTCAGCTTTCAGATTATGAAATACATTACCTGTGAGGGGCGGTTCAGTATTGTCTACGGCTATCATTTCCAGTTGCTGAGTGAACTCAGACATAAGATGGATTTACCCACAGAACAAAAGTTAAGCATCCCCTATTTTCTCCTACAATCATTAATTGAGTGTGGCACAAAATTGAAAGAAGGGACACCGGACCAGCTAGCCGATCATGGGCTTATCAAGCTTCTAGTGGAAGATGCCCTCCATACCTATACTGTCCCTCTCTCCTGGGATATTTTCCGCAATATGTCCGAGGATGATGATATTCGGATTCTGGCCGAGGAACTCACTTCATCCAGCAGTGAGGAAAGGGAACATATTGAGGCAGAGGAGAAAGCTAAGGGTAAGGAAACCCAGGACAGACCACCACAGAAGGAACAAGAAGAGGAACGAGGGAAAGGCCAAGCTGCTGAATCCAAAATTGTGGGTGGAATAAAGGCACAAACACCAAGGGAGAAACGATTGCAAATCAGGGCAGAGAGGACTGAAAAAGTCCAAGCAAGTGAGGGCACACCCAAGGCAACCACAACAAAATTAAAAGAGAAGGCACCCCCAGCCAAGCAGGCCAAAACAGTGAAAACCGTTTCTACAAGAAGCCAGAAAATCGTTTCTACAGGAAGCCAAAAAACAGTCAGCACAGGACTTTCTACAGGAAGTCTAGAAAAAGGGCAACAGAAGGAAAAATCGCCTGAGATTTTAGCCAGGGAGGCAGCAGCTGTGCTGGCCACCCTAAGCACATCTCCAAAGCAGAAAGGGAAGCGGAAGAGGGAGCCTTCCATGTATTTTAAGGCAAGAAGGAGCGTGAGGATAAAGACTGGCAGACCCCAGCCACCGTCAAAAGAACCAATCACGATTGTGGACACCCTAGCTACACAAAAGGAGAGGTCTCCCTCAAAGGCATCCATCACCTATGAACGGGGAAGCCCGAAGACATCCACCTGGAGAGAAAGAATGAAAATGTTGGACATAAAGGCCTCTCTACAGGATGCTAAGACAGTTCTACAGGGAGCTGAGAATTCTGTAGGAAAAGGAGCACAGGCAGTGGGAAGAAGCAGAGAGAAAAGCATGGTTTCATGACCGAGAAGAGGACATCACTTTAGAAGCTTGGCATGACAGGGAGGCCACCAAGGCCATCAAAGATGAGGAGATAGATTAGTTGCTCAGAGGATGAGCAACACTTTCAGTAGGGGGGTGATGATGAGCCCCAAAAATGGATAATTATATGGGCTCATTTAGCCTCCTAATTCAACTTAATCCACCATTCTCATTAGTTTATTGCATGTTTTTTATTATATTTATGCTAATAGAGTGAATTGGGTTAGGCATTATGCCAACAAGTCTAATGTGTGCTTTATGCAGTGTTTTTTGTCAATTTGGATACAAAATCAAAGGTTTAAATGAGCACTTGGCAGCCAAATTCGTGGAGAGGATTTTTAGGAAGGTGTCCCCTTCATTTATGGGCCCTTACCTTGAATTCTCCGCCATCAGCTCAGAGTTCAAGGGCCACCAAATCGATTATCACAAGGGCAGCCGAGCAAGTGCTAGTAAAAGTGTTGTTAACTACAAGTTTTGGCAGCCGAGTTCCTAAATTTTAGGAGGGCCGTTGGGGTCCTCAATTTGTATAAATAAGAAGGCTTAGGACCTCATTTCAGTTAGTCACTTTGTAGGCAGAAGTTAGCTAGTTTGTAGTTCGATTTTAGTCATTTCTTAGGCAGTAGGTTAGCTTTGCATTTCAGCACATTTTCAAGGTTTTCCTTCTGGACAGTTTTTGGAATGTAACATTTCTTTTGATCAATAAAGATGAATCCAGCTTTTGCACCAGCTCTAATCTCTCTTAGGAGGCTGTAGCTCTTGGGGTTGGGCCCATCTCAAGTGCCCACTACCTCCTTTGTTTACTTTTATGTGTCGTTGCTGCATTCTTAGAATAAAATCTATTATTTATATTTAAATCTTGTTTTCTTATTTAGGTTGATTTTTATGATTAAAAAAGGCTTTTCATGTTCAGATTTAGTTGATAGGTTAATAACAGGGAAGATCTTCAGAAAAAAGGCCATTAAGGACCTCTGATTTCACCTCTCCCCCAGTGGGATCAAGGTGACCTTGCTGCCAACAAAAACACAGTCTTTGCTTTGCCATGCAATCATTAGTGTTCGATTCTTATTTGCAGAAGTTGGTTACATGTTCAGATTCTTGATTGCTTCATTGCATAAGTTATTTCATTTGATTTCAGTGCAAATAAACTTCTGTTCCATTTCTTTGCTGTTATCTAGGTCATAATAGACTAACGTATCTAGGTCTTTGATTTTCCAAATCCTTGTTTGTTTCGTTTGAAAAACAACTTGCAAAGCACCTGTTATCCTTCTTTATCTACCCATTCTCCATCAATCCCACCTGCTTCATCCTCTACTTAGAATCCTTGCCTTACGTTTTCCATTTGCTCACTCTGCCCTAAATTCCCATATTGTTGTGCAACATTGCTCTACCTCTCCTTGAACAAATCCAACCATCCTCGCCACTTCTCAGCTCCATTCCCTAAGTCCTGGACCTCCTCACACCCTTATCTCACCTCCATACTCACTGCTCCACCTTTCTCTCTCCATCCACCCTCCAAAACCCCCATTTCTGAACATCCTATAGAAAAATTACAGACATCCTGTAGAAATTCCAGAACATCCTGTAGAACCCCTGCAGACTTCCTGTAGAAGCTCACGAATGAGGTTTCTTGATAGCCAAACTCTGTGAAACTCTCTGGAAGGGTGTTAGGGACCCCTTAGGCCCTCTCCGGAACTTCCCAACCTCCGCCAAGCATTTCCTCTCGCCAATCCACCTCTGCACAGAAAAAAACAATTAAAATACATGCATGATAATTCTGACACTTTATTCAAAAATACAAAAAGATGTTTTTTCTCAGATGTTACTGTAGAAGTAGCTTAGACACATGCAACTTACCTTCCTAGAAGTCAATGGCATCTCTTGCAGTAGCTTGCATCCTCTTTCTTGCATCAATACGACTAGCTGGTAAAATTAGGGTTTGCTAGGGTTTACGTTTCCTTTCAGTTTTCCAGTTTCTTTCCGCAAGTAGATTAGCCTTCTTTGAGTTAGCTTTCGTCCATCAGTTAAAAAGCTTCTTCTAAGAGCTCATAGAAGTTGGCTTAATCTCCTAGCGGATTTGTGCCAGCTGATCAAGTGACAGCCGCGGCAAGAGCTAATACTTTTGCATACAACACCGTCGCTTCCAAGTTTGTTACGAACTACCGGGTTGATAAAATTAAAGAAGGGAGTCATAGGAGTTGCTGCATTATTGTTGCAATACTGGGGCCCACTAGGTACAACTTCCTCACCTTTTCAATCTGCAACCATTTGTCTTTAGAAGGATTTTTTCCCTTGAGCCCCTCTCTAAGGTATTTGACATTCCCTCTCTTCGAAGTCCATGTTATTCTGTCAAGTATGAGATCCTGTTGAAGTTCATCAAGCTATTCTGGCAAGAAATCATCTATTCATGGCAGTTGAACATGTTCTCCTTGATCATAAATCAAAGGAGGCTAAAACAATCTCAAATTCTCAACATTAACAATAGAGTATATTTGCATATAAGGAGGAAAATCAAGCTTAAATGCATTGTTACCAATCTTTTCCAGAATTTTAAAAGGACCATAACGGATTGGCTTAAGATTTTTACCTTCCCCTTGAAGTCTATATTTACTAATATATAACCAAGCTTCGTCTCCAACTTAAAATTTGTGATCAATACGGTGTTTTTCATGCCTTGCCTTGTAGCTACTTTGACATTTCTCAAGTTGTTCATGCACTGTATGATGTATCAACTGAATTTTCTCTATGAACTTCCTTGCCTTATTGATGTCCATGTGACCATCGATGGCGAAATATTTCTCAAAGATGAAGTCCAATGGCGATCTTGGCAAGTACCCAAAACATGCCTCAAATGGCGATGTGTTTGTGGAAGAATGCTTCGCCCTGTTGTATGCATGTTGTATGTAATGCAACTGTTCATCCCACAACTTGAGATGTTTGTTGCAATATACTCTAAGAAGATAAATAACTGTTCCGTTGACCACCTCGGTTCGTCCATCTATTTGTGGATGAAAGGTTGCACTCTTCTTAAACTTTGTGTCCATCATGTCCCACAAATTTGAACAAAAATTCCCAAAAAATCGAGAATCTCAATCACTTACAATGGAAGTAGGAAGGCCAAAATGAAACCAAATGTTTTGGATGAAAAGATGAGTTGTTGTTCAACTGTAATTTTCTTTTTACATGGTGTTGGTATGCACATTTTGCTAAACCTGTCTACAACTACATACAAGTAATTATGACCTTTCCTTCACAATGGAAGACCTCCTACAAAATCCATTTGTGATCAATATGGTGTTTGTGATGCCTTGCCTTGTAGCTACTTTGACATTTCTCAAGTTGTTCATGCACTATATGCTGTATCAACTGAATTTTCTCTATGAACTTCCTTGCCTTATTGATGTCCATGTGACCATCGATGGCGACATATTTCTCAAAGATGAAGTCCAATGGCGATCTTGGCAAGTACCCAAAACATGCCTCAAATGGCGATGTGTTTGTGGAAGAATGCTTCGCCCTGTTGTATGCATGTTGTATGTAATGCAACTGTTCATCCCACAACTTGAGATGTTTGTTGCAATATACTCTAAGAAGATAAATAACTGTTCTGTTGACCACCTCAGTTCATTCATCTATTTGTGGATGAAAGGTTGTACTCTTCTTCAACTTTGTGTCCATCATGTCCCACAAATTTGAACAAAAATTCCCAACAAATCGAGAATCTCGATCACTTACAATGGAAGTAGCAAGGCCAAATTGAAACCAAATGTTTTGGATGAAAAGATGAGTCATTTGTTCAACTGTAATTTTCTTTTTACATGGTGTTAGTATGCACATTTTGCTAAACCTGTCTACAACTACATACAAGTAATTATGACCTTTCCTTAACAATGGAAGACCTCCTACAAAAGCCATTGAGATTCTCTCCCATGGATGTGAAGGTACCGGAAGTGGAGTGTATAATCAAAGTTTTCTAATATTAGGCTTACTTGTTGCACACAAGGAACATCCTTTAAAGAAACGAGATACATTATCAAACATGCATGGCCAATAACAATACCTTTGGAGATTCGCTATTGTCTTGCCTACACCAAATTGTCCAGCAATCAATGAAGTGTGTGCCTCCCTTATGATACTGCCTATTTCTCCTTGTGGAATACACAACTTGCCCAAGTGATACAACAAACTGTTATGTACATGATAATCCAACTCTTCAATTTGGTTTCCTTGACTCAGGCTTGCATACACATCTCGAAAGTCATTTTCATATGCATATTTATCAATGTAAGTTTCATGCAAAACATAATTATGCTCGAGTATAACAGATGAATTTACAATAGGCCTTGAAAGCATATCAGATAGCTTACTGTAGATTCCGTTTTTGTACTTGACAACCAAATGAAATTGTTGTAGAAAACCCATCCATCTGAAGTGTTGTGACTGCTACAACTTTGACTGTGACTATAAGTACTGGAATGGTTGATGGTCGGTATGGATAATGGTCTCATTCCCCATCAAGTAGTGTTTCCATTTTTTGACACTTTGTACCAATGTGTAAAGTTCTTTTTCATAAGTGGGATAGTTAGTTACAACTCCATTAAAAATTTCAGAATGAAATAAAATGCGCTTACCATGTTGCATAAGAACTTCTCCCATGGCATAATCACTTGCATTTGTTTGAATCTCAAATGGCTGTCTAAGATTTGAAAGAGCCAATACCGGTGTTGAACTGATCTTTTGCTTCAAAGTATCAAATGGTTTCTTTTGTACATCTCCCCAATGGAATACTTTTTTGACACTAGTCAATGCATGTAATGGAGTTGCAATGTAAGAAAAATTAGCAATAAATTTCCTCCAATATTGTGCTGCCCCTAAAAAGATTCTTACCTCTGTAACTGTATTGGGCTTGGGCCAATTCAAAATGACCTCAACTTTAGAGGGGTCTATCTTCAGCTCACCTCCTCCAACAATGTGTCCCAAATACACTAAAGAATTCTTGCCAAATTCACACTTCGACATCTTTAAAAACAATTGTTCTTTTCTCAAGACATTAAGTACTTTGTTTACATGCAGGACATGTTCATCTCTGGATTTTCTGAATATGAATATATCATCTAAGTACACCATGAAAAATTCATCTAGAAATGGTCTCAATACATCATTCATCACTCTCATGAAAGTAGTTGGAGCATTTGCAAGACCGAAAGGCATAATAAGCCACTCAAACAATCCTTGTTTAGTTTTAAATGCGGTTTTCCAAATGTCCTCTTAATCTATTCTAACTTGATGATAACCACTTTGTAAGTCTAACTCGGTGAAATACTTTTCATACCTCAATTGATCAAGAAAATCATCAATTCTTGGGAGTGGATAACGATTCTTTACCATGATTTTGTTCAGTGCATGGAAATCCACACACATGCGCCAAGTTCCATCCTTCTTTCGCACCAAGACAATGGGCGAACCACATGGTGAAGTAGATGAGCGTATGATACTTTTTTTCAACAATTCTTGAATTTGATTCTTGATTTCCATGCTCTCCATAATCGACATGCCATACATGCCAATGTTTGGAAGTGGAACATCATGTTGCAATTGTATCTCATGCTGAATTCCCCTCTTGGGAGGTAACACCTTTGGTTCTTAAAACATCTCACCATGCATGCTTACCACATCAAACAAATCAGATTTCAATTTGTCATCACAACCATCAAAAGATTCATAATCAATATCATTCTTTTTCTTGATCATGAGAAGCACAAAATTTTTACTTGCATTTACTGGTATCTTTATCTACCCTGCATTAACCAAAGAAATGTTCAGATTTTTGTGATGGGCTCTCACAATGTACTCCACCCCTTTCTTAAGCAATAAGTATTTGTTTTCATGGCGATAAAACACTACTTTCCTATCATACAAATAAGGACTACCCAAAGTGATTCTTGATATGTCAAGTGGAACTACATCTAACTCAACTTCATCAATGAACTTTTCAGTAATGGTGAAGTTGAATAAACACTTTCTTGTAACCTGTAAATTTGCATTACTATCCAACCCAATGGGTATGGCTTATGATGAGGTATAGTTTCAAGATTAAGCTTTTTGACCAAGTCTTCTGAAATCAAATTTGATTGTGACCCACTATCAAATAATGCATCAATCTTTGTATGATTTGAAATTATCCTTACATGAAACAACTCTATTCTTGATTCTTCATTTGAAGTGTTGTTCTAACTTTGTGAGGAACTAGTGCTCGCAACAACTTCTTTTCCTTTTGTGACCATGGCTGAAATCTTGGTCTGATCACCAGAATCCGATCCAAGGTCATGATGTGTGGTAGGGGTTGTCTTTTGTTTTCCCTTATTATTTTGTTTCTAAGGCCTAAGTTCGGGATATAATTTCCAACAATGGGCTTCATCATGCCCAACTTTGGAACAATGTTGGCATATGGTTTTCTCCCCTTCTTTTTTCACACTTGCATTCTTCTTTCCCTTCCATTTTCCTCCCTTCTCTTTCTCATTACCTTTGAAAGGCTTCTTCTTATTACCCACTTCCTGAATGTTCTTTACCCTTGTTTCAAGGTGTGTGTCTTGCACACATACCTCATCCAAATTGCTTGGATTGAACATAAGGATAGTATGTTTCAAATAGGAATGTAAACCCCCAATATATTTCAACAGTGTATCTTGGGAATTCAAATTTACTTCTAACAACAAAGTCCCCTTTCTAAACTCCTGGGTATAGTCTTGGAATGTTTGGCCTTTGAGCTGCCTAAAATTCTTCCAACTGATAATGGCTTTTTCAATATAGGCTAGAGGGTAAAAATGTCTTTTATTTGCATAAACAAATTCAACCCAAGAAATGGATATCTTACCATGAATTTTCATTTCCTCTTGAGTCTTTTCTTCCCACCAGACTAATGCTTCTCCTTCTAGCCTCAATGAAGCCAACTGAATCTTTATGTCATCTTCTTGAAGGTTCTAAATTCTGCAGTATACCTCCAATTTTCGAATATAATTGTCTAACTTTTATGCATTCACTTCACATTTTACACGGGGAGTTCAAACTTAATGTCCAATTTGAGTAAGGGAGTTTTTCCTTTTGGGGTTTGGGAATGAGTATGAGCAATTTTGGTACTGGAAGTGGAAGATTTCACTATTTGAGATGTTGAGGATGATGAAGATGATGAGGGAGATGATGAAGATGGTGGAGATGGAGGTGGATTCTCTCCATTACCTTTTCAATCCTTCTTATCATCTTTTTTGTCTCCTGAGCTTCCTTCTCCATGTGGAGGCTTAGAACTCTCTCCAACCATTCTAGTGTTCCTCTCTTCATAGAGGACTTTAACCATCTCAGTTAAAGTATAGAAATATTTCTTGAATGCTTCCTCTTTTTAAGAAAGACCTTCAGTCTCTTTTTCTCCAGACATAATGGCTGTGGATTCAGGCTCAAAAACTCGTACTGCTTGTACCTCTTCAATCCCAATTGAAAGAAAAACTTGAGGTGTTTCAAGTGCAGCTGGAATTGGAACTTTGGGTGGTGGAGATTGTGGCCTTGTGGCTCTCATTCTTCTGGGAATTACCTCAAGAGTTGCAACCAACAATTTCCCTTCTCCTCTCTGCAACTTTAACCTTGTAAACATCACAATTTTGCAACCATTAAAACCCAACTTGCACAAAACTCAAACAATTAAGCAAATCAACCTTTGCTCTGATACCAACTTGATCTGTTATTGAATGTTAGTTTTATTGTGCTAATTTCAATTACATATTTATAATCAAATGCTTGTCCATTGCTTCGTGTGCATGGTTCTCTTATGGTGTTTGTGATTGTAAATAGGTAAATTTTTATCAAGTTTTAAGTGAAAGACATGAAAAAAATAGCATAAAAAACAAGTGTTTAACAACAAAAAATCAAAGTACAACAAACCATCAACAAGAGCACTTAACACAGGGTTTTGATGAAGGAGTTCACCCCTCCTAGGCTACACCTCATTGGTCTACCTTCCATGGCTTGGGCCTCTGTATTAGCTAGATATGGCAAAAATTATGTTTACAAATCTCTACTTCTCCTAAGACCTATTCCAATGTGTTTATAATGTCGAAATTATTTAGGAACACCTATTCCTGAGCTCCATTTGGTCGTCGAAAAATACTCCAGTTATGATTCAAACAATTTTCCCCTAGAGATCCTCATCCAAAATTCGAGGAACTCCAGTTAAGCTCGCTAAAATTGGAGAAAATGTCAGATTTAGTGGTATCGGCAAAAGCGTCGCCGATTTAAACTGTGGGTTAATTAGAGTTAATCTCAAATTAATTAAGTGCTAATTTGATTTTAACGCAAAAATCCGCGCAGTTAACTAACTGTTTATCCGCGGTTTTTGGAGCGGTCACATGGCATGATAACGGTTTTATTTTACCGCGTTGTCTGCCATTTGGATAAACTGCAACCTTTTTCTATCGGAGCATTCACATGTGGCAGTTTCTGGCACAGTTTCTGCCAACGGTTCTGAAACCGTAACCCTGACCGTTTCTATGTAGGTGTCACATGGCATACATAAATCATCGGGGTCATGTTTTATGTTGGGGACGTCGTTGGTATTAACTGTTTGGTATTACTGTTGCTGCAACCATTGGCGCGTTCACATGGGGAGGGCTGGCCTGCAGGCTAGGTCTCCTAACCGCTAACCTAAAATGCATTACATTTCAAATATAAACGGTGCACTATACATGTTAAGAAATAACATATAGTGGATATGGTAGAGAATCTTGGTCACAGAGGGGAGGTCATGGGGTCGAACCCCGAAGCCTCCATAAAAAAAATTCCACTGCCCATAACTGGTCCTTTTGGGAGGGGAACGTGGCAGCCTCCGGGCTTGCCACTTGTCCCCTCCTCATTGGTCTTGTTCTAAACCAATTACAATATGCCACATCACCACCTCTCATCAACCAATAACAATCTGACACTTGGCAAGCTCTGATTGATCTGTTGACCAAAGTTGACCCCGCACAGTCACCTACCACGTCAGCAGTATGGACTGTTGACTGTGCAGTGACTGTGCAATTTTTTTTTAATTTTGCTTATTTAGCAAAGTGAACAGAACTCAATAACTTCCTCATATGAACTCGATTTTGAGTAAAACAAGTAACATTAGGATCTTTTTGCCGAGAGGGATGCGGTCATTCAGGTTTCGATCCATTATAATAACTTTGATTTTGAGCTAAATACTGAGCACCTTGTTGGAGAGGTAAATCCCCTCTGCGGACAGAGGCGATCCCACTAGCCCAAAATGGGTCTAGCAACAATCAATTAACGCTACCATGCAAGTTCCTAGTTGCAAATTGAAAGTGGATTATGAGAACCAACCTGGAGTCCAACGCTAGTGTCGTAGATGAGTTGATACTCTCGTTCCCTTGCTCCGGCAGGTCACGATTCTCACGATCTCTGCGAATGGATACCTGCACATGCAAAGAACGAAGCGAATACAAGCATAAAATCCACTAAATACAACTATATATCGGTCAGAAAAGACATAGATCAAACATTATCATCATGAACAATAAGATCGGAACCATAACGATACTCGTTTATTAATGAATAATCAACAGAGAAAAATACAACCAAAGTTCTGACGTTGAATCTCTCCTCTGGCTGGGCGAGCAGCTACATATGTCTTGCAATAAACCTTTCTCTCTCTTTGATTATGAATACACAGCTCAGACTTCTGACAGCATAATCTCCCTATGCTCCAAGACTCTTACTATCACTCAAGACAAGCGTTATCACTACTAGCACTATCACCGCTACTCAAATACTCCCTTGTCAAATGCATGAGGACAGACTTTTATAGATGGAGAAGGGGAGGAAGATACAATGCATCAAGACACCCATTATGGATTGGCATTATCTCCAAAAAGCCGTTGTGGATAGATGTAAGGGATAGATGATGAATCTCGACATCTAGAAGATTAGCTTTATCCTCAAAAGACTTCATGACTTGAAGGGAAAAAACATCCGGGCGCGCGTTTGTTAAAAATCTTTTCCAAACTCAGTTGGCGCGGGTGTTACTCTAAGAAAGAGCGCCAATGGGCGCGCCTTCTTTTGAGGATCTCCCTCATTGGCGCGGGTAGTACACTATGGACCCGCGCTAATGGAAAAAGGGCACTTTTAAGGGATATTTTACAGGGGATGTCTTCAGGGCACATGAAGTCCATACTTAGGGGAACATAATGCAAGTGTTTTTAAGTTATGTCACTGCTCACAGGTCCTGAAATGAGTCCTCCAAAGTACGGGAAAGGGGTAACAGGGACGGTGACCAATGGTGACAAATTACTGTGTAACACACCTGATCACATAGAACACACCAAAAACACCAAACAACATGGATGCCACCAGAGTTCTCCATCTACACTGTGAGGAATTTGAGTTCCTCATAGTCTCTTAGGCTTTACCATGCATCCACATTCTGATCCAAGGTTCACTAGGCCTTACACCGATTCATACTCTCTGGGATTTACTGTGCATCCCATCTCGAGATCACTAGGCACGACGGAGAGAAAATTCACCTCTTGGCTTTACCATATATCCCACCATTCACCAACAAGGATTCTTAGGCCCACCGAGACACACAATCTGGCTTTATGGCAACCCACAGTCCAATTCAGGGGTTACTAAGCCAGTGGCTTTATGATCCTCTGTCCGGTTTAGGGACCACTTAGACCATGTTTTTGTCAATTTAGAGATTCACCCAATTCAATTTGAATCCAATCCGTCCATCCCACATAAACCGAATGAGAGAACCCATCTCATCAAATATATCATGAAATGGCAAGGCTAGGCTGAAAATACTGTCACACCTGGAAAAACCCATGCCATGGTAGAAAAGAAACACATGCAATCCCATGCATGCCAAATCTAGCAAGGAAAATACACATGCAAGTTGATACCTTCAATGAAACCTGTTGTAGCTACTTGATCCTGCCTTTCCCTTCTTGATCTTTTCTTTCTCTTGCCTTCTTTGTCTTTCTTTCTCCAATGCTAAAGTGCTCAAAGAAACTTTGTATCCAAGAGTGAGAGAGAGAGAGAGAATAATGAGAGAGCTCCAAAACTCAACTGGCTAAAGGTTACCAACTGATTCTCAAAGTCCTTTTTATGAATGAGGCCTCTATTTTCTTCATTTTCCATTATTTTCCATTATTTTCCTTCATTTTCCTCCTCTCATGCAACCTGTGACCTTTCGCCTCCTTTTTCTCCTAATTTCAATTATTTTCATAAATATTTGTGCCAAAAATGCTTTTTTCCTTTCCAAAGCCTTAGTCATTGCCTTTGTCAATTTCCTTAGCCATAAACAACTAAATGAACACCCCTTAGGATGTCTTGCCCAACATTCAGCTTGGAATAAGTGTCCCATCGACCATGGCTATTATTTTTAACTTTTATTACATGAAATTTTCACCAGGGCTATTACAAAACCCTCCCCCTTAGGGGAACACCGTTATCGGTGCTCAATGACACCTATAACCAATAATGCTACTAAAAACAAATCATACTGCCCATGGAGATTTATAACACAACTCGTTATAGTATTTACAATGAATGACTTGCTCAAAAGCAAAATATCATGACAACATGACCAGATAACAACCATACTGCATACTGGAGCTTTATAACACAACTCATTATGGTATTTACAATAATCACATATACACATATGCACATTTGATAACATGGAAACTAAAAGATATGATGCTTGCATCCACAACAAGGGAATCTAGAGGCTCACACCTCCACCCTCAAAGTAATACCAGGATTCACCTCCTTCTGAGAAATTCTAGAATACACTGCAAACTCAAATCTGCATCTAATATCCAACGCTACAATCCTGCGCCACTTGTATTTTCAGTGAATAGTTACCGGCTCATTGTTCTAGGGCACATTCCTAATGTGCATATGATTCCATTTGGCAATGCTAACGACCAAAAAAAATCCATCCCAACCTTCCCTTCTCTGCTACATAGTCCCTCAGGGAATCCGGTCACCCCTTCCATGTAGTCACTCACCTTCCAATTTCCGCTAGCACCGCCATCTCAGGCAGTCCATCCCTTGACAAGGCTTCCTCACATTGGAAGATACAAAAGTGAAGGCATATACCTGCCTCAAAACCATCATACTGGTCATAACATGTTCATGGAAATCAATAGACACTATTAGGTACCAGTGTCCCATAATGACCCTGCTCTTGAATACTTAACCAATGTACTGCTGCCTATTTCAATTGCTTTTGTTGTTGCTGCCAATTCTTGAAATCGATTCCAACCACCCAACCGGGCATGTTCATGCATTCCTATTCCAAGCACATAACTTCCATTAGATTTAAAATAAATCCAAAAAAATCACATCATACTTCATTAACAATTTTTTAATAAGGTACACTTGCAATTTTGTTCGCTTCCTATCACAACAAGTCAAATTAACTGCTTGACCAAAACATCATGTATAAACATATCATATCTGGTTAGCTCAAAACACAACCATCATAGATCAACATCATAAATCACATGTAACCATCATAAACCAGAATCATAAATCACATGCACAATAAAACTGAAATAATATATTGATACTTATCCTTTAATCGACCCTTACTTCTGCCTTTGTTTTTTCTATACACACCGGACCGAGTGCTACACCCGACAACACTCAGTGCCTTCTCCTCAAACGTGTGCACACACACGTAGTGTACATCACACCCGTACAATCCAGACACAACATACAAAACCATGCAATACATGAATCCACACC
The DNA here is from genome assembly GCA_031772625.1 of Pinus tabuliformis. Lineage (NCBI taxonomy): Eukaryota > Viridiplantae > Streptophyta > Pinopsida > Pinales > Pinaceae > Pinus > Pinus tabuliformis. The sequence goes on along the minus strand of CM062817.1, from coordinate 1,648,669,478 downwards.
TAACATACAACGCATACACCTACACCCAGTGCATAACACAACACAATACATACTCTTACGTCTGGTGTGCGACATGGCACAAGACATATACATACACAATGCACATCACAATACATACATCCACACACAACATGAGACACCACAAAATGCATACATATACATCCGATATACGACACAACTCATACGTCCATACCCGATGTACAACACCACACAATACATGTACCCATACATAGTACAAAACTACGAATACACATGTCACAATACCATGACTCACAATGCACATACATAGTACCACATCCCTGCAACACATCATGTACGACATGCACATAGTACATGTACACTGGTGCCATATGTACAACATGTACACCACACCACTTGCACAATGTGTGCACATCATATGTACACGACACCACTTGCACAACATGTACACAACGCCACATGTACACTACACCACCTGTACAACGTATACGCAATACCACATGCACAACATGTACACGCACCACATGTACATAGTATCACATGCACGACATGTACACAACACCACATGTACAACATGTACATGACACCACTTGCTCACAAAACCACTTGTACAATCATGCACACAACACCATATGTACAATATGCATAAAACACCATATGTACATAGCATTGCATATCCAACATGTACATAGCATCATATGTACACAACACTACATATCTTACATGCGGAGAGCACCATATGCATACAACACCGCATATCCATCATGCACACAGTACAATATATACACAACACCATATATCCAAACATGTACATAGCACCATCTATACCTAGCACTGAATATGAAACATTCATACAACACTTTATGTACTAACACATTGTACATAACATTGCATAAACAACAGGTACACACACTAAATATACACCACACCACATGCACACAACATCACAAACGCAACATGTACAATATATACAACATATGCACAATAGTAGTACCACACTGACTCTACCAAGCAACCCTACTTCTAATGTATTATCCATGCTTGTCTTAGCATGTCATGTACCACGTTGTTTTCATTCAGCTGATGTATCATTCAGTGTTACCTGTCATAACATAAACATAGGCATAATACAAGCATATAAATTCATATTCACATGATACTGACCTCATATATTTGTCATGACTACTCTTCCCACTTGAATCCTCATATTTAGGAACTTCTTCATGTCATTTTCCTGTGTAAACAATCATTCCTCCACAAGAACGATTCGTGATGATCTATCAGACAATGACATAGATACATGGATACATATACGTAAACATTAGTATAAACAATCATGATCCTACAAGAGAACGATATGCATACATACATATACACATAAATGTTAGTGTTAATAATCATGATCCATGATGACCCTGTCAAACATGACATGCCTACACACCTACATGTATACATATATAAACATAAGCATAATCATGATCATAACATAATTACTAGTTAACATAAGGTCTAGGTTAAGAGAACTTCCTTTATTCATGCACAACATTGAGAACAATTGTTCCCAACATAGCCAAGGCATCTAACGCTTCGGATCCATCTACTTTACCTTTTTGGTTACCTTTCTCATGACTTTACTGCCACAGTCCATTTACCATAATGGACTCAGTAACTCTAATTGATTGTCATAGTCTTTTATTCTGATGCGCTTACTCATGCACAAAGCTTCATCTGAATCTCACATTACCTGTTGGGTACCACACAGTTCTCCTTGATCTCCATCAAATTTCCTCTTTCTCAACCAATTCCCAAGACTCAAAACTTAAAATGCAAGCACAAGAAACAAGCAAGAAGAAAACCATGAAAACCAAAAGCAATATGACACCGCAAAAAAGTGGCATGATCATGCACTAGACATAAAAAAACTGCAAATCAAGCACAAGCAAATCACAAAGACCAAAAGCACAAGACTAACAACAAACACCATGACTCAATCCCCATGGTTCCCAAGGAAATCTCAACCCGATCCTTCTTCAATATTTCATGGTAGTCTCTTTCCATGCAATCCCCTGCATCATACTACCATAAACACATAACTGTCAGTGCATAAATAAACATAACAATACACTAGATACCTTATCTTGTTGTGCCAATCACGTTGTCTTGTAGTTGAACACGTCCATGCCACCTCTCAAGCGACTCCAATACCCTTGAAAAATCCACTTGTAACTAGAGACTAGCTAATATACCTGTCAAATACATGTCCATGAATATAGCACATATCCACATAATTTCAGACAAATCAAGGTTAAGAAGACTTCATGTGTGAAAATCACTCATTCGTTTGGAATTAGGGTTTCCAAACATAACCCAAGGAATTCTTACCCAATTCCTTTCTTTTACCTTTTTACCTTGTTGCAATCGAGGCTTAGTTATATAAACACATCAACTATTACCTTTTCACGTTAATACTAAGCATGTTTCCTGCAACTGCTCACACATGTCAACCACATGTTCCAAATATCAAGACAATAATATCTATCAATTTGAAATAAACCTTTACCAAGACTAACAATCATGTCATAATCCATAGTCAAATCATAGTCATTAGACAAAATTATGCTCAAAAATAAAAATTGTCAGAATGGTGTGGAACCTGACGAACATGTAATGCTCGTCATCCCGAATCCGACACAACTCGTTTCACATGAAATAGACATCATATGGCTTTAGAAACATGTTTTGTTAAATTTGGCAAACAAGTAAATTTTTTGAAGAAAAAAGGGGATAGCCCAGTCAACAGTCCATACTGCTTACTAGGCTGCCCAGTTGGCTCTGACTGTGCAGCTGAGGTGGCACTGTAATCTCACTAGAAAATGGTTGAGTGCCATGTGGCATGTTAGTACATGCATGAGTTTACAGGATGCAATTTGTTGAAGGTTATATGGGTGGACCAATGAGAGGGTGACACGTGGAAAACCAGAGGCCGTCATGTGCCCTCTCAAAGGTCGAAAAAATTTTATGTGGGGAGGTTGGCGTGGAACCCACGACCACACCCACAACAACACCAACCTTTACCACCATGCCCAAAGGTTGGTTCTTAACTAACATATTGCAGGCGGGTCGACGTTAAAGAATCGGCCCTAGAACAATTCAGGGTTGCGATGTGATGATCACAATCACACATCGCAGAAGGGATGTGTTATGAAATCGGCCCCGACGAGATCAAGTTGCCATTGTGATATCGCAATCGCATATCACACAATTCAAAGTTTTTTTATATGTGTTATCATGGCTCCGCCTATTGTGATATATTCTGGATGCGATACAAGTTATACTGCAGTTAATAGTCTGTAGGGTCCATTTTTTATTACAATCACACATCGCCCACGCAGTGTTCACAAACCATAAGACCCGCTGATTACATTTTGTGATGATGTTGTCAGTGCCGCTAGTTTATGACCAAAATTGTCGCTTTAACCGCCAGACATAACCACTTTGCATATGATCACTTGGCCTTAACCACGATATAGACGGGTTCGTTGGTGGGACCGCCAATTTTGGCGGAACTACTAAAATTAACTCTAGATAATGAATTTAATTGACAGTTAGCCAGATTTGGAGGAGGAAATTGTGGAAAGATTGGCAGAAGTCATAACCAAGGTAGTTTTCAACCAAATGAGGAGCAGAAAGAGGATGGGTACCATTTTTTAGTATTATGGACTCATTGGAGCAGGTTTCAAAAGAAATTGAGCGTTGTAAACACATATTTTTACATTTCTTAGCATAATAGAGAGGCCCAAGCCATTGGAAGCTGGACCAATGAGACGTAGCCCAGGAAGGGTGAACTCCTTTATCATGTTCTTGGTGTAATGTGTTTCTGATGTTGTTTTGTACGTGTTATGCTAATGTTCAGTCTCTTATTTATGTTAAATTGCTCATAAAATTAACATAAAAACTCATCATTTCACTTGCAAAAATTCATGAATCCTTAAGCACAATGAAATAATTTTGTTTCTACTTTGAGGAGGATCTTAGAAAAAAAATCTAATATTCTAAATCAAATCATTTGGGTATCAGAGCTCTAGGTTTTCTTTTTGAAAGAATGATTTAACTGTTTGCAATTTTATGTCATACTTACAAGGTTAAATCTCAAAAGAGGAGAAGGGAAGTTGGTTGGAAGCCCTTAAGTTGGGTCAAGGGGAAGGCGAGCAAGATTCCCACAATCTCCAACACCAGTTTAGCCTCGAGTTGCATTTGAGATTCCAAAGATCGTGTCTCATGAAGGAGAACCTACAAACATGACAGAAGATGAGAATACCTTCAGAAATGATTTATTTGATAAGACATAGATGGTGAAGGTCCTTTATGAAGAGAGGAAAACCAAGTTGCAAGGGAAAGTTCCAAACCTCCCAAAGGATAAGGCCTTTTAGGACAGGGTAATAGAAAAGGAGGTAATGGAAATGGAGACAAACCTCCACCCTCTCCACCATATTCTTCATCTTCTTTTGTACAAGCATCTTCACCCTCTTTCACTAACACAACCCTTACTCATACTCATCATCATACTTCAAAAGGAACTGGTAAATAACCTTTTTTAAAACTTGATGTTAAATTTGAGCTACCCATGTATAATGGTGAAGTGAATGCTGAGAATCTTGATAATTGGATTCATCAGTTGGAGTTCTATTGCAGAATTCAAAACCTTCAAGAGGATGACATAAAGATTCAGTTAGCTTCTTGAGAATGGAGGGTGCAACACTGGTATGGTGGGAATCAAAGATCCAAGAGGAGATTGATAAGCACTGTAAGATCTCAATTTCTTGGAATGATTTCATTGCTGCAATCAAAATACAATTCTACCCTGTAGCTTATATGCAGAAATCCATCATGAATTGGCAGAACTTTAGACAACTTAAAGGTCAAAATGTGCAAGATTACACCCAAGAATTCAGAAAAAGGTCTTTGATGTTAGGTGTAGACTTGCAATCATAAGACACATTGCTGAAGTACATAGAGGGTTTACGCAGTTACCTTAGGCATATTATCTTAATGTTTAATCCCAATAATCTAGATGATGTCTGTGTGCAAGCCACTCATCTTGAGGCAAGAGGAAAAACACTCCAAAAGAAGGTAGTAAAAAGCCATTTAAGGGTAAAGAGAAAGAAAAGGGTTTTAAGGGAAAGAAAAATGCATCCATTAAAAAGGAAGGAGAGAAAACAATATGTAAACATTGTTCCAAAGAGGGTCACGATGAAGCTCATTGTTGGAAGCTTCATCCCAAAATGAAACCAAATAAATTCAACAACATAGGAAAAGAAAAAACAACTACCGCCATTCAAGAGGAATTGGGATATGATTCGGGTGATGAAACTAAAATTACAACCATGGATATAAAAGGAAAAGAATCCATTGCTAGCACTAGTATATCAAATTTTCACACTAGTACTCTAAATGAAAAACAATGATTGAATTATTTCATGTGAGAGTAATCTCAAAACATACAAAAATCGACACACTTTTTTATAGTGGGTCTCAAGCCAATTTAATATCTGATAACTTAGTCAAACAACTTAATCTTCAAACCATTTTACATCCCAAGCCATATCCATTGGGTTGGATATGCAAGGATGCAAACTTACAGGTTACAAGAAAATATATTCTTCGGTTTGCAATCACAACAAACTTTAGTGACGAAGTTGAATTAGATGTTTTACCGCTTGATATATCAGGAATTGTTTTGGGTAGTCCTTACCTTTATGATAGAAAAGAAATATTCTTCTATCGTCATGAAAACAAGTACCACTTTTTTTTAGGTTTTAACCCCGTACAAAAATTACCTACATACGAATTCTAAAACACAGAAAATAAATAATGCGAAAGTAGAACACATAAAACACATATACACAGAGATTTTCCCCTGGATCCCAAAACGGGACTACCAGCTTGATTTTTCATTATGTTCCTTTCAATGTTATAATACATATTTATACATGCTGAAGCATCCAATACCATGGACCGAAAACCATCACATCCAATACCATGGACAGAAAACCATCTCATCCAATACCATGGACTGAAAACCATCGCATTCAAAAAAACATGTACGAAAATCATGCACAAAACCATAGGTGGGTCCGCCCAAACTAACATAGGGTCCAAAACCAAAATTTTCTGGGGCGCTGCCCCGGACCCCATAAAGTGGGGTTACGGGTACACCTCAAACCCCCTGTGACCTCCCCCCCACTAACCCTTGGTTAACTACGTGGGCTAGTCGTGGAAAGAATATAACACAACCCAACATCCTCCCACTTGTTGTTTTCTTTCCACAGGGGGCCACAAGAGAGCTTAGTCATTTTTCCAGCCCTGAAATGCCCATTGTCTCTCTACACCAAGAGAACTTCTCAAAGCTCACAAATTTTGTCAATGCATCTGCAGTATTATTCAAACTGTCCACCTTTATCAGCAACACTTTTTTGTCTTCTATCATATCCCTCACAAAGTGATACTGAACATCAGTGTGCTTTGTCTTTGAATGATATGCGGGGTTCTTTGCCAAGAAAGATTCACTTTGGCTGTCATAGTCTATCCTTATAACTTTTTGTACTAACCCCATACTTGAACACAATCTCTGCAACCAAACTGCTTCCTTGCTTACATGAGTGGCTGCCATGTATTCTGCCTTTGTAGTTGATAGTGCCACTATAGATTGTTTCTTACTCATCCAACTGACTGCACCTCCAAATAGGTTAAACACATACCCACTTGTAGATCTTCTCTGATCCAGATCTCCAGCCCAGTCTGCATCAACAAATCCATGAATATCCAACACTCTGTCTAATCCTGGTCTTCTTTGGTAGCACAAATCATAATCACTAGTGCCATGCAAATACCTGAAAACCCGCTTCACTGTTGTCCAATGATCCTTCTCTGGTTTTGACATAAACCTGCTCAATACTCCCACTGCATGTGCAATGTCTGGTCTAGTACAAACCATTGCATACATCAGGCTACTGATTGCACTTGTATATGGAACATAGGACATGTCCTCTTCCTCTTCTTGTGTCTTGGGACACTGTTTAGCAGATAACCTCACACCTACAAGAATAGGAACCTTCACCGGTTTACTATCCTGCATATTAAACCTCTGCAGTATTGTCTCAACATACTTCCTCTGGTTTAACCAGAGCTTCCTCTTTTCCCGATCTCTTTTAATTTCCATGCCCGAAATATAGTTTGCAGCACTAAGATCTTTCATGTCAAATTTGGAGGACAATTGAGTCTTCAAATCCTCGATAATTTCTTTATAATTTCCAACCAGCAACATATCATCCACATACAAGACCAAATAAATAACACGGTCACCAATTAATTTAAAATACACACAGTGATCTGCTTTACTTCTGGTGAAGCCAAGTCCCCGTATAAATGTATCAATTTCTGATACCACATCCTTGGTGATTGTTTTAACCCATACAGAGACTTATTTAACTTTCATACTAGTTCTTTCTTACCCTTCACCATAAAGCCTTCAGGTTGCTTCATGTAGATCTCCTCTTCCAGATCCCCGTGAACAAATGTTATCTTCACATCCATCTGTTCTACCTCAAAATAAAAAGCAGTAGCAACAAATAAAAGTAATCTAATAAAAGTCACCTTGGCAACAGGAGAAAAAATATCACCAAAATCAATTCCCGACACTTGGGAATAACCTTTTGCTACCAACCAAGCTTTGTATTTCTCCACTTTTCCTTCTGCATTTGTCTTCTTCTTGAACACCCATTTGTTGCCAATGGGTTTCCTTCCAGCCGGCAACTCCACCAGATTCCAAGCCTCATTTTTGTGCAAAGATGCCATTTCATCAACCATGGTCTCTTTCCAGAGTTTTCCATCCTCTGAATCGATTGTTTCCTTCACAGTTCTGGGATCATCATCAGTAATAAACAAAGAAAAATTTGAATAGAAAGAAGATGGACTACACCTTTCTGGCTGCCTTCTTTCTCGAACTGATCTTCTCACAACTGGAATTTGTGGCTCTTCATCTTCTGATTCCTCCTCTGTTGTAGAGTCTGATTCTTCCTCCTTTAGCTCAAACTCTATCTTCTCAGGTTCCTTTGATTGGACTTCATGTTTAATAACATATTTCACCTCTCTGAACACCACATCTCGGTTGTACACAACCTTCCTTATTACTGGGTTCCAAAGCTTATAACCTTTTAAACCATCCTTATACCCAATAAAAATGCACATTTCAGATTTACTATCCAACTTGGTTCGTTTCTCCTTTGGAACATGTACATATGCATCACATCCAAATACCCTTAGATGTGAAAGAGAGGGTTTCTTACCAATCCATACCTCTTGTGGAGTCTTATCTTCCAACGCTGATGAAGGTGACCTATTGACCGGGTAACATGCAGTATCCACCACCTCTGCCCAGAATTCCTGTCCTAACCCGACACCATTGAGCATGCTTCTTGCCCTTTCCATCAACGTCTTGTTCATTCTTTCTGCAACTCCATTTTGCTGAAGTGTATATGGAGTAGTCTTCTGCTGTGATATACCACACTTCTTACAGAATTCTTCAAATTCCTTGCTGCAAAACTCTCCACCATTATCTGTCTTCAGCACCTTTATCTTCTTCTCTATCTGGTTTTCCACTAGACCATTAAATTCTTTAAACCTATCAAAGACTTCAGATTTCTTCTTAAGGAAATATATCCATGTATTCCTTGAGAAGTCATCTATAAATGATACATAGTACATAGACTTACCCAGTGATGGAACCTTCACAGGTCCAAACACATCACTGTGCACAAGCTCTAATATATGTTTCGCCCTCTTACCACCAGAGGGGAAACTCATCCGATTTCGCTTCCTGTATACACAATTTTCACAGAAATCAAAATCTAGAGAGCTATTATTCATACCTTCTACCATACCTTTACCATGAAGTATTCGAAGGCCCTTTTCTCCAATATGTCCAAGCCTTTGATGCCACAACATGGTCTTTTTTTCGGAGACCATTAGATTTTCTGCTCCACTTTCAGGAACCACGAAACTGTTGCACCCATCAACAATAGTGCTACCTTGCAGCTTGTACCGAGTTCCAATCTGAACTCCCCGCATCAATACCATTGCTCCCCGAACCATCTTGCAGATATCCTTCTCGAACATTGTTTTTACACCTGCATCATCCAGCTTACTAACAGAAATCAGATTTCTGGCCAATGCATGAATATGCAGAACACCCAGAAGTGTTCTAACCCTTCCACCTTGCAGCTTCAACTTTACTTTTCCACGCCCAATGATTCTAGCCTTCCTGTCATCCCCCAAGAAGACATCACCACCATCATATTTCTCATACTCACAGAATCACTCTCTATGGGGAGTGAAGTGAAAGGATGCACCTAAGTCAATCAACCATGCCGCATGATCTACATGTGTATTTGAAGAAGCCAAGTACACATCCCCACCTTCATCTGAGGTGGTTTTCGCCTCTGCAGAAGGAGAATCATTAGATCCCCTTTCTTTATCAGGAGCTTTAGATTTACAGTCCATTTTGTAGTGCCCTTCCTTTCCACATTTCCAGCACACCACCTTTACAGGTTTTCCTAGAGATTTAGATCTCCCACTCGACGACTTATTTTTGTTTATGTTCTGGGACCGTCCTTGTACAGAAAAGGTATCACCATTAGGGTTCTCCATATTTTTCCGTCTCATCTCCTCTGTCAACAATACTAAGACTATTTTATCAAACTGCAAGGCTGTTGCATTGCTATCTATTGCAATAACCAGACTACCCCACGAATCTGGTAGAGAACACAACAAACTAATGCACTTAGCTTCATCTGAAATTTTATTATCAGCAGAAGCTAACTGACTTACCACAGTATTAAATGCATTCATATGCTCTGTCACCGAGTCTCCATATTTCATCCTCAGGTTATACAGTTTTTTTCGCAGGAACAATTTATTCACTAGAGACTTAGATTGGTACAAAGTCCCTAACTTGTCCAACAAAGCCTTCGCTGTAGCTTCCCCTGATACATTCAGCAATACTGAATCTGAGACACACAATCGTATTGTGCTCTTTGCCTTCTGATCCAACTTCTTCCATTCTTCATCGGACACTCCCGTTGGTTTAGTACCTGGATCTACCACGATCCACTGATCTTTATCCACCAACAGATCCTCCATCTTGAGTTTCCACAACTCAAAACTCTGACCATTAAATTTCTCGATCTCTATCTTTCCACTGCTCGCCATCTTCTTTCACCACTAGAATCGATCTCGTAGATCTCCCACTGAATAGAGTCTACCATAGGCCCGAGTGAAACCCCTCAGCAACAAAGGCGTCCCCTTGAAGCCAAAACAACTCTGATACAAAATGTAGGTTTTAACCCCGTACAGAAATTACCTGCATACGAATTCTAAAACACAGAAAATAAATAATGCGAGAGCAGAACACATAAAACACATATACATAGATATTTTCCCCTGGATCCCAAAACCGGGACTACCAGCTTGATTTTTCATTATGTTCCTTTCAATGTTATAATACATATTTATACATGCCGAAGCATCCAATACCATGGACCGAAAACCATCGCGTCTAATACCATGGACCAAAAACCATCACGTCCAAAAAAACATGTGCGAAAATCATGCACAAAACCATAGGTGGGTCTGCCCAACCTAACATAGGGTCCAAAACCAAAATTTTGGGGTTATAGGTACACCTCAAACCCCCTGTGACCTCCCCCCCTCTAACCCCCGGTTAACTATGTGGGCTAGTCATGGAAAGAATATAACACAACCCAACATTTTTCAAGGATGATGTCGAGTATATTGTGAGAGTTCACCACAAGAAACTAAATCTTTCATTAGTTAATGCAGGGCAAATTAAAAGAATAGTGAATTCAAGCAAGAATTCCGTGCTTCTTATGATCAAACCTAATGTTGATGTTGATTATGAAGTATTTGATGGTTGTAATTAAAATTCAAAAACTGTTTTGGGTTATGTTGTTGACCATAATGATGAGGTGTTTCAGAAAGCAAAGGGATTTCCTTCCAACAGGAGAATACAATGTGAACACCATTGCAACAAAAGTGTCTTCTTTCTAACATTGACATGTATCGGACGTCAGGAAGGAAAAGTGTAGAAATAACAAAGCAAATCCAAGTATTGTTGAACAAAAGGACCATTCGACCTTCTCCTTTACCATGTGGTGCACCTCTTGTTTTGGTGCCCAAGAATAATGGTAAGCATGTCATCGAATGGGATTCAAGAAATGGTTTTCATCAAAGTAGAGTTATTGAAAGAGATTTATGAAAGGAAACATTCAAAACCAAGGAAGGTTTGTTTGAATGGCTTGTTATGCTTTTTGGTCTTTGCCATGCTCCTACTACTTTCATGCATATGAAGAGAGATTTGTTGAATCCATTTCTAGACATGATAGTCTACTTAGATGACATTTCCATTTTCAGAAAATTTCATTATGAACATGTCATGTGTGAGAAAAAAATACTTGATGTAATATGTCAAGAACATTTGTTTTTGAATATGTCAAAGTTTATGTTAAATAAAACATCTTTAATGTACTTGGGCCATGATATTGGAAAAGGTGAGTTGAAGTTAGACCTCTCCAAGATTGATGTCATTATGGATTGGTCAATGCTCGAGATAGTCATTTGGATAAGAGCTTTTTTGGGAGCAGCCCAATGTTGGAGGAGAGATTTTGTTAATTTTTCTTCTATTGTAGCTCATTTTCATTCTTTGGAAGTTTTGCAAAAGCTCTTCTAGTGGCGAGGCAAACAACAAGAGGCATTTGATGCTTTAAAACAAAAGATCAGTTCAGCCTTTATACTTTCTTTTCTAAACTTGAAAAAGTCAATTGAGTTTCAGGTTGATATATGTGACTATGCCATGGGTGCAGTGTTTATGCAATGTGGTAAGCCCATTTATTTTCATTCAGAAATTTTCAATGGTGAAGTGTTTAAGTTGCAGCGACAAAGACACCTTCATTGGATGGGTTTTCTTCTACTATTCCACTCGATCAAAAGGTATAAGAAAAGTATAAGCGACAAGTTTGTTGAGGTACTTTCTAGGCCTATAGTTTGTATAACTAATTTCCTCAAGCATCATGTTGTTTTACATGAAAGCTATGTTCAGAAAAAATACATACTTTCAAGATGTATATTCAAGCTTGAGTCAAAGGAATCAAGTAGAGGAATTTGTTTACCATTTGCATCATAATGTGTTGTATCATGTTGGTAAGAAGGATGTTGCCACTGAAAGTAACATGGAAAAATCCAAAGAGTTCATTGAAGGAATCCAAATGGTACATCAAACAGTGCAAGATCAGCTTGAAAATGGAAAAGGCAAGTAAAAAGCAAAGCACAGCAAGCATCGTGTAAATTACAAGTTCCAAATCAATGAAAAATGGATCGAAATTGGAAAGGTGAAGGAACTGTACCCTCACATTCTGGACAGCTAAAAGTGACATTTTTGGGTCCAAAAGGCTTCTAGTGGGGAGGAGTGATCAGGTGCTCAAAATTATGTTCAAAAATAAAAGTTTTCAGAATGGTGTGGAACCTGAACAAATGTGTAGTGTTCATCATCCTGAATCCAAAGCAACTCGTTTCGTGTGAAACAGACACCATATGGCTTCAGAAATGCGTTATGTTAACTTTGGAAAATAAGTAAATTTTTTGAAAAAAAAGGGAATAGCCCAATTAGTAGTCCGTACTACTGACTAGACTGCCCAGTTGGCATTGATTGTGCAGTTGAGTGTTGAGGGACAAAGTCCCCTAGGGTCTTGGGTCAATATCCTAGCAGAGCGGGGGTTATCTACAATGAAAAACAAGCATTCCACACAGTCATGATACTAATATAAGCAAACTATGCGAAGAGAGGTGCACCTGGGGGTCCTTCGTTCGGCTAGATATAGCCAGGGTCCAAACCCTCTTGGAGTTCCTTTCAATCCTTCAACCTGCAAAATAACCAATTCTAAGAAGCATAGCAGTATATGGACCAAGCATCATAAAGAAATCAATTTCATAGCATATTGAAAGGTAGTTAGTTATATAATTGAAACAACAATTCATGTGTAAACCATAATAACAACATCATAAGCATGAAGAAGATTGATTTCAAGAACAAGACAAGTGTTTTTTTATTGCAGATAACTAAACAAAGTAAGGAATGATATCACCTGAATCTTCCTCTCGTTGGCTCCAAGTGGAACCGTCCTTCGGATTCGTCCAATCCCAAGTCTTCAAAAGGCTCCTTCCATGACTCACACAAGGATATCTCAACTAATGAAAAGACATCATAACTCAAGGAAACAAGGGTTTCCGTAATGGGGGGAAGTGTTGGAGCACAAGGATATTCAGACCCGATTCGGGATAATCTCAGCAGAGTGATTTTTCTCTCTATTCTCTCCTCCTTTAGGCCTTCCCATTGAAGTCTTTTTATACTTCTCCCGAAGTAGTTTTTTAGTTGGGAATTCGTTGGGAACAGTTGAGCCACGAGCACTAATAGGTAATCAACAGATAAAACTCGTGATCTCTGCCCGAAATTAAGGAGATTTAATTTTTTTAAGTGTTTTAAGACATATACGCGGGTTGGGTATACACAGACCAATGTATACACGCGTTTAACTCAGGGCAATGTCGCGTATAGGGAGTAAAACATTGTTTTTTAAGTATTTGGACTAGGTTTGGAAAGAGGGGTTTCCCTAGGCCATGAGTGCAACATCACTGTTGAGTCTTGAAAATGTCATTCATTTCCATTACACTTTCACTATTATGTCCATTATATCACCTCCATTTCACCTCCATTTCACTACTATGTCACCACATTCATCCCACTTTCATTATCATTGGGCCACCTTTATGTTTTTCCAATATTTATTATTTCTAAGCCTTTTAAGTGAATTTGTGGTTAAACATTAGAAAATAATGTGCATATGCTTATACCTAACAAATGGGTTGAGATTGTTGACATGTGTAGGTTGAAAGGAGGCTTCTAGAAGACCCTTATGTGGCACTCTAAGGCCAAATTCGAATTTGGTTGGAAAGAATCATGGGATCATGAGGATATGTGTCACATCTCCTAATTGTATTGTAACTCTAAAAAGACATGTGTCTTATCAGTTCCTATTTTGATTAGGACTCTAGAGGTAGAGGGAGAGATTCATGGACTATCATTAATGAGATGGCTCTCATCTTTTTGTATAAATAGGAGATCTCTCTCATTCATTTGCTAGTCTTCCCTTCTAGTCTTTTCTTAGTCCTTTTAGTTTGTTAGTCCCATGGCTTTTGAAAGCTTTGGAGAGCTTTGTTGTACTTTGCACTTTTGAAGAAATTGAATAAAGCTTTGATGTTCTCAACATGGAAGGAGATGTGAAGTAGATGTCATGGAGCATATTAGGATGTAAGTAGATTAGATTTCATTTTGTAAATATTGCTTTGTAGAACGTAAGGTAGATTAGATTTTCATTCATGCAATTTTAATTTATGCAAGTGTGTTTAATTTTGCTTTGATTTCATAGGTAGTAGGGGGCCCCTGCCTTGTACAGTTTGAATTACTGCATTTTATTTTCTCCCGGGATTGTGTGTCTTTGTTGTATTTGCTTTATATCTGATGGTATTTTCAGTTGACAGATTCAAAGTTGCTGCCTTTACTTTGATTTTCTAGCTTACTTCTAGTTTAGTTTCTCAAAGTTGTATGTTAACATATTGATGGTCTCTTTATCATAAATTGTTTATCTTGTAGAGATCAGAATACTAATAAATTACAGCTGGCTTTGAGTACTTTTTAGACTAATCTTTAACTACTTTCTAATCGTGCTTTACATAGTACCATATGTTAGAAGCAGAGAGTTAGAAAGAGCTGAATATTATAACTAGTCTTTAAAGTGGATTTTTCTCTTTTTTTGATCACTTTTTAAACTCATCTCTAGCTACTTCCTAATCGTGTTTTACATAGTACCATATGTTGGAAGCAGAGAGTTGGGAAGAGATAAACATTATCATTGGTTTTTAAAGTGATTTTCTTACCTTTTTATTTGCAGCAGCATGAATGGTGTCTAGTGCCATTAGAAAGTGGTTTTTATGCTTTGCTTTCAGTTTCATTTCAAGTTATTTCTTTCAAGCTCTTTCTTTGCAAGTTTAAAGTTTGATTACTTTTTAGACTTATTTCTAACTACTTATTAATCGTGTTTCACATAGTACTATATGTTGGAAGCAGAGAGTTAGGAAGAGTTGAACATTATAACTGGTCTTTAAAGTGGTTTTTCTTACTTGTCACCTTAGAGCTTGATTACTTTTTGGACTTATTTCTGACTACTTCTTAATCGTGCCTAACATAATACTATATGTTGGAAGCAGAGGGTTAGGAAGAGTTGAACAATATAACTTTATAAAACAACGAAGTAAGAAAGAGGTTAACTAAGCACATATAGTGCACCACACTTCATCAGTTTACGATACCCGGATTGATAATTTATGTAGAGCAATTTAAGACGTTAAATTGACTAGACAATCACAAACATCAAGAGTGAGATTTGGAGCTATAATAGATTCCCCCTAATATATGAGGTCAAAAGGGGTACATGATGGCCGAAATGTATTAATTAAGTACATGAAAAGGAAACCTGTCAAAAACTGAGAAGGACTTCACCAGAGTTCAGCCTGTCAAGCCACAAAAGGAGATCAGAAAGAAACATTGTCTAAGGCAGGCATACCCATGCTCAGAGAAAGTAAAGCATGTCAGCATATCAAGTACAAGTCGATCCACTAAGTATACAAGTATAGAAGACTGGAAAATACATAATGGATCATCTGATCACGATCGAACAAGTACATGTCTGAATATCACATATAAAAATGTAAATAATGTTGAAGGATGAATCTGATCACTGATATCAAATATTGATCTCAAAAATACGAAATGAACATGATGGAGTAAGAGGGTACTACACTGCAAACTTAGGTGCCAGCATATAGAATGTCACCATGAATGACTGCAACATATAGCGTGGAGTGGTATTAACTAGTAGCAACAGAAGCAACTGTCAAGTGAACCAATGAATGCTGATGTAACCCGAGGTCTTCACCAAACGTCGTGGTACATCTCTACACCATGAGAATAAATAATCTGAAGTCGACCACGTGAGAAATCGTTTGATTACTGGTCATTGATGTATACCGTTAACAAACGCGAGACTACTCATCGATAATAATAATGAGAGTGAAGGTACCCAGTACAATCTAACAAGTGTGAATAGATGAGCTGGAGTCGAACACCTGTAACAATCTATCAATCAAGGGACAATGATGGTTTCCCACTGTCGATAGTGAAGGATCTGCCACTAATGACTGCAAACCCCAAGGTACTGCCAAATGGACTCTAGACCTTTGCCCCAGAGCAATGAGTCGTAGTCGATGGGGAAATATTTGCTAGAAGGAAGACATTAAGGCATCCTTCATCAATTTAGTGCGAGTGTAACCCATAGGCCAATAATGTGGAAGGAATCAGACGAAAAATATGTAGTAATCGAACAAAAGCGCGTTTCTGGCGTACACAAGATGTGGCTAGCGCACGACAGAGACCCTCTAAACCAACCAATAATGAAAGCTGACAAAGAGGTGAGGTATCCACCAATAGGGTCAAATGGAAACCAAGTTACTGCACGAATCCCAATGTGTGATAGTGTAAGTTGATGTCGAACACAAGGGAAACCACTCAGTCAAAGACCCATGATACTGATCAATGCTGAGCACAAGGTGACCTATCAATAATGAAAATAGGGCCAGGGTGCGGCTCTAGGTCTATCCTCATAGCAAGATGTTGTCGTCGATAAGGACAAGACCCGCCAGCAAGAAATCAATGGAGACCTTCTCAAACTGGCACGAGTAAAGGACCAATACTACTAATGTCATGATATACAAGACACTGACAACCAGGGATGGCCGACTGAAAAATGAGTCAAGAGACACCACAGAGAGGCCGACTCAGGCTAACTTCCCTTGAACAAAAGCACAACTCAATGTGACTATGTGGCAACATATGATGATTCTGTATAGGTTCGTCATGCAGGAGGCACGAGCGAACCCTCCATATGATCGAAAGAGATAACCAATCGGGGGAGAACTGAGTCAATAACAAGGTTAAGGCGTACCTAATTCAAACTAAATCCCACCGAAATGGAGGAGACTTTTTTTTTGAGTGCTTTGTTCAAGGGCGACACGATTGACTCTAGCTGCCAACAATAAATGGAAATATTGTCCCGTTCCTGCTCTTTTTGGAATATATAATTTTTTTGTCTTTTTCTTTAAGCTGGAAAAAGAATAAAAGAATGTTATAGTACATTGGAAAGAACAAATGTCATTGAAACAGATGATCTAGTTCCTGGGATTAGAACAATCCTATGCTCAATGCAGGGAGGCGAAAACTGGTCAAAGACACTCAAAGGTATGTTCCTTCCACGGGTCAGGGTGTGTCAAGTTGCAGAAGTCAAGGGGATGCAAGTTTGATTTTGCAGACATCATGGTCAAAAGTTGGCTTAAACACGAGTCCAAGTGAAGTCGGCTCAAGGCCAAAAGGTGCAAATGGTCAAAATGCAATGCAGTAGTACAACTCAACACGAAGGAGCCTCTAGGGTATAAGGCCAGAACGAAGCGAAGAAGCAAAGAGGAATGAGTCTTCATCGCATAAGTCATGGCGGGACTATAGAGGACTCCCGAGCCTACTCAAATCAAAGCAGCATGGGCAACAAATGTCAGTGAGGTGCTAACTACGATGCCCATGAAAATGATGGCTCTACCATCGTGCCATGATTTAAAAATTGGCGAGTGAAGATGGTTTACAAACCATAACACGACGGGATTGACCCTATGGCAATTGTATCGACAAATGGAGGTTAGTATGCATAATGCAACGGAAAAATGACTTCCCTAACCTATATGCCAATAAGAAAATGATACCTGCCATGGTGGGTCAGCAGTCATGGAACCGTCTCGAAACTGTCGAAAAAGCATCCAAAATGTCTTGAAAATCAAACCATTCTCGATATTCCAAGCTCCCAAGTTAAAAGTTACATGAGAAAAAACAAAATAAAGTTTTGAAAAAATTTGAAATTTTCAAAGCTTATAAAATAGTTTTTTGACTCACTATTATTACCGTTTGATTTGAGAGCACAAGGAGTGAAGAAAAAGAAGCAAGCTTTGCCATTTGTCGAATTCGACCATTCAAATCTTCCCAAAATCACCAGGTAACCCTTAAACCCTTCTTGCATTCATTTGTGATTGGTTTTAAAAAAATTAATTCAAGTTTCACCGTTGAATTTATGTCAAAAAGTTTGTCGCGGCGTATATGCGGATTGGATATATGCAACCCGCATACACGCAAGCCCTAGACGCAACTGTGTATGAAACAGACCCGCATATACGCCATGAAAACTTCAAAACAAAAATCTAACGGTCCAAACTTGTTTTTTCCTTAGGATGCCAGTCACATGGAGGGAGAGAAATCATGCCATAGTGTATGATGAGGTTATGAACGATCCTAAGGCCCTAGATGCCTTAAGAGGATGTGGTTTGATAAAGCTCTTCAAAATGCCAAATATGAAAGCAAACACTCGCTTGCTCGAAATGTTCATTCACTACTGGAGCATCGAGGATGAATCATTCATGATCGATCAAATTCCACCCAAGATAGAGATTGAGGATATTTATTTCATCACAGGCCTTTCTCGAAGGGGAGAGGTAGTACGTTCCATGGGCAGGTCACGAGGTAGCCTTTCTATCAAGGACTATGTGCATATCTATTGCCCGGGTCATCCAGAAAAGATTGGAAGCAAAATTCCAATCAAGCATGTGGAGACTTTATCATTGAGGATCATCTTGTTCACTATAGTCAGAGTGAACGGATCAGCTTCCTTACTCCAAGCTTCACGGGTTGCCATGAGCTTGGCAGTAAACTGTCTCACCACAATATTTGATTGGTGTACTCCTCTTCTCGCCAACTTGAAGACCTAGCTTACATCTATCAAAAAGGGCCAGACCAAAAACTTCGGGTATGGTACTATTTTGTGCTCTTTCTTTTTTGAGAGGGTCCCAGCACTCCACCCTAAAATATCAGTTTCGATCAACACCCCACGAGATCCACAGATGGGCAGGTAGGCTGACTTGATGAAACGACTAGGAGGTGGGGACGTTCCACAGACTGCTTTCGACGATGACTTCTTCTCCTGGTGGGAGCAGCAGATCATCACAGTGGATGATTACCCCTATGCTAGCTTGGACTTCCGGGGAGATCCTGATCTAGCTTTACCACCAGACGCGGCATGGGGCAATATAGGTAACAAATATTTTTGATTTTATGATTTTATGATTTTTCAAATATTAGAATGAACTTGAACAATATTTTTGATAGGATTCAAATGAATAATATGATGATCATGTTCTAGATATTGGGCCAGTATGACCAGATGGATTCCCACGGCATGGACGTCGCGACCGAGGTGCCAAAGAGGTAGCTGCCGATACAGAGCGACTCCTACATATAGTTCAGCGACACTTGGTGAGATTAACTCACCGAGTACCGATGGAGGCTGTAGAGGATCTCCCTACAGATATGCAGCGTCATGTGGTTGGCATGCCACGGAACTAAGTTCAGACTCTTAGGCATGTAGCCAAAGCAGTAGTTGCATACTTAGCCGCTCATCCTGAGCCGGGGCATTAGATGTACTAGACATGATTATGAGCATTTGAGTCCCAATTTTTGTATATTATTTTGGACATACTTATGTACACTCGAGATGTTTTATGATATATATATATATATATATATATATATATATATATACAGTTTCGACTTTTTGATGCTTGATTTTATTGTGATGAATGAATGATGTGCCAGTCTAAAGCTTGATTAGTGATAGAATCTGCTAACCAATTATGAGATCTTGGAATGTGCAAATAATTAATGTAAGTAAATGATCTTTGCAACAACCTCACTCTTCAATACTGGCGATATAAACATGGATCTCTTACTCGATAAATGTTATTCAATTGTGACACTATCAGTTGTGAATCAAGATAGACTATCAATGGATCTATTCCATAAGAAATTGCTTCGGATAGTAAATTAATAACGGCAGTATACTCAGCCATATTATTTGAAGCAGGACCAATGCATACTCCCCTTGACACCATCAACTGGCCAGTTGGATAGTATATTACCCAAGCTGCAGAAACGAGGTTCCGAGTGTGCCGACTAGCACCATCGGCGAATCCAAAATAGACCAAGTCATCCATCAACACCTGCCACAACAAACCAAAAAGTGTTGATATCAAAAACTCCCGATGAGATATGTACAAACATACAAAATGTACAAAGAAGCCATTGCCTAGCTGCTACTTAAGCAAAGTACTTCTTAAGGTAGAGCCCGTCAGGGGGCTCCGCCAGCTTGCTCCTAGGGATGTTTATAGGTACAGTCATTGAACCAATCAATATATTACCTTCGGCAAAAAATTGTGTTGGAGCCAAAGGAACTGTACAAACATCGCTAGTAAGCCAATTGGAGGACCCAGACTCGACTTCATGCAAAAGAGGAGAGAAATATAAACGATGATGTAAATCTTCCAATGGTCGATCTACAACCGTCATTGCTTCGAATATCGCTTTGTCAGATGGAAAAAAAATATCCAAGCAATCCAAAGCAAAAGTGGAATCAAGGGTCTGAGAATGAGCCACATCACCATCTAACTCTTTTTCCAAAGGAGTAAGATGGTCGTCTGTAGAGTTATTGATAAATTCATATCCAAGCTCTGATACAGACATAGGAGATTCTATTCCACCCACCTTCCCCTCATCTGATGTGGTCATAGATAAAAGAAAGGTCTCAAGATCCGAAGAATAGTGAGTTCAAACAAACTCTTTCTGCAAAGGCTCCTTGGAGGATGAAATTGTATCTATTCTAGCTATAGGAGGGCGAAGATCAAAAGTACCCATCAATAAAGAGTACATCGCGACTCCTAGATTCTCAGTAGGCGGACAGGGGTTATCCACTAAGGGAACAATAGAGTCTGAAGTTGCTCGAGGATCGACTGGAGAATAATCCAATTGATCAACCTTAACAATTTTCCCCTCATGAGCAAAGAAAATGACACGAAACAGAGTGGAAACAACGACATCCATTTCATATATCTAGTTTCTTCCAAAGAGGAGATTGTAATCTAGGTTAGCATCGATGACTTCTACTTCAATATTTATGACCTTTCCTCCAACACATATAGGAAATATCGGGATAATGCCATATGGCCTATAAGAATGACCATAAAACGCTATCAAGAGGGTAGGTGAAGGAACAACTGAAGGCAATCCAATGGCCTTCCAACATGACATAGACATGACACACGTAGAAGCTCCCTCATTTATAACCGTCCGAAAAATATTAGTTTTCTGGTAAGTAGACTTTATCTGGAAAGCCATATGATGAGAAAGTCTCTTTTTGACATTATGCATATCAAAAGTGAGAGCTAAAGAATTATTTGGATCCACTGCCCCCATTGCCGAAAGCAAGACACTTCTTTAAGCAGGACACGACTAAAGCATCTCTAAAGCGAACATAGCACATGGACTCTGAGCCAAGTCCTCAACTATGGAGTAATTCTAAGCTGCCCTAACACTAGGGTTGATAGTCGCGCGTTTAGCGGAACCTTTCTATATCCGAGGTATAGTATCGACAGAGGGTCGCTCAATATGAAGTGGGTTGGTAGTTTCGAGAACTGATTTATCCTTGGATGTTTCAGTTTCACCGTAATCACGTGACCGAGTGGCCACATGGACGTTAGAACCCATCATGAAAACATTTGATGATTTCTCCCCTTCTTGGTTG
This sequence comes from Pinus tabuliformis, assembly GCA_031772625.1. Classification (NCBI taxonomy): domain Eukaryota; kingdom Viridiplantae; phylum Streptophyta; class Pinopsida; order Pinales; family Pinaceae; genus Pinus; species Pinus tabuliformis. The sequence continues at coordinate 1,648,647,591 of CM062817.1, read as the reverse complement.
CCTCCTGCAGAGGTACCACGATTTGAATTTGCATCAGCAAGCAACTGCTGCACTTGGGGAAAAGGGTTGGTTAACACAGCTTGAAAGCTAGAAGTCCCTTGCTGCCCTAACAAGCGCTGAGCGTCTTGAATTTTTGGGTAGTAATGAGTTAAATGGTCTTCACTGCATAGCTTGCATGGAAACTTGACTTTCTTTCTAGACTCATTTCTACCACCACCAGCATTATTGCCAAGTTTATTTGTGTCAGTCTTCCTATTTTAACTCTTTTTCTTACCTCGTCTTTTCTTTTTCCCATTGGAATTTTGATTTCCTTTGGAGTTGGAAGATTGGACGACATTAACTGAAGAGGGTTAAGAAGACAAAGGGTTAGACTATGTGACCTGATTGGAAGGAGCAGTTTGTAAAGTCAACTGCTGCAATTGGCTTAACAGGTTCACCGCATTGGTGTCTATGGATCCAACAATACCATACACATGGGGACCTAGCTTCGACTTGGCTATATCAACCTTAGTCTCGGGAGTATCAGGCAAGATTTTTTGTAGAATCCCAGACTGAGAGTAAATCAATTCTAACTGTTGGGCCCTAAAAATAGCTTGCTCTTCATAATAGACTCTGGACAGAGAGACATCCTTAGAGATCTTAGGTTGTAAGGATTTCAAAAACCATTCGAGACGGTATTCAAGAGGAATTTCGGCTTTAATGAGCTTCTTTCTCCGTCTCCATTCCTGAATATGATCAGAAATGTGAGTTGTCGTATCTTGACGGAAATTAGCCAGAAGTTCAATTCCAACATCATAATGTATGGGCAACTGAGAATGATTTAGGAAAATGTTAGCCAAATCAGCGAAAGATGTAAAGTTGCCCCCTGGAAACTCTATATACCACTTGGCCGCATTACCAGTTAAGGTGCATTGAAAAAGTCTCAACCTGACCGAGTCATCGATGAGGGAGTTTGATGAGCACCACAAATGGAATGTGGTTACATGGTCGCCTGGGTCTTCACCACCCTTCCCCTCGAACTTTGGAATGTCCGATGGGAGTTTGGTTGGGACCGAAGGCCAGGCTGGATTGTATTTGATTGGATCGTTTGTCAATTTCGTGAGATCTAGCAAATTCAGCGTTGCCAGAAAAGGAAGCCTAGGAGGACCTTGGGGGTTCCACCCAGATTGGGTGGAGTTCCCAAAGTTCTGAAAAGATTGGCCTGGATTTTGTAAGGCACCAGGCTACCCGAAGTAACCAGCAGAACCAGCTGAACCAAAAGGCGAACCTTGTGATCCAACAAAACTTGGAGTTTGACCAACTCCGGCCGAAAAACCTCCATAACCAACGAAGCTCCCTCCTAAAGCATTATAAGGAGTCGATAACCCCTGATAAGGATTCCAAGCAGAAGCTAAGGGAGGAATACTTCGAAACGAACTAACTGTGGAGTACAGCCTATTCCTTTGTTGGCCGAAAAACGGATTCCCAGTTCATATGCCACTAACTGCAGGGTTAGTCCAACCTTGAAAGAGATTGTTACCTTGTCCTGTAGAAGAAAAATGCATAGATACTATCATCGGGTTGGAATGTGGTATATGACCACTTCCAAAAGGAAAACCCTGAAATGAAGCCGACCCACCCATCATGGATGTGGAGGCACTAAATGGAACTGACGGAATACCCTGTGAATGGGTGCCAAACGGGAAAAATCCAGAACTAGATGCATTGGCTTGGGAATTTCCACTCATAGAAGGAATGGAGGTAGACCCAACTAAGGATGTGCTAGCAAAAGACCCAAATAAATATGCAGAGGGGATGGAAATAGTTCCTCCCCCTTGTACTAATGTTGGAGTTTGCATAGTTGTAGCACTTGTAGTAGAAGCCATGCTTCCAGCGGTGGTCATCGAAGGTAAGCACGTAATATGACTTGGACTTGATGGTCTATGCGTCGGAGTCCCAACGTATTGTAATACGTTTAGATGATTAGAAGGTAGAGGAGAATTCGAAGCCGCTAACGACTCTGGGAGTTCTTCTACCTCAATGTTATCTTCCGATTGAAAAAGAACTCGAGAAAGAACCAGGGTGTTCCTCTCTAGTTCTGCGGAAGTACTAGGGCTACCTTGAACACTAATGCCCCCGGGGGGAGGATCAATCCCCGATGCGTCAGCTTCCATGGGATGAAACCCACTGGTAGTATTACCTCTGCGCCTTTTAGGAGAAGGCTCTAAACTTGGTGGTAAAAGATCACAAAGTCTTCGAGACCGTCTAGGTCGATCAACCACTTTGAATTTTTTATTAAGATCTATTTAAAGACTCAAGAAAAAATGAAAAGTAGGCTAACTAAAAGCACAAAGCACACACTAAAAAGTCCCTAAAATATGTCAGCCAATCAAACAACTTTCAGTATTTCCGCTCCTGGTGATGAGGACCAGACACCAAAATACGGGAAATTGAAGTAAGGGGCCTTTCAAAGATAGTCTGGGATAATGACGGCCCAATCCGACTAGCGAAGGTAACAAAGGAAGTTACGATGACCTCTTAAAAATAGCCTATGTCGGTACAAGCCCTCAAGCTTCGCAAGGGTGCCCTCCAGAATTACTAATGATAGTGATACAACGTTGACCTCAGGTGCCACGGGATTCCCCTCTGCAGCCACCTGTGTAGATCCCTAGGAGAAGCAACTAAAGTTACCAACTCGTGTTAGAAGCCAGGCGGAATAGTCTTGAGGTAAGATCCGACAAGTAGGAGAGGGGGTATCTCTCTTCCTTATCTTCAAAATCCCTCGTGCTTAACTACTAGATTCGGAGCTTTCCTGGTCTCCCTAACGCTATTGGATTTGCACTCACTATTCAGACTTCTATGTTTGACAGTTTAAAGTGGCCTTGAAGAGTTTTCTCTCCACTCACCTAATCCAAGGCCCTAAAATATCCTAAAACTTCTTGGTGTGTCTAAATTGACAATATAAAAAAGTTTTAGTATATTTTAGTTAGCGCTTGTTTTTAAACAGGTTGTTCTTAAGTCAAGGGGTAAGCGGAAATGAAACTTGTGGTGTTTTTCGACACAAAAGAAATTAATAAAAACCAAACTATATGCAAATGCACTCGTTTCGTTCTTCGATGAAAGAAATTTCTACCAGGTTCTTAGGAACTTCTAACAAAGCAATAAATTTTTCTTTTCTTCTCTTTTAACAAGTTCCACACTCACAAAAATTAACAAAACTATGGATGCCCTAAAGATGCACAAACTATCTTAATGCAATGAGTATATGCTGATGCAAAAACTTAAGACTACTCTAAAGCAAAGAATGAAACTAACTTTTTTATCGCTTCTAATTAGCCACTTAAGATGTTTAGATAGAATATAAGTTGCTAATGCTCATTTTTGTCCAAACACTAAAAGCGAATCTCAAGAAAAAAAAATGCACTTTCACTCGCAAAATGAAACCAAATCAAAACAAGACCAAAGAAAGCAAAAAAACCAAGTTTTCAAGAGGTTTTTTTCAAAATAAAAAACAAAAAATGACTTTTCAAAACTGCTTCAAATACTATTAAAAACTTTGAGACCGAAGAATAGACAACAAAAACACTTTGCAAGTTATCAATTCAAAATGTGTGAAAACTCAACAAAATAGGTGTTTCAAGATGCTCTTAACAACCAAAAAGCAGCAAAAAGAGCTTAGTGACAATGATCAAAAGATCAAGAAATACAACTTTCAAAATTGTCACTCTAACAACTTTCAAAAAGTGAGAAAATTAAATGGCCACAAGATGTAGTTTTGACAAAAAGAAAGAAGATCACAAAGATAAAGTTTTTCACAAAGATTGAAACCAATCTTTCTGCACTGGAAGACTAGAACAGCCAAGATTCTCAGAGAGAAATCTCGTGTGCTCAAACACAAATGATGACACTTGCAACAAAACAAAAAAAGACCAAAACTTTCCACAACAAGAGAGAATTTGAAACTGAAAACTTGCTATAAAAACAAAGATTTACAACCAAACTTGATTGCTCAAGAAACACTCAGACCAGCAAACAAATTTACTAAACAAGAAAGATTTACAAAAATCTTGGAAAATTAGGGTATACGCGACTGTGTCAATACACAGCTGCGCGTATATGTGATTCAACCCAAAGAAACCTGTGTATACCTGGGTTCATATGGGAAAACTTGCATACATACACTTCTGTAGCCTGGAAAAACTGCATATATGACAGTACACTTAATATTTGGATATCATCGGGTTTGAGTAAGAGAAAAATACACCTAAAATACCATCTTCAAAATTAGGAAAGGTTTAAATAAGTGGTTAGTCACGTTGTTTGGCATATGAAATGCACTAGCTTACAATGTTAATGAATGATATAATGTGAACCTTTATAGATTCATTTGTTATTATCTATTTTGATGATATATTAGTACATTGTGCTACCTGGGAGGAGAAATTTCAGATTTGATGCAGGTGCTAGAGACATTAAATAAGCAGCAACTATTGGCAAATCTCAAAAAGTGTGAGTTTGCAAAACAATCTTTGGTATGTCAATGGTATGTGATAGGTGGAGGAGAGCTAAAGATAGATATCGACAAGATGAAGACCATCATGAAGTGAGAAATTCCTACTAATGTTTCTGAGGTCAAGAGTTTCGTTGGTCTAGTACAATGCATGAGGAAATTTATAGCCTCATTTTCAATAGTCGCAGCACCACTCCATGCCATAACAACAAGAGGTAAGAGTTTCCAATGGGGAAAGGGTTGACATAAAGGGTTGACATAGGGCCTTCGAGGAGTTAAAGAAGAAGATCTGTCAAGCACTAGTTCTATCATTACCAAACTTTAAATATCCCTTTGAAATGAAGATAATTAATATGTTATGGGAGTGGCCTTGATGCAGGGAGGAAGACATGTAGGCTACCATTCTAAAGTATTTCATGGGGAAATTCTCAACTGTGCTATCTATGATAAGGATCTCTATGCCCTAGTGCAAGATGTGAATAAGTAAAATTACTTTATGATGGGAAAGGTGATAGTAATCCACACAAAGTACCAAATGCTATAGTACCTACAGACCCAACGTAAGCTATAACAAACCAAGCATTATAAGTGGATGGGGTTTCTACAACAAATTCATTTAGTGATAAAGTATAAGAAGGGAAACACAAACAAGTTGGTTTACATCCTTTCAAGGCCATCGACATCAAAGATCACAATTTTTGGAAGTTTGATGCACATGGAGTCATTCACCCATGATGCATATAGAGAGACATATTTAGATGATGAGGACTTCAAGGAGGTGTCTCAACAATTGCAGAGCCAAAGTCATGTGCACAATGGTGACAACACAGTTGACTACCATCTCCGAGATGAGTTACTCTACAGGTTGGATAAGTTATATGTTCTTAAAGATGAGTGACTACAACTGATCAAAGAGGCTCACACCTTCAAGGTTGTAGGGAATTTCGGTATAGGGAAACTAAGGCCAACTTGCAAAGGTATGTGTATTGGCCCACGATGCAAGAACATGCATCTTTGTTCATAATAAGATGCATGTTTTGTTGTACCGAAAAACATAGCAATGGGAAATAGGGTCTATATAATTATCCCTTACTTGTACTCACTCATTAATGAAAACACTTTTACATGGAATTTTTGTGAGGTTTACCAACAATGGGGAAGGGACATGACTACTTGTTTGTGATAGTTGATAGGTTCAACAAGATGTTTGTTCTAATGTCTTGTAAAAGGACTATCGGTAGGCAAGAAACAACTAACTTGTTCTTTGGATAACTCTAGGTGCACTTTGGGATACCAAGGAACATCATTTTGAACAAAAACATAAGGTTTCTCAATGCCTTTTGGACTACGTTGTGGGAGAAGATGGACATGGAGTTAAACAGGTCTACAACATTCCATCCATAAATATATGGACAAATAAAAGTAGTCAACAAGAATTTGGCCCAAATTTTGAGGGATACAATTAGAAGCATCCAAAGACCTAGGATGAAAATCTAGTATACAAACAACACTCTTATAACATAGTAGTTCACACTTTTACTAGTAAGTCCCCATCTGAAACTTATTTTGGATATTTTCCACCTTCAACTTTGGGTATTTCATATGAGTAGTAAAGAGGAGTGAGGGATGATCTTGCAAGGGATGCTTTAAGGACAAAAATAATTGTGGAGAAGATCAAGAAAGTCCACATTCAAGTACATGAGACACTACAGAAGTCAAAGGAAAAATACAAGGCTAAGCATGATCAACACAAACATAGAAGTCCTTCAAGGTGAGAGACAAAATTTGGTTTCAATTGAACAAGGAGAGATTACAGGGTCTTGGTAAGAAAATCAAAGTTCTACGATATTGTCCCTTTGAGATACTAGAAAGGTGGGAGATAATTCCCATGGACTCAATCTACCCCCATACATGTGCATTTACTCAATGTTGAATGTAGAGAATATGAAATTCTATAAGTCTTCCATGCTAGATCAGGAAGATGAACATGGGCCTACCTTCTATAGAGGATTTGGCAGCAAATTCTTAAGCAAAGTTGACAAAGGATATAATTTTGCAGAAGAGGTTCAAAACTATATGACAAGGGAAACATGACCTTTAATATATTGCGTTGAAATCTAGGCAAATCTAAATGGTACACCCGAGAGATGGTGGAGGATAAATTTCCTCACCTCATTCAGTGTAAGCATTTGGGACCAAAATACTCTCAAAACAGAGAGGTATGATTCATATTGGATCATTATATTATTTGCGGTCCATTTTGATGGTTTCAAAGTGGAAAAAATGGAGGAATCAACACATAGGATGATTTTTATCGGTGGATCCCAGTTTGGTGTATTGGGGGTTGAAACCTTCTAGAAGCAATTTGAGGCATCAACATTTTTTAGGGGTAAAACGATGTTGTTTAACCACCACACCCCTATCACTATTCTACATAGATATACATTTCCAATGGTGCATTAATAACTTCAATCAAAACTCATATGCAAAAGTTATGGCACCGATGTTAGTTTACCTTCCTATTATGACCACCATGATTCGAAAGAATGCCATTTCAATCCCCATTATTCATGGAAAAGGGGCTAGCCAAATGAACATGATGTAGAAGACTCTAGAAGAGTTCATATTATCTTTAATTAATAGTTGGAGGAGTCAAACATACCCAATAGTAGGTTATCAAGTCGTGTTACAACTGGGTCGCTAAGAGGAAAATGGGTTTCATCGTATTCGAATGCATTTTGTTCCATAGCTGAGAAAAATAGCCAAGAATGGATATGAAGAGAGAAAACATAGAGAGTTTGTGCATTGTAATAGCCCACAAGCTACAAACCTTACTTCTTTGTACTTGCATCCATTTCCATTCAAAGAAAAAGAGCAAAGTGGCCTCACCTTCCAATTGTTTTTTTCTTTTCGAAATGGGTTCTCAAGTTATATCTTGTGTCAATTGTGGGTTATGAGCTTTATTTTGTTGTTTTTTATTATTTGCATATTTTACCTATTGTATGCATAAACAAAACACAATAATTAATGAATCCAAATATCTAAAGAGAAATTAACCTTCAAAGTGTGTATTTTGGATTTTAAGTATAATTTGATCAGATTTGTTGTGACAAACTGTCCAGTGAAATGCCCGCAATAGTTTACAGAACACTTTAACATAGGGATAGATGCATGTTTCTTCTTAGATTATAACATCTAGTCATAGAAATCCATTGATTTTGATATGTATTTTTTTTGTCCAAAGTTTGTTGAATCTACATATTAACTCATGTCAATGAAGTTTTTGGCTCAGACATTCGTGTTCTCATTTGTTGCAATGGATAGTGCAAAGGCCTCTTAGATCATTCAAACTTGCATTCGAGAGGAGGCCAAATGGTAACCTACACCCAAACTTGAGGTGAATTCCTCTTTGAAGGATCTATCAAAACCTATCAATTGTTGGATTCAACCTTGGTTGACACATTATTGCATTGCATGGGGCCAAGAAGGTGGTTACAATTGGAGAGGAGGTTCCTAATACTTTCTCAATAGATTTGGAGAGGCGACATCAACGTTATTGTTATCTAAGTTGGTAGGGTCTTGATGATTTTAGAAACAATTAAAGGTAGATTAAGGGTATTCACAAATGAGGTACATCATTGTTGTCTAAATTGATAGGGTTATGATGATTTTAGTAGTAATTAAAGTAAATAAGAGCATTCACAAAAGAGGTAGAGGGAATGACAAGGGAGATCAAGGAAAAACCATTAGAGAGAAACTAAGGTAAGAACTCTAGTGGCTATTGACGAGTAGCAAGGGTGTTTACTCTAGTTGCAACCTATGTCACAAGGTTTGTTGAACTTCAACCTTGAGATTCAAAATTCGACGAACCTAAAAGAAATTTTTAGGTTTGATCAAGTTTGTTGAACCTCATGTGAAATCTAAACTTGAAGGCAAGCCTTAAAGTTGAATTTCAAAATTTTATTGATTTTTTCATTTTTTATAAATTATAAAAATAAATTATGTTAACCACAGTTAATATAATTATATATTGAAAAATGAATATAAATAAACCTTATGATGAACCTTATTCAAACCCCATCTAAAGTTTTGAAGTCGAATCAAATCTTATCATTGCAAAACTTAAACTCAAACTCAAACCATTTGACTTAGGTTGCAACCTATCAAATAACCTTATTAAGAAGGGAGTTGTCTTTAAAGAGACTTTTTGGAAGCTTTTCTGGTGGGTTTTTCCGGTCAAAATCCGGCAGCAATTTATTGAAATCGCAAGTTTGATAGCTAATTTCTGCACAATCAAAGCGTCCCAGGGGTTTTTCAGGGTGCTGAATCCAAATATGCAGTTAAAAAACCATTTTAAATAATACAAATCAATATTTAACCTCAATTTTTTCCGCCGGATTTCGTCATCGGAATATCCAAAAAGTCGCACTAAAGACAACTCCATTAAGAAGATTTACAAAGCATTTTTTTATTCTATCACAATAATAATAATAAATAATTCTTATCACTTAAATTGATGTCATCATTTTTATATAAATACATATTTATGATTTTCTTTTCAATCACATTTTTGTTATGTGTGTGTGTGTTAATACTTTCTATTATTAAAAAAATAGAATTACATTGTTGTAGCAGTTGTCCATCCAAAGATTTTGATAGGCCATGGATTTGACAAACCCAAAAGAATTGCTCGACTTGGAGACTATCTTCAGAGCGACTTTTCTTTCATCTCTTGTCACAACCTTGGTCCAACCTACGAGAGGCAAATCAACCAGAGTAATTTGTAGATTATTGTTAAGAGTTGAAGGAGATTACTTGTGAGTGTCAAAAAATGTTGATTCATGAGCACACTTCAACATACCTAAATAGACATCTTTATCGACCCACTACTTGTTTGCAAGAGGTAATGGGATACCTGTTGAATCCTCATAAGTTTGACGAGTAGCGTCGGTCTAATTCCAATCCCCCATAATCATATCATCATCAACACCTACATTCTCTTGATCAAAAATAAAAATAAAAAGTCTAGCCCTCCATAGGGGGTGGGTTAAGATTTCCAACTTTAAAATTTAGAAGTTTTGGAATTTGAGAGAGGGCAGAGATTTTCTAAATGGCTAGTTTGAAGACAAACACAACATGAAGTGTGGTATTCTTGTAATCCATAGATTGGGTCTAATGATAATCACCTATTTTTAAATTTATTTGATCCAAAAGCCCTTTTCTAATATCAATTTCCACACATATTCTATCATAGGTGTACAAGTCATACTTCCTCACGAAAGATATATGTGGTAAGATAACAATTCAAGAAATTTCCTATGCCCTGAAAAATTGAAAAGTGTCATGATAGGAAAATTAGGAAGTTGAACCCCGATTGAAAGCTTGGTTATGACTATTGTAAAGGGATTAAAATCTAGAAACTAATGGTTATGAAGAAATGGACTTTACCCCAAAACCAATCACATTTTTGTTAATTAAAAATGGAATTGTCTTTAGTACACCTTTTTAGACTTTCCAGTGCCAAAATCCGGCTGAAAAAATTGAGGTGAAATCTTAATTTGTGTTATTTACACTGATTTTTTCACTATATATATGAATTCAGCACCTTGAAAAACCTCGAGGGCACTTAGATTGTGCAAGAGTTATCCATCAAATTTGTGATTTCAATAAATTCCCACCAAATTTTAGAAAAATTAAACCAGAAAAACTTCCAAAAAATCACACTAAAAACAACTCCCTTAAAACTATTTATTGACATTTCAACGAAAAAAACCAAAAATAAATAAATAAATAATCTTAATATAAAGATAAAACCATAAATAAGCTTTATTTCATGATCTATATCAACCAAATAAACCAAAACCTTTTACACCTTCGGTTTCTAAACATCCTCATGACCCATTATGAAACCTATTCAAAACCTATTTTACCAAAATCTTTATAAAACTAATTCGGAGATTTGAAGAAAAATGCATTGGTTTTTGAGTAGTAATGCTACTTCATACATATCTATTAATAAAAATTTCAAAAGAATGCCGTTGAACAGTGGAAAAGCCCAGATTTGGGAAAATAGTGAATATATTTTTAAATGAATTTGAGTCTCAATGAGTTATCTAAATTCATAAAAATTTCAAAAGAATGCCGTTGAACAGTGGAAAAGCCCAGATTTGGGAAAATAGTGAATATATTTTTAAATGAATTTGAGTCTCAATGAGTTATCTAAATTCAGATAATTACAAAAGATTATGTTTGTTATAGTCGAGCGTCCAGAACACGTATCGATTCCCGTAGACGACACCCTGATTTGAAACACTGCAAGAAAATTTTCCCGGGCACAGGAAAGATTTCGTTGGCTACCGCTGGAGTGTCCAAAACACGTATCGATTCCCATAGACGACACTCTGATTTGCAAAACTGCAAGAAATTTTTCCCTGTCAAGAGAAAGCTTTAAGATTCTGCCAGCACAAATCTTTCACGGTCGCCCTTCGCTCGGGAGTCAGAGACGGTTGGAAACGCAGTATAAAGGCCATCCATGAGCTCGCCATCGCTGAGACTCCGCTCTTCTGCGATAGGGGGCAACCTCCTCTCACCCGATTGCCGCCGTCTCCCCGTATATTCCTTCCGGCAAGGAGCGATTTCCATCCATTTCTCAATACCCACAGCTACCGTCGTCTTCGAAATCGCCATTACACAGTCTGTCTATCTGAGAAAATAATTATCCAAATAAAAACCCTAACCTACTTAAAACCCTCAGGGCAAGGCGGATTAAGAATGATCCGATGAGTGAAAGTTTCTTGCCAAGCAGGGGAATTGGACCTCTTTGCTGCGACGATTCATTCTGGCTTGTCGTGAGTGTATTTAAAGGAGAGGTGGGTCGCTTTCATTTATTTGGACGCGTGAAGAGGTCGAACTCGGGCCCTACACGTGAAAAACGCGTATGGTAAGAAAGACAGCTGTCCTCTTCATTTATTTGGACGCGTGAAGAAGTCGAACTCGGACCCTATTACACGTGAAAAACGCGTAGGGTGAGAAAGACAACCGTCCTCGGATTACTGTCGAAGGTTCTGGAGATAGACAATCCCAATCTAATTTCCTTCCTAACAATGTTATATGAACGATACGTCTACACTGGGAATCGAACCAGAATCCCTGGTTTTGTAGGGCAGCGCTCTAACCATTGGGCAATCAGTCATATTTAATATCATTATTTTATCTAAATAATATTTTATAGAATATATTTAATAAATAAAATAACTAATTTCACATTTTCACATTATTATAGTTATTGATGATAGGTTTTCCCATTATGTAAATCAATTTTGTTGTTGTTGACGACATTTTATATTGTGGAAATGTTTTTCAGATTAATCAGATTATTAGGATTTGATCAATGTTTCAAACCGACTAATGTAATTCATCACCAAGACAAGGTGAAAAAAATCATACAATCTTCATATATAAATAACAAGGATATTTTGATCTAATATTATATATAATCTCCGAACAACTATTTTATTATGAACCTATTCATACCCCCTTACTAATCTTCTTATCTATATATTACTATTATTTGTGTTCATGTCAACCAACTTATAACTAAATTTAGAATATTAAATAATTCCTTTCTAACTTTTTATGATTTATATTTACTTGTTTAACTAGTCTCCAATTGCTAGTTTCATACGATGACCCTGGGACAATGATGCATCCTTGCTATTTATACATGAAGATTTTATGATTTTCCTTGATATTTATACATGAAGATTGTATGATTATTTCACCTTGTCCTGAGGATGAACCACATTAATTGGTTCAAAATGTCCACCAAATCCTAATAATGTGATTAATCCGAAAGACATTTCTACAATATGGATCACAAAAGTCTCAATCTAACATCTTATGTTATTGAATGTGTATATAGTTAGTAAACAATAAAAAATTATGTACAATTTGAATGGGTTAATAGTAAAAGAATATTTGTTAAATAAGTTCAAATTTATAATGAATTGGTATCTTATTAGCTACCACTATAATACCAAAAGTATATTTAACAACCCACAAACCAAATATACCAATATTTATAACTAAAAATTAAAAAATATCCTTTATAATATCACCTACCTTTAAACATTATCCCAACAAACCAAACATATATTTTAAAATCATATCCAAATAAATAAAAAAATAAATTACATTCCCAACCATTCAAAATAATAAAACAAAATAAATTAAAATTATCATCCTCCATTCTCACGAAACTCGCAAGTTCCATCCAATCGATCGCTATACCAACATCATCAATTGCTTCGAAGTACTTGGAAACAGTCAACCTTTCTCAACTTGGCAGATTGCCCTCAATTCAAATTAGACGTAGTCTTTAACGCGACTTTTTGAAAGCCTTTCCGGCGATTTTTTCCGGTGAAAATCCGGCAGTGATTTATTGGAATCCAAGTTTGATAGCTAATTTCTGCACAATGAAACCGTCCCAGGGGTTTTTCAGGGTGCTGAATCCGAATATGCAGTTAAAAAACCATTTTAACTGCAACAAATCATGATTTCATCTCAATTTCTTCCGCCGGATTCCGTCACCGGAATCTCAAAAAGTCGCATTATAGACAACTCCTTCAAATTATTCAACAATGTACGAATGTACCCTCTTCGACGTGGCCTTATGCTTCCTAGTGTCCCGCCCTCAGCCAATAATAGTGTGTCTATAGCCATCATTGTTTTTGTAAGGTCTTTACTTATGTTTTAAGATTTTATAATATGTATATTATCAATACAATTATATAATAAATGTGATTGATATAAGCGGAAGATTTATATCAATCACATGCACAATTATTTTATTAAAAATATTTATTAATATAAATATTGTTAGTTAAATATAATTATTAATATTGTTAATAATATATTATTAATTAATAAATTATTTTTTTTATAAATATTGTTATTTAATAAAGCATTTTATTCATTATTATTAATTAATAGTGTTTATATTATTATTAATGAATTAATGACTCACTATTAATAAATTAATTCAATACAAAAATTAATAATTAATTCTTTATTAATAAATTTATTACTAATCAATTAACAATTCCTTAATTTTTTTCATTCATTATTAATTAATTCTATCTAACGGACTAATAAACCCAGTGCATTAATATATTCAACGGATTAATTCAACCCAACGGATTAATTCAACCGAACAGATTAATATTATAAACATAAGGGATTAATACTAAAACCCAAGGAAGCAATATTAAACCCAAGGGATTAATATTATAAACCTTAGGTATATAAACCCTAAAATAAACATGGTTGACCATGTTTTACAATGGTTGATTTTCATATTGAAATAATATTTGTCACAATGTGGAGTTGGACCCATGGTTGTGCATGGTTAACCATCATTATAAACCCAATGGATTTATATTAAACCCTAGAATTAATATTATAAGCCTTCTAAATAATATTATACCCTAGGAATATGAACCCTTAGATTAATAAACCCATGAAATTGGTATTATAAACTCAATGGATTAATTCTAAAACCCCAAGGTATTATAAACCCAAGGTATATAAACCCTAAGATAAATATTATAAACCCAAGGGAATAATTAATCCAAGTGATTAATATTAAAAACCCAAGGGAATAATATTAAACCCAAAGGATACATATTATAAATCTAAGGTATATAAACCCTAAGAAAAATATTATAAACCCTAACATAAACATGGTTGACCATGGTTGGCCATGGTTGACCATGGTTTATTTTCATATTATAAACCCTAAAATAAACATGGTTGACCATGGTTGATTTTCATATTGAGACAATCTTTGTGAGAATCCAACGTTCGAACAAGGTTGACGATGATTGATTTTTATATTGAGACAATCCTTCTCACAATGCGACATTGAACCATGGTTGAACATAATTGATTTTAATGTCGAGACAATCTTTATCAAGGACACAAACTTACAGGTTACAAGAAAATGTATTCTTCGGTTTTCAATCACAACAAACTTCATTGACGAAGTTGAATTAGATGTTGCATCGCTTGATATATTAGGAATTGTTTTGGGTAGTCCTTACCTTTATGATAGAAAAGAAATCTTCTAACGTCATGAAAACAAGTACCACTTATTCAAGGATGATGTGTAGTATATTGTGAGAGCTCATCACAAGAAACTAATCATTAGTTAATGCAAGGCAAATGAAAAGACTAGTGAATTCAAGCAAGAATTTAGTGCTTCTTGTGATAAAAACTAATGTTGATGTTGATTATGAAGTGTTTGATGGTTGTAATTCAAATTCAAAAACTGATTTGGTTGATGTTGCTAACCATGATGATGAGGTGTTTCAGAAAGCAAAGGGATTTACTTCCAAGAGGAGAATCCAACATGAAACGCCATTGCAACAAAAGTGTCTTCTTTCTAACATTGACATGCATCGGATTTCAAGAAGGGAAATTGCAGAAATAACAAAGCAAATCCAAGGATTGTTGAACAAAAGGATCATTCGACCTTCTCCTCTACCATGTGGTGCACCTCTTGTTTTGGTGCCCAAGAAGAATGGTAAGCATTTCATCGAATGGGATTCAAGAAGTTGCTTTCATCAAAGTAGAGTTGTTGAAGGAGATTTATGGAATACGACATTCAAAACCAAGCAAGGTTTGTTTGAATGGCTTGTTATGTTTTTTGGTCTTTGCCATGCTCCTACTACTTTCATGCATACGAAGAAAGATGTGTTGAAGCCATTTCTAGACATGATAGTCTATTTGGATGACATTTTCATTTTCAGAAAATTTCATTATGAACATGTCATGTGTGAGAAAAGATTATTTGATTTCATATGTCAAGAACATTTGTTTTTGAAGATGTGTTAATATGTGTTGGATAAAACTTATTTGATGTACTTGGGCCATGATATTGGAGAAGGTGAGTTGAAGTTAGACCTCTCCAAGATTGATGCCATTATGGATTAGTCAATGCTTAAGATAGTCATTTGGATAAGTGGTTTTTTGGGAGTAGCCCAATGTTGGAGAAAACATTTGGATAAGTGGTTTTTTGGGAGCAGCCCAATGTTAGAGAAAAGATTTTGTTAATTTTTCTTCTATTGTAGCTCATTTGCATTCTTTCGCAGTTGTGCAAAAGGTCTTCCAGTGGGGAGACAAACAACAAGAGGCATTTGATGCTTTAAAAGAAAATAGCATTTCAGCCTTTATACTTGCTCTTCTAAACTTGAAAAATTCATTTGAGTCTCAGGTTGATGTATGCAACTATGCCATGGGCATATTCTTATGCAATGTGGTAAGCCCATTTATTTTCATTCAGAAATTTTCAATGGTGAAGTGTTTAAGTTGCAGCAACAAAGGCACTTCCATTGGATGGGTTTTATTCTACTATTCCACTCGATCAAAAGGTATAAGAAAGGTATAAGCAACAAGTTTGTTGATGTACTTTCTAGACCTATAGTTTGTATAACTACTTTCCTCAAGCATCATGTTGTTTTACATGAAAGTTTTGTTCAGAAAAATACATACTTTCAAGATGTATATTCAAGCTTGAGTCAAAGGAATCAAGTAGAAGAATTTGTTTACCATTTGCATCATAATGTGTTGTATCATCTTGGTAAGAAATATGTTGTTATTGATAGTAACATGGACAAAGCCAAAGAGTTCATTGAACGACTCCAAATGGTATATCAAACAGTGCAAGATCAACTTCAAAAGGGAAAAGGCAAGTACAAAGCAAGGTACGGCAAGCATCGTGTATATTACAAGTTCCAAGTCAGTGATAAATGGATTGAAATTGGAAAGGTGAGGGAACTGTACCCTCACATGTTGGATAACTGAAAGTGGTACTTTGGGGTCCAAAAGGCTTCCAATGGGGAGGAGTGATCAAGTGCTCAAAATTATGCTCAAAAATCAAAACTTTCATAATGGTGTGAAACCTGAACGAACGTGTAGTGTTCATCATCCTAAATCCGACGCAGCTCGTTTTGCACAAAACAAACATCGTATGGCTCCAGAAACGCGTTTTGTTCACTTTGGAAAACAGGGAAATTTTTTGAAAAAAAGGGGATAGCCTAGTCAGCAGTCCGTACTGCTGACTAGGCTTCCCAGTTGGCGTTGATTGTGCAGCTGAGGTGGCCCTGTAATCTCATCAGTGAATGGTTGAGTGCATGTGGCACGTTCGTACAGGCATGAGTTGGCGGGATGCTATTGGTTGAAGGCTATACATGTGGACCAATGAGAGGGTGACACATGGCAAACCCAGAGGCCGCCACGTGCCCTCTCAAAGGTCAAATAAAATTTTATGTGGGGAGGTTGAGGTCGAACCTGTGACCTCACCCACAACAACACCAAGCTTTACCGCCACGCTGGCAGGTTGGTTCTTAACTAGCATATCGCAGAAAAGTCGGGGTTAAATAATCGACCCCAAAACAAGTCAAGATTGCGATGTGATGATCGCAATCACACATCGCAGAAGGGAGGTGTTACTAAATCGGTCCCGATAGGATCAGGTTGCAATTGCGATATCGCAATTTCATATCGCACAATTCAAAGTTTTGGTATATCTTTTACCCTGGCTCTGTCGATTGCGATATATTCCAGATGTGATACAAGTTATACTGCAGTTGATAGTCCGTTGGGTTTGCCACTTATCACAATCGCACATTGCCCACGTTGCGTTCACAAACCATAAGAGGTCTTGTCGGTTCCCGCCGATTGCGATTTGCGATGGGGCTGTCAATGTCGATAGTTTGTGACCAGAACCGTCGCTTTAACCGCCAGACCTAACCACCTTACATATGACCACTCAGCCTTAACCGCGAGATAGACGAGTTCGTTGGCAGGACCACCAATTTCACCGAAACTACCAGAATTAACTCCAGATAATTAATTTCACTAGCAATTAGCCAGATTTTGAGGAAATTGTAGAAAGACTGGCAGAAGTCATAACTAAGGCAGTTTTCGACCAAATGAGGAGCAAAAAGAGGCTGGAGTACCATTTTTTAGTATTATAGACTCATTGAAGCAGGTTTCAAAAGCATTTGAGCATTGTAAACACATCTATTTACACTTTTGAGCATAATAGAGAGGCCCAAGCCATTGGAAATTGGACCAAGGAGACATATCCTAAGAGGGGTGAACTCCTTTATCATGTTCCTGTTGTAATGTGTTTTTGATGTCGTTGTGTACATGTTTATGATGTTGTTCAGTCTCTTATTTATGTTAAATTTCTCATAAAATTAACATAAAAACTCATCATTTCACTTGCAAAATTCATGAATCCTTAAGCACAATGAAAGCATTTTGTTTCTAATCTAAGGAGGATCTTAGCAAAACAATCTAAGATTCTAAATCAGATTAGGCCACTTACTACACTCAAGTACATATCAACTGTCTCAACACATAAGTATAAGTACAACCATCTTAAAACAAAATCATTTGAACACATACTCATATTATGCACTTCATCAAACATTCAACTAACTAGCAAACATACCATGTTAAATAAATCAACTAGATGACATGATAGACACCAAACACTCAACATCAAATAGACGACATAATCAAGAATGAAGCACCAAGTATGCTACATAAGAAAACTCATACCTTAGTGTACATCAGGGAAGGTCATCTTGTCTGCACAATCAATCTAGTTAGCAAGATATAACTTTACAACATGTCAACTCAAACATAAATAAGATCATGATATCCATAACAATAACTAACTAACATGTTCACATCATAAACTCATAAGAATTTATCGTTCATGCATAACAACCACATGTGGAAAGTCATCACAAATATGTTGGCTCATACTTGAATATCATAACCATAACCATTTGCATAGTCCAATCCAATTTAACATGATACATGTAACATCAAGATAGTAATGTTATAGCCCTAATCATTAAGTTAACTAACATATAACATACTCATCAAC
The DNA here is from genome assembly GCA_031772625.1 of Pinus tabuliformis. Classification (NCBI taxonomy): domain Eukaryota; kingdom Viridiplantae; phylum Streptophyta; class Pinopsida; order Pinales; family Pinaceae; genus Pinus; species Pinus tabuliformis. The sequence continues at coordinate 1,648,629,139 of CM062817.1, read as the reverse complement.
AACATATGACCTAATCATCAAGCTAACTATCATATAACAACAACAAGTTAACCTATAGCATACTCATCAACAAAATATAACATGATTATCAAGTTATCTAACATAAAACAAAATAAAAATGTATACAACCACAAGTTACTATCATTCATGACACATGTGCATGTGACTATACTAATAAACTATCATTTATCATGTATGTAACCATAACATCAAAAACATGTACATAAACCTAATGCATATGACAATCCTTAACTTACATACTCACATGCCAAACATACCATACTTGTATGACGATTTGCTCTTGCCTTGAGGTCCAATGTTGCAACTTCACTTTAATTATTTGCATCTCCTGTTCTATCTCAGCCAACACATTAGCATCATAACAACCAATAGTACTTTGATGACCTAAATTGCATACGATGACTTCACAAGGAATGTTTGACCTACTATTCATGCATAACTATAACCAAGACCATACATGCATAGCAACTGCATATAGACATATAACACATGAGTACAAAACCATATACACATCTTTCTAGCTAGAGTCCAATCATCAATGCATGAGCATATCAACTTCACAAACCATGACCTCATGCATGAAAACAACCATTACTCCATTGTATGCATTTCCACATGCAACCATCAACATCCATAAGCAATGCATAATCAACTACACATACGCATAAACACATGTAATCGAGCATAAGCGATAAATTATTGTAATCAACCTACAAGAGTGATACATGTAATCAAAATATTCAAGAATGTAACCTAACACACAAGAATGTAAGTAGGAGACATAAAATCAACATGTAAGGGACATAACCATATAAAACCAGTCACATACTCATGACAGATGCATTCCACAAAATTAATATCAAATTCTCCATAATAACCATACTACAACCATAATCAATCATCAAGCAAATGCAACGAGCACATGAAATGCAAATGTAAGAGACACACATGCAACTGATATGCATGCATGACCAACACACACCGCCCATCCAATCCGAGAGTTGAACCATGCTCTGATACCACTCTGTGGTATCAAATATGACCCAAAGAGAGCGCAACTCACTCTGATACCACTATGCAACAACCTCCTCCCACATCCACCCAAGTAACTAGCCAAACGGGGTAAACATGAGACGAGAGACTACCATGATTGGATTCAACCTCCTATGTGACCTTAAGTAGGGAAAATTTTAGGGGCTGATATTCGCAGGTGGGCTAATTTTCGATTTTTTTCCAAAAAAAATATTCGTCAATTTCCAGTTTTCCTAAAATTATTCGCCGAAATTTTATATTACACCATTATTTTACCTTAAAAATTGCCAAAATATTATATCGACTAATATAAAATTATTAGAAATATAAATATTTTTAGAAAATTATCAACAAATTTTCTACAATTTACATATTAAGGACTAGTAAGATTCGCTAAAGTTTCTAAACTTTAAGATAAACTTCCATCCCTAAAATTTTCCCTGACTTTAAGGAAGTGGAATCGACAAAAAAATCACACACAATCATCCAATATCAGCTTCAAAATCCACATGAGACATGTCAGCCACTCAGATAGCCTGTTCCTAGGTCCCATTCATGTTCTGGATCTCTTAGGCCATAGTCTCTCTCATGCTATGGGCAAGGGAGCGACCAACAACCTAAAGTCACTCTCACATGCTTGCCTTCCAGTGACTAGAGACCAAAACTGTCAATTTTGTGCCAGCGACCCCAAGATTTAAGCCACTTTTTCAAGCCCAGAGCCCAAGCCACTGCCTAAAGTGGAGTGATAGCTTGAAATTAGTAAAATACAGGGAAACAACGATGCAAAAGCAATAAGTTGAACAAGACCATAACTAGACCCCTACTAACCATGACAGACATTTTGTCAAACATATCATCAACATGTAACCTACAGGTGTAAACAACAAAATTAAGTGTAGGGATTTCATACTTATCTGAGAATCACTATGAACCATCGTTCCCTCATGTCATTTGCTGCATTATCATCTATTAGGTCATAGAAACATTATCCATTCATATACAAGTAAAAACATGTTGAGAATCATACATAGTTATTGTCATAAAATATACATATTACCAACATAATAGGAACAAAAATACCATAAACATATCAGCCATCAAAACCCACATATACATCAATACATTTACACATGAAAATCAAGGGAATTAATTTTTCATTAATGAATGAAATGAACCAATCGGAGATGGGACTACCACGTTCCACCCGACCATAGATTGGCTGAGCCAAGTCTCTCTTCAGCCAATCACCCTCGTGCCATATTCCAATTATGAATGTGCAACTCAGAACAAACCAAAAACACCAATCAACATGGATGACACCGGAGTTCTCTGCCTACACCGTGAGGAATTTGAGTGCCTCATAGTCTCCTAGGCTTTATCGTGCATCCATAGTCCATTCCAGGGAACACTAGGCCCTACGTTGAGACATACTCTCCAGGATTTACAATGCATCCCATCTCGAGATCATTACGCCCAATGGAGAGAAAATCCACCACTTGGCTTTACTGTATATCCCACCATTTACAGGCAAGGATTCCTAGGCCCACCGAGACACACAATCTAACTTTACCGCAACCCACAGTATGGTTCAGGGATTACTAGGCTAGTGGCTTCGTGATCCTCAGTCTGGTTCAAGGACCACTCAGACCATGTGTTTGTTAATTTGGAGATCCACCCACTCAGATTTGAATCTAATCCGACCATCCCACATAAACCGAATGAGAGAACCCATCTGATCAAAGCTATCAGGAAATGGAAAGGCTAGGCTGAAAATACTATCACACCTGGAAAAGCCCATGCCATGGTAGAAAATAAACACATGCAATCCCATGCATGCCAAATCTAGCAAGGAAAATACACATACAATTTGATACTTGCAATTAAGTTTGTTGTATCTACTTGATCCTGTCTTTCCCTGCTTGATCTTTGCTTTCTCTTTCCTTCTTTGCCTTTCTTGCTCCAATTCCAAAGTGCTCCAAGAAACTCTAAGTGTCCAAGAGTGAGAGAGAGAGAGAGAATAATGAGAGAGCTCCAAAACTCAGCTGACTAAAGGTTACCAACTGATCATCAGAAGCCTTTTTATGAATGAGGCCTCTATTTTCTTCATTTTCCATTTTTTTTCTTCATTTTCCTCCTCTCATGCAACATGTGACCTTTCACCTCCTTTTTCTCCTAATTTCCATTATTTTCATAAATAATTGTGCTAAAAATGCTTTTTTGTTTTTCCAAAGCCTTAGCCATTGCCTTTGTCCATTTCCTTAGCCATAAACAACTAAATGAACACTCCCTAGGATGTCTTGCCCAACATTCAGCTTGAAATAAGTGTCACATCGACTGTGGTTATTGTTTTTAATTTTTATTACATGGACTTTTTACTAGGGATGTTACAATAGGTGGAACCAAAGGCAGAGTTCCAGCCAGAGCCCCAATGCATATTGCAGCAAAAAAAGCTCATGCCTTGGAACCAATAAATAGAGTAAGTTTAGGTAAAGTGGAGGCACTTTGGGTCCAATGAAGCTACATGGGAGATGGCTGATCAGATGTGAGCATTATATCCTTCTTTATTTGTTGGTTGAAGCAAATGGTTTTTTTTTTTTTTTTTTTTGTGTGTGTGTGTGTGTTGTCATTGTAAATACCACATCAAGTTGTGTTATAAATCTCCAATAAGTGGTATGTTTGTCATTTATTTAACAATTATCATTATAAATACAACAGCGAATTGTGTTTATAAAGCTCCAATGAGCAGTCCGTTTTGTTGGCCATAAGTGTCATAGAACATCGAGGACGATATTCCCCTGGTGGGTTTGTAACAACCCCAGGTTGATTTTCTAAGTAAACAAATTAAACCAAGGTCATAGGACACATATTCCAAGCTAAATGGAGGGGAAAACATTATAGTGGACATCACTTGTGGTTTATTATTTCAATGGAAATTGGCAATGACATTGGCAAATGAAAAAGACAATAAATGAAAATTTAATATGAGAAATAAAGGAGAATAGGAGAAAAGGGAGATGAAGAGACACAAATATGCATGAAAGGGAAAATGAAGGAAATTCAAGGAAAAAAAAAAAGGAGAGAGAGAACATTTTATGCCTCTCTTAGTCACTCTTGCTACTCTTAGTCACTCATACACTCTTGCACACTCAGAGCACTCTTGGAGCATTCTAGAATTCACTTGGAGATTGAGGTATTCTGACTTGGATTTGGAGAAAGAAAGCACTTGGATAGAAGAAAGCAAGCAAAGGAATTCGTGGAAAACAAAAGAGAGGGTTGGAAAAGAATCTACAATAAGAAAACATTGTAAGTAATAGGTTGCATGTGTGATTTCATTTTTGAGATTTGAATGCATGGAACGTGCAATTGGTTATTTGGTTGTTTTGTTGTCATTGGCATGGGATTTTACTGAATTGATAGTGGTTTCATTTTTGCCTTGTCATTTCCTAGATAACCATGGTGTAGTGGGTTCCTTGTTGTCATTGGCATGGGATTTCCCTGAATTGATAGTGGTTTCATCTTTGCCTTGTCATTTCTTGGATAACCATGGTGTAGTGGGTTCCTTGTTGTGATTAAGCTTTAGATGGTTGGTAGACTTTGGATCCCGGTGAGGTGGTCTTAGGAAAATTCCCAAGGGTCGAGGGTGGAGTTGGGATTTCTCCTGGAACTCTTGGCGGATGGGTAAAAGAAGAAAATTCCTCTAGGTATGGTGAATAAAGTCGGAGGCATCCAAGCTTGTTTGGTGTTAGTGATTTCTGGACCGATTTAGATGAAATCACTATGGTTGAGGTGGTTTGGCCTCTAGAATCCATGGTTGGTTCTATTTTGGTTTAACCCATATGATCATACATTCATGCTTGGAATATGGCACGGGGGTGATTGGATGAAAGAGAGATTTGGTTCAACCTAAACTATGGTTAGGTGGTACGTAGAAGTCTCTAACTTGGTTGGATTTATGCATCTGTTATTATGTGTTATTTCTTATTGAAATCAATGAGAAAATGTATGGGTTATTGTGTTGATTTTATGATTAGTTGGTCATGGATTTATTCTGGTTAAATGTTGGTTATAGGCATGATACATTATTGTTGTATAATGTGCTCATGTTATGGATTTTTCTTACGGCTTGGTAAGTTATTGAAAGGTATATGGATGCATGGGCTAACAAGTGTTATTGCAGCTAGTATGAGAGGGCATTGAGCCTTCTTGATGGTTCTCTGATGAAGTTAAGAAGATGTTGACTTATTATCATCTTAGATTGAATTCTGGAAAGTTTTGGGTTATTCTGGGTAGATGGCCTATAGCTAGCCCTGAAAGTCTAATATTAGGTTGCTAGATGCACCCTCTGAACTAAGAGATTTTGGATGCAACTGCACGGAGGAAGGCCTATGCATGCGGCTGGAGATTTCTGACCACATGCACTACTTGGCATGCGTGCGAATGGGGTGTAGGGATAGGAAAAAAGTTAATTCCAACCCAAAGCAAGGTCATCAACAAATGTTGTCTGGTATCTGGGTGATGTGGTGCTCCTAGGAGGTTGGAGTATGTTTCTATTTTTTAGACCCCACTTCCATAACTAGAACTTGGATGTTGGGTCCTTTCTTTGTAGCTCTCAGCTCATGTTTACCTTGGAGAGCTTGTAAATCTTAGTAAATGTGGGGTGGGGTGTTACAGTATGTCTAGGTGTGTTATATTTTATCTTGTCCAATCAAAGACTATTGCAATACTTTAGTAAGTGCAAGTCCAAAATTGTGTTGGTAAGTGCCCACCAAGCTAAGAAATTAATTAGTTCTAGTAAGAAGCATGTTTTCCTGATTTTAAGAAAAAAAAACAATCTATAGAAGAGTTAGTGAGAGCAAAGTCATCCTTGGAGGAGTGTATTAAGGAATAAACATAAAAACTAGAAAATTTTCTATAGGCATACAAGGGATGTGTTCTAGGAGCCTAAAGGGATATTGTTCAAGAGGGAAGTGGAGAAAGAGATCCAACTATTCCCAGAATCATCAGTGGCAAACATTAGGTTGTATAGGCAGTATGTAATAGAAGCAATTGAGGTGAAGAAGCAGCTGCAACAACTACTAGAACATGGTGTCATTCGATCAAGTACCTCACCATGTGGGGAACCCATCATCATTGTGCCAAAAAAGGATGAGAATTTGAAAATGTGTATTGATTATAGAGAATTAAACAAAATTACGCTCAAGAATAGGTGCCCTTTCCCCATGAATAATCATCTAGTGGATCAGTTGCAATAAGCCAAATACTTCACCAATCTAGACTTAAGATTTGGATATCATCAGGTTTGAGTAAGAGAAAAATACACCTAAAATACCATCTTCAAAACTAGGAAAGGTTTATATGAGTGGTTAGTCATGTTGTTTGGCATATGCAATGCACTAGCTTACAATGTTAATGAATGATATATTGTGACCCTTTATAGATTCATTTGTTATTATCTATTTTGATGATATATTAGTACACTGTGCTACCTGAGAAGAGCAAATTTCACATTTGATGCAAGTGCTAGAGACATTAAATAAGCACCAACTATTGGAAAATCTCAAGAAGTGTGAGTTTGCACAACAATATTTGGTATGTCTGTGGTATGTGATAGGTAGAGGAGAGCTAAAGATAGATACCAACGAGATGAAGGCCATCATGAAGTGGGAAATTCCTACTAATGTTTATGAGGTCAAGAGTTTCATTGGTGTAGTACAATGAATGAGAAAATTTATAGCCTCATTTTCAATAGTCGCATCACCACTCCATGCCATAACAATGAGAGGTAAGAGTTTCTAATGGGGAAGGGGTTGACATAGGGCCTATTAGGAGTTAAAGAAGAAGATCAATCAAGCATTAGTTCTATCATTACCAAACTTGCAATAGCCCTTCGAAATGAAGATAATAATATGTTATGGGAGTGGCCTTGATGCAGGGAGTAAGACATGTATGCTACCATTCTGAAGTATTTCATGGGGCAATTCTCAACTGTGCTATCTATCATAATGAGCTCTATGCCCTAGTGCAAGATGTGAATAATTAAAAGCACTTTATAATGGGAAAGGCCCGATAGTAATCCACACAAAGCACCAACCACTATAGTACCTGTAGACCCAGAGTATGCTACAACAAACCAGGCATTATAAGTGAATGACGTTTCTATAGCAACTTCATTTAGTGATAAAGTATAAGAAGGGAAACACAAACAAATTGGTTTACATGCTTTCAAGGCCATCGACATCAAAGATCACAATTTTTGGAACTCTGATGCACATGGAGTCATTCACCCATGATGCATATAGAGAGACATATTTAGACGATGAGGACTTCAAGGAGGTGTCTCAACAATTGCAGAGTCAAAGTCATGTGCACAATGGTGACAACAGAGTTAACTACCATCTCCGGGACGAGTTACTCTAAAAGTTGGATAAGTTATATTTTCTTAAAGGTGAGTGATTGTAGCTGATCAAAGAGGCTCACACCTTCAAAGTTGTAGGGAATTTTGGTATAGGGAAAACTATGGCCAACTTGAAAAGGTATGTGTATTGGCCCACGATGCAAGAACATGTAGCTTTGTTCATAAGAAGATGCATGTTTTGTTGTACCAACAAACATAGCAATGGGAAATAGGGTCTATATAATCATCCCTTACTTGTACTCACTCGTTAATGAGAAAAATTCTACATGGAATTTGTGTGAGGTTTACCAACAATGGGGAAGGGACATGAATACTTGTTTTTGGTAGTTGATAGGTTCAAAAAGATGTGTGTTCTAATGCCTTGTAAAAGGACTATCGGTAGGCAAGAAACAACTAACTTGTTCTTTGGATAACTCTAGGTGCACTTTGGGATACCAAGGAGCATCATTTTGAACAAAAACAAAAGGTTTCTCAATTCCTTTTTAACTACGTTGTAGGAAAAGATGGACACGGAGTTAAATAAGTCTACAACATTCCATCCATAAATATATGGACAAATAGAAGTAGTCAACAAGACTTTGGTGCAACTTTTGAGGGATACAATTAGAAACATCCAAAGACCTAGGATGAAAATCTAGTATACAAACAACACTCTTATAACATAGTAGTTCACACTTTCACTAGTAAGTCCCCATCTGAAACTTATTTTGGATATTTTCCACCTTCACCTTTGGGTATCTCATATGAGCAGTAAAGAGGAGTGAGGGAGGATCTTACAGGGGATGCTTTAAGGACAAAAATAATTGTGGAGAAGATCAAGAAAACCCACCTTCAAGTACATGAGACACTATAGAAGTCAAAGGAAAAATACAAGGCTAGGAATGATCAACACAAAACATAGAAGTTCTTCAAGGTGAGAGACAAAATTTGGTTGCAATTGAACAAGGAGAGGTTACAAGGTCTTGGTAAGAAAATCAAAGTTATACGATATGGTCCCTTTGAGATACTAGAAAGGTGGGAGATAATTCCCATAGACTCAATCTACCCTCATACATGTGAATTTACTCAATGTTGAATGTAGAGAATATGAAATTTTATAAGCCTTCCATGCTAGATCAGGGAGAGGGACATGGGCCTATCTTCTATAAAGGATTTGGCACCAAATGCTTAAGAAAAGTAGACAAAGGATATAATTTTGCAGAAAAGGTTTAGAACTATATGACAAGGGCAACATGACCTTTAATATATTGGGTTTAAATCTAGCCAAATCTAAATGGTACACCCGAGAGACGGTGGAGAATAAATTTCCTCACCTTATTCAGTATAAGCATTTGGGACCAAAAGCCTCTCAAAACAAAGAGGTATAATTCATATTGGATCATTATATTATTTGGGACCATTTTCATGCTTTCAAAGTGGAAAATGTGAAGGAATCAACACATAAGACCATTTTTACCAAGGGATTCCAGTTTGGTGTATTGGGGGTTGAAACCTTCTAGAAGCAGTTTGAGGCATTAACCATTTTTGGGGGTAAAACGATGTCGCTTAACCATCACACCCCCTAGCACTATTCTATATAGATATACATTTCCAATTGTGCATTAATAACCTCAATCAAAACTCATATGCAAAAGTTATGGCACCAATGTTAGTTGACCTTCCTATTATGACCTCCATGATTCGAAAGAATGTCATTTCAATCCCCATTATTCATGGAAAATGGGCTAGCCAAGTGAACATGATGAAGAAGACTCTAGAAGAGTTCATATTATCTTTAATTAATAGTTGAAGGAGTCAAACATACCCAATAGTAGGTTATGAGGCTGTGTTACAACTGGGACACTAAGAGGAAAACGGGTTTCATCGTATTCGAGTGCATTTTGCTCCATAGATGAGAAAAGTAGTCATGAATGGATACAAAGAGGGAAAACATAGAGACTTTGTGCATTGTAGCAGCCCACAGGCCACAAACCTTACTTCTTTGTACTTGCATCCATTTCCATTCAAAGAAAAAGAGCAAAGTGGCCTCACCTTCCAATTGTTTTTTTTTTTTTTCAAAATGGGTTCTCAAGTTATATCTTGTGTCAATTGTGGGTTATGAGTTTTATTTTGTTTTTTTTTATTATCTGGATATTTTATCTATTGTATGCATAAACATAACACAATAATTAATGAATCCAAATATCTAAAGAAAAATTAACCTTCATAGTGTATATTTTGGATTTTAAGTATAATTTGATCAGATTTGTTGTGACAAACTGTCTAGTGAAATGTCCGCAATAGTTTATAGATCACTTTAACATAGGGATAGATGCATGTTTCTTCTTAGATTACCAACATCTAGTCATAGAAATTCATTGATTTTGATATGTACTTTTTGTCCGAAGTTTGTTGAATCTACATATTAACTCATGTCAATGAAGTTTTTGGCTTAGACATTGACATTATCATTTGTTACAATGAATAGTGCAAAGGCCTCTTAGATCATTCAAACCTGCATTCGAGAGGAAGCCAAATGATAACCTACACCCAAACTTGAGGTGAATTCCTCTTAGAAGGATCTATTAAACCTATCAATTGTTGGATTCAACCTTGGTTAACACATTATTGCATTGCATGGGGGCAAGAAGATGGTGGTCACAATTGGAGAGGAGGTTCCTATTACTTTCTCAATAGATTTGGAGAGGCGACATCAACGTCATTGTTATCTAAGTTGGTAGGGTCATGATGATTTTAGAAACAAATAATGGTAGATTAAGAGTATTCGCAAATGAGGTACATCATTGTTGTCTAAATTGATAGGGTTATGATGATTTTAGTAGTAATTAAAGGTAAATAAGAGCATTCACAAAAGAGGTAGAGGGAATGACGAGGGAGATCAAGGAAAAACCATTAGAGAGAAACTAAGGTAAGAACCCTAGTGCCCATTGACGAGTAGCAAGGGTTTTTACTCTAGTTGCAACCTATGTCACAAGGTTTATTGAACTTCAACCTTAAGGTTCCAAATTCGACGAACCTAAAAGAAATTTTCAGGTTTAATCAAGTTTGTTGAACCTCAAGTCAAATCTAAACTTGAAGGCAAGCCTTAAAGTTGAATTTGAATATAAAAGGAAACTTCAAAATTTTATTGATTTTTTCATTTTTTATAAATTATAAAAATAAATTATGTTAACCACAGTTAATATAATTATATATTGAAAAATGAATATAGATAAACCTTATTCATACCCCATCTAAAGTTTTGAATTCAAATCAAATCTTATCATTGCAAAACTTAAACTCAAACTCAAACCATTTAACTTAGGTTGCAACCTATCAAATAACCTTATTAAGAAGATTTACAAAGCATTTTTTTTATTCTATCACATTAATAATAATAATAATAATAAATAATTCTTATCACTATAAATTTATGTCATCATTTTTATATAAATACATATTTATGATTTTCTTTTCAATCACATTTTTGTTATATATATGTGTGTGTGTGTGTGTGTGTGTGTTAATACTTTCTATTATTAAAAATATAGAATTACATTGTTGTAGCAGTTGTCCATCTAAAGATTTTGACAAACCATGGATTTGATAAACCCAAAAGAATTGCTCGACTTGGAGACTGTCTTCAAAGCGACTTTTCTTTCCTCTCTTTTCACAACCTTGGTCCAACCTACGAGAGGCAAATCAACCAAAGTAATTTGTAGATTATTGTTAAGAGTTGAAGGAGATTACTTGTGAGCGTCAGAAAATGTTGATTCATAAGCACACTTCAACATACCTAAATAGACATCTTTGTTTACCAACTGCTTGTTTGCAATGGGTACTGGGGTCCCTATTGAATCCTCATAAGTTTGAAGAGTAGCGTTAGTCTAATTATGATCCCCCATAATCATATCATCATCAACACCTCCATCCTCTTGATCAGAGATAAAAAGAGTCTCGCCCTCCATAGGGGGTTGGTCAAGGTTTCCAACTTTTAAATTTAGAAGTTTTGGAATTTGAAAGAGGGCAGGAATTGTGTAAATGGCTAGTTTGAAGAAACACAACATGAAACGTGGTATTCTTGTAATCCATAGGTTGGGTCTAATGATAACCACCTATTTTTAAATTTATTTGATCCAAAAGCCCTTTTCTAATATCAATTTCCACACATATTATGTATAGGTGTACAAGTCTACTTCCCCACGAGAGAGATATGTGGTAAGATAACAATTCAAGGAATTTCCTATGCCCTGAAAAATTGAAAAGTGCCATAAATAGACAGGAAAATTAGGAAGTTGAACCCCGATTGAAAGCTTGGTGATGACTATTATAAAGGGATTAAAATCTAGAAACCAATGGTTATAAAGAGATGGAATTTACCCCAAAACCAATCACATTTTTGTTAATTAAAAATGGAGTTGTCTTTAGTGCGACTTTTTGGACTTTCGAGTGCGAGAATTCGGTCGAAAAATTTGAGGTGAAATCTTGATTTGTGTTATTTAAACTGTTTTTTGACTGTATATATGGATTCAACACCCTGAAAAACCCCTAGGGCACTTAGATTGTGGAGGAGTTACCCATCAAATTTGTGATTTCAATAAATTCCCGCCGGATTTTAGAGAAATTAGACCGGAAAAACTTCCAAAAAATCATACTAAAAACAACTTGATTAAAAATATTTAATAAAACTAAAAATAAATAAAAATATTTCTAAACATAAATATCAAACAATAAATAACCTTTATTTCCTTATCTATATCAACCAAATAAACCAAACCAATCAAGCTACATAACCAATCAAGCCAATTTACATAAAACCTTTTACACCTTCGATTTCTAAACATCCTCATGACACCGTTGCAAATGCACAAGAATGCTTGCATTCGATACATACAAAAAATCTAAATGCAGCCATCCTACAAGTTGATCTGAAGAAGGCTTTCGACTGCCTGGATTGGGGTTACCTCAAGCTGGTCCTATTCAAAATAGGCTTACATCTCAAATGTGTGGAATGGATTATGGCATGTGTGATAAATGTTGATTATTCTATGATCATTAATGGATACCCCACAAATTTCTTCCGAGCAGGGCGTGGTCTAAGACAGGGTTGTTCTTTGTCGTCGTTGTTATTTATCCTGGCTATGGACGGTTTGAGCCTACATATTTCAAAAGCGGTGGAACAAGATCATTTCCAGGCTTTGAAGATGGGCTGCAACATCAACATATCACATGGTTTCTTTGTCGATGATGTGCTCATTATGGGTATGTTGAATCATTTTTCATGGTTATGCCTTTTCCATATTTTCAGGAAATTTGCAAATGCTACTGGTTTGTATATGAATGTTCACAAATCTATTATTTATCATGGGAATTGTGAATTGGACATAATTGCATATATAAAAAATCTATTTGGAATTGAAGCTGAGTTGATGGGTCATGGCATGAAGTACTTGGGATACCATATCAAACCTTGCAAATATAGGAATGTTGATTGGCTTTGGCTTATTGATAGATTTTTCAAGAAGATCTCTGGGTGGGAATATAGGAATCTATCCTTGGGGGTCGGGTCATCCTTACACAAGCTGTCCTTAATCAACTAGGGGTATACTGGGCCCATCTGTATCATATTCTTGCTGCCATCATTCACTCACTCAACCGTGTTATGGCTAATTTTATTTGGGGGGGTAGTCATGAACATAAGAAATTTCACTTGTCTAAATTATCCAAGATCACTCTGCCAAAGGTCATGGGGGGATGGGGAGTTCTTGACCTCCATCGTTTTGGATGGGCATTATTAATCAAGTCACTATGGAGAGGTATTTTTGGGACAGGAACATGGAGTCTGGTCATCAAAGAAAAATATTTAAAGAATCTTGATTTTATATATTGGTTCTGAAGAGGTTCCATTGGGGTCTCAAATGGATCGACTATTTGGCTCAGTTTCAAAAAAGTCACAAAGATCTTCCTACAACACCTGGCTTGGAACATTGGCTTTGGCCACAACATTCTCATTGGCATCGACCACATTCTGGGTGCTGGCAATATGGATATGATCCTAGAGTAGCTCTTAAATTCTCTTAATAGAAGAGGCATATACTTCTGGTGTCAAGCCATTTCACTATGGAGGGGTCCATACCCAATTTGGAAGAACGCGCAGGAATTGGGCCTATCTGGGCACTGGGTCCTGGAATGGGACCACATTGTTGCTGAGATGAAATAACTAGGGATTTGCCGTGCTGGCAATCATGATAAATTAATTTGGCTAGGGAAGATGACGAATGAGAACATCAAAGTTGCAGATATATAACTCTCTATCTGTTTCGAGGATACACAACTAACCGAGAAACATGTTTTATTTGCTTTTTGGAAAACTAATATCCCAAACAAAATCATTCTATTTACCTGGTTGGTTTTCCATAATAAAAATCTTACTTGGGAAAACTTGCAAAAGCGACAATGGCAAGGACCTGGCATCTATCTTATCTGCAAAGAGGAATTGGAAAATAACAGTCATATCTTCCTTACATGTCAACATACAATTCAGGTATGGAAAAGACTTTCTTCATATATTGGTTTTCCATACATTCAACATGCAGGCATTGTAGATTGTTTACGGTGGTGGAGCTCTCAAAAGTCTGTCTGGAGAATCATTCTGCCTATTCTCTTTTGGGAAATTTGGAAGTGGAGAAACAGATGCATCTTTCAGAATTGCACTGGAAATTTCTATAAGATCATAGAAAATGTTTTAATCAGCCACACACTGCATACATCCAATAAAATTTTCTCCAAAACACCTCCTCAAAAGAGAACTGAACTTTAGATGGAATACCCTGTGGGTTTTTTGATGGTGCTGCTCAACAGCACGCATGTGGTTGCGGTTTTGGCTTGCCATCTCAGAGGAACTGACATACAGAACATTTTGGCATGGAGGTAAGGGCACTAACACAGAGGATGAAGCAATAGGCCTATGGGGCCTCTTATGCTTTACTGATTTCCTCGATATCCCTCTTCATATCCATGGGGCTTCAAAAATTATAATTGATCAATTAATGGGCAATGCAAACATCACCAACCCATTATTACATCGCTGACCGAGGAGAATTAAACTACTATGGAATCAACACAGAAACTCCACTATCAGGCATATTGGGAGGGAACAAAATATGGATGCAGATGAACTATCGAAAAGGGCCTTAAATGGTAACACTGGAAAAATGCACTTAGAAATTATCCTAGATCAGAAAGTCATAGACATGGGAAACTTCCCATTACCAGGCTAGTTTCTTCATCTCCTCTTATTTTTTATATAACTTTTTGTAACTCTACTTGTCTTATAACTGTTTTGCTTTCAATTCATCCGGAAGGATAGACATGTTGTTATCTCACACTGTACAGCCAGCTAGAAGCAGCAATTGACATGCTGAATGCTTTCTATTTTCTTTTCTTTTTGATACTGAAGTGCATACAACCTTAACACACTAGTCTATTACTCTAGATCTGTATGAAGACTATGGACTGTTTATTTCTCCTATTATGTTTGTATTTGGCAGTATTTGGATAGATTACTGAAAAAAGCATCTGCACTAATGGAACTTTTATGATGTGAGACTTTTTGAATATCACTGTAAATTCTTATTTCTGAGCCATCAATATATAATCGTGCTTTTTTCGTACTAGAAAAAAATATTCAAAACATAGTTTGCCAAAATCTTTATAAAACTATTTCGGAGATTTGAAGAACAATGCATTGGTTTTTGAGTAGTAATGCTACTTCATACATATCCATTTAATAAAAATTTCAAAAGAATGTCGTTGAGCAGTGGAAAAGCCCATATTTGGGAAAATAATGAATATATTTTAAATGAATTTGAATCTCAATGAGTTATCTAAATTCAGATAATTACAAAAGATTATGTTTGTTATAGTTGGAGCGTCCAGAACACGTATCGATTCCCGTAGACGACACCCTGATTTGAAACACTGCAAGAAAATTTTCCCGGGCACAGGAAAGATTTTGTTGGTTACAGCTGGGGTGTCCCAAACACGTATCGATTCTGATCGACAACACTCTAATTTGCAAAACTGTAAGACCTTTTTCCCGGTCAAAAAAAACTTTAAGATTCTGCCAGCGCAAATCTTTCATTGTTGCCCTTCGCTCGGGAGTCACAGACGGTTGGAAACGCAGGACAGAGGCCATCCATGAGCTCGCCATTGCTGAGACTCCGCTCTTCTGCGATAGTAGGCAACCTGATCTCACCCGATGACCGCCGTCTCCCCATATATTCCTTCCGGCAAGGAGCGATTTCCATCCATTTCTCAATACCCACAGCTATCGTCGTCTTCGAAATCGCCATTACACAGTCTGTCTATCTTGGAAAATAAAATTTCAAATAAAAACCCTAATCTACTTAAAACCCTAAGGGCAAGGCGGAAAAAGAATGATTCGATGACTGAAAGTTGCTCGCCAAGCAGGGAAATTGAACCTCTTTGCTGCGCCGATTCATTCTGGGTTATCGTGGAGTGTATTTAAAGGAGAGGTGGGTCGCTTTCATTTATTTGGACGCGTGAAGAGGTCGAACTCGGGCCCTACACGTGAAAAACGCGTATGGTAAGAAAGACAGTTGTCGTCGTCCATTTATTTGGACGCGTGAAAAAGTCGAAATCGGACCCAATTGCACGTGAACAACGCGTATGGTCAGAAAGACAGCTGTCCTTGGATTACTGTCGAAGGTTCTACAGAGGCAACCAATAGATCCCATGCTATTGGGCCATTAATGCCCACCCCATCTTATGTCTATAGCATGGGATTCGTATGCAGCACCATGCCATACCCATCCCCCATGGCGTAAATGCAATGCTGACCGAGATTTCCGGCTTTCCGAGATTTCCGGCTTTGCTGAGATTTCCGGCGCCGCGTATTTACCACGTTATAAATTTCCCGCCGTCTGATAGCTGAATTCCGCCTTTTAAATAACAGCGAAAGGGCGAAATCATGTTATCCATTTCGGCATCCATTTCTGCGTCTGCGTTTTGAAACCAGGGTCCATTTCTGCGTCTGCGTCTGCGTTTTGAAACAGGTAAGTTTATTCTGTTAGCATGGATGCCTTTTCAATTTTTAATAACATGGAACACTTTATAAATGGCTTGCGAGAGGAGGTCTGCTCGTTTAATACTCGGGTCTCAATCTTAGAAAACATTTGTCTCTAAAAATATCCAGCTCGGCTTGAGAGGTTATGGTCATGAAACAAAAGAAATCTCGTTGTCTGCGGGTTGCCGACTCTCCTAGAAATAGTCGTAGCTAAAGAATTGGAATTACGTCATTTTGAATGGTCTCTTTTCATTGATATGTTATCTCGCAGATATTGTTTATTTCTACGAATTTTTTGTCGTGTCTTTAGTAGAAGTGTATTTGGTAAAATTTTGAGCATTTTGTTTACTTGGATAAATGTACATCTCTATGGACAAATCTAACTTTTCATTGATATGTTATCTTGCAGATATTGTTTATTTCTAAGATATTTTTTTTGGAAGTGTTTTTGGTAAAATTTTGAGCATTTTGTTTATTTGGATAAATGTACATTTCTATAGACAAATCTCCCAATGCTCTTTTAAGGGTTTTAACTTTCTCTCTGATTGTTATTAATAGAATATTTTTAACTGTTTTTAAAAAAAATAGATATATTAAATTATGTTATCTAATACGTAAATTTAAAATATTTTATTTATAGTTAACATCACCAACATCTTCATTATCATTTTATATAAAATTTATAACAATTTTAATTTTATTATTTTAATTTTATTCATATAAATATTATTTTATTATTTTCTTCTTCTAAAATAATCTAACATTGATTAGATCAATACTTTAAACGAATAACACTAATTTAATATATATATATTTTTTCAAATAAGCTAAATTGCAAGCTTATCGTACAATCTCCTTTAAAGACTCGCAAAAAACTTGCTAACGATTCATTATGTAAAGCATTATTAAGTAACAAATATCTTGAACACTTTAATCACCTATGTGGCTAGCAAATGGGCCCTAGATTAAGTGGTTCAGAATCCAACTTCACCAAGTTCAGAAGCAGCAGCACTCTGTACATGAACTGACTCACTAGTTTCTCTTCTACTTCTTATAAAGCTATGTACATCTTAGTATTGGTAAATGAATTGGTTTTTATATATTTATTATTAATTCATTAGTTATATAAAAATAATAACACCATCTTAAGAAGCTGTTATGATCGACTTTGAGATCTTAAAGTTATATTTTCAATGTTCTACTATACACGTGGTTTAGGGTAATTATCATCATCTTGACGTGGTTTAGGGTAATTATCATTATACAAGTGAAGGAGATCTTTAACATTTGGGTAATTATCATCATGTTGACAATGATATATATAGATTTTGTCCAACCATCAAAGTCTACGATGCACGAAATTAACGAAATCTGTTGAAGTATTCCAAGTTTTTGTGCTTTCATTATATATGAAGTATATTTATAATAATAATATAAGGAGATAAAGTTATAAGTTAATGACTTACAAATATATGTAGAGTAATAGATTTTTTTGGTGGACTATCAATAAATTATTTTTTTAGTATCCAAATTTTATCTACCCATAATGATGTAAGCTAAACCAATAATCCTAAGTAATGTAAGTTTTTACTTATTCAAGATATAATTTTGTTTTTTTAATTGAACACTACATATTTGTGAATGAAAGTTTATAGCTAGCCTCTTAAGAGAAATGAAGTGTGACATCGTTTTTAATTTGTTTTTTTATTTTTCACAAGTCACATAACTTAAGTGGTCCATAATCCACACATATTTTTTTACTAACCAAAGCATTTTTACTTCATTAGGAGTGGGACTTTGAACAAAGGGCATCAAGTTTCAAGAGCTTTTGTTCATAGTTTATTTGAGCTTACTTTTTCACATCATAAGTGAAGGAAGACACATAAAAGCAATCATAACTTGAACAAACTAAATTTCCCCACAGGGGCCATAAAATAATTTATTTTGTACAAATTGAAATATGTTTCGAAAATACTCTTGTTAATATCTAAATGGAAATTTTGTTATACTAAAATGGAAATAATTCACGTATTTGTCATTGAGATTTTGAAATTTGTTACCAAATGATATAGAACCGGTTATGGTTTATTAAGTTTTATGTCTTAGGAGCCAAATCAATGTTCTTAACATTTATTTATAAGTGGACAAAGAAATACAACTAACACATTTTAATAAAAACACACACATATTGAATAAATAAATAACCTACCGAGTTCACCAAATGTACCGACAAAAGTAGGATTCTAATTCTTACAACTAGCCGCAAAGTTTATATCAATATATATCAAAGTAAAAAAAAATTACTTCCAAAGCTTGTGTTTTTGAAAAACAATATGTTTGATTAGAGTATGTTAAAGATCAAAGTGATCCAATCAGTGTAGAATGTTGGTATAAGGAACACGCTAAGAGCTTTTTCTTCTACCAAAAACAAGATCTTGCTGAAAACATCCCTTTTATCATAGGCATACAGACAAAGTGGATGCGTTCAATGATGCTAAAATATTCTCACAACAATATAATCTCAATGGATTCAACATTTGGTACAAATAAGTACGGGGTGAGTACAAAATTACCCTAAATCTAATTCATTTATTCAACACCATTTTAATGCTTGTATCTTATATAAATATAATTATGTACTTTGTTTGTAATGTAGTATCAACTTTACACTTTAATGGTCTTCGACAAACATCACAATGGGGTTCCAGTAGCTTGGGTGATATCATCACGCAATACTATAGTTGATATTTGTAAATGGATGTCAACTCTCTTTGCCATTGGGAAGAAAGAGCAACCAGATTGGCATGTTAAAGCCTTCATTACAGATGATGCTACTGCTGAAATTGAAGCATTAAGGTGATGTGTTTATTCTTTTTATAAGAGACATAAAAATATTCTTAATGTATATTCTCTCTAAAAATTATGTTATTCCAGGTCTTCAATCAACTGTACAATATTATTATGTGTGTGGCATGTTCGTCGTGCATGGTTGAAGAATGTTGGAAACAAAGTCCAAGGAAGGGAAAACCAAATCCGAATTTTCCGTGCTTTAGGAGAAATCATGCACACATGTGCAGATGATGAATCTGTAAAAAAGGCAGTTGAAAATTTATTTGAAGGATTCAGTGACCATACAAAGTTTTTGGAATATTTTAAAGCAACTTGGTTAGCCAACAACAAAATATGTAAGTTTCTTATAAGTGGCTTTAATGACTCTTTTTTGCATGTCATATGTATAGTTATTAATTCATAACCAATAAATTTCTTTCTACATATATGTGGGCAAAAGCGTACAGAAATTTTCCACATTCCAATCAAAATACAAATAATGCAATTGAGTCTTACCATCGGTATATCAAGCAGAGGTACCTAAGTGAGAAAAACAATGCATGCCATAGGCGGGTTGATTGGTTGATTTATGTGTTGTTGACAAAGGTTGTATTATATTACAATCATATGCAACGTTTAAAAGAAGCTGGTTTTGTACGACCCAAAAAAATTGAGGAATAGTTGAATTCATCCAGGTGTAGAGCTAACCAAATCCCAAATGAAGATTGTGTGCCTGATGAAAAGAGTAACAACGATTATTGGGTTCGTAGCCAAAATAACAATACTCGTGATATTTGGTACAATGTCATATATAAAGATTCCACTCTACACTTTTGTAATTGCAAGTGGGCCTTAAATGGAAACATCTGTAAACATGTATTGAAAGTTGAGATGTTGGCAAGTAACATTAGCTTGGGTGAAAATGTATTCCCTAATGTCACTAATCCTACTACAGAAATTCCTAGAATTTTATTTGATTTGAATGAGTCACCTATATTGGGCCCAGAAATCCAAACAGAGCTTCTACCATGCTTTGATTCTCCTCCCATTCTAAATTATCATAATGAAACAAGCAATTATAATTTAGATAATTTCTCATATAATGTTGAAACGACCAATGTACGACCAGATAGTGCATTATTTGAAGATGATGAGATGAAACGTGTTAACTCATCAACTCATGAGAAATTGAGATCCATAATACCTACAAATTTGGAACAGGCATATGCATTAAACAACTTGGTAGACAAAGTATGTCAAGAATACAACAAAATGTTTTTCAATACTATAACTCCATCCAAGATCACTACCAAGAGAAAACATAGTTTCTTGAGCCCAGTCAATAAGAAAAGGTGTTGTGGTCACAAGTCAAATGCAGGGAAAGATAAACTACAATTTGAAAGGGTTGGACGAGTTCGTGCAAAAAAAAAAGAGTATGAATGAACAGCTGGAGTTGTCTTCTCAACGACAAAGAACTGTGGACCACATGCCTAAGTTAGTGCAACATTCTATTATACACAAAAATGGTAAATCTGATGTTATGCATTTTTTCATGTGAAATATGATATACTATCATTTGCAATGCATAGGCATAACTATATGAACTTTTTTTGTTGTTACAGTTGACAGGCCAACTTGTCGACTCCAATTATTTGATGAGCATGTCGATGAAAGAAACTATAGCATTGGGAGCACTTCTCCAATCAGTACTTCTCCCATGCCTATAACCGACTCCCCAAACCCTTCCCAATTCCCACCCCTCCCCTTTAACCATCCGCCCTTCTCATTGTTCCAATCATCCACCCTCAACATTCCAATTTCCCCCCCTAGGGTGATCGCTCGCCCTAGGGTTATTCCCACTATCGTACAACCAATAGGGATGTATCATCGCCCCAACCCACTACATTTTTCCAATTTTTCTCCCACCATGCCTTTATCCATCACCCCTGAACCATGCCTATATCCATCACCAAGTGCTCCACCATCTACCCAGGAAGGGCAGTCTTCTCCATTGCCTTAGATCTTCATGGTGAGAATGAGTAGTTGACCAAAAACTTATCATTAATTAACGAAATTGATTATATGCATTTTGGATTTTACAACTAATTGGTTATTGAATTTTTGCAGCAATATCACTTTGGAAATGCACTTGGGAGTGCTAAGAGTGGCGATGGTGACTTATACACCCAATTTCTAGATCAGTCATGAGGCGGCATTTCCATAATGTCATTCATGGGCATGAACTTCCATTATCTATGTTGGGAATGAAGTTCCATTTTGTAGAAAAGAAAAATGTATAACTAGACAAATTTGGAATACAAATACATGAATTTGAACTTGTGTGTATGACAATGTCTTCATTGACTTTTAAATTCATGATGTGGATTTGATGTTATATTCTATCAATGTTACATCAGGTTTGAGGAATGTAGTTAGAATGGATTTATTTGTTTCATGTACAAGTTATCAAGTTTGCAAGTTAAGTTACTTTTATATTTATATCTTACTCAATGTTGCACGCATGAAAAAACATATCATTACCAAGGAACTTTGCTTAGTTATAATAATAGATGTATCATGTACATGAAGAGAGCATATATATGGATTTAGATTTATTTTAATTTTTTATTTATGAAAAAGAAAACTAAAGTTGAATTTATGAAAAAGAAAAGTACACTATACATGCCATATAAGAAAATATGCAAAAATAGATAATGATTTGAGCCTTTACCACTTAACTACTAACATTTAGAGATGAAAAATTTATTGATAAGTGGTGTAGTATTATTTAAGTTTTATTATATATATATATATATATATATTAACAATTCCTTTATTTATCTTTGGAGCCCTGTAACATAATGTACACAACTCCTCAACAAATCCTCCTCCAACATGTTGTAGATACTAAAGTAAAATTCCATTCTCCAATTACATCCAAAACAAGACTTTTGATTGTCCAATTGTATCAGAAGCAAGACTTTTGGCTTTTTGAATAAGCACTTCACTAATTTTATTTATTTTGGATATTTCAGCTTATTGCCTCAATGGGTGCATCATAATGAAAAGGTAAGTGGCTAGGTTGAGAGTTTAACATCACACTTCATGTTTAGATTTATACAAATCTTGATGCAATGTAAGCTATATAAATTTTTGGAGTGCTAGAAATTACAATGCCCTAATTTTATTGAACAAAGTTGATTGTGCTATAACAATATGACCCTATAATAATATATAAGGGCAAAATATATTATGATGCGATAAGGGCTTGGAACCAAGGATGGATCTAGAAGGTTTGAATTCTAGTTAATTCGACCATGCATTCTAGTTACTCAAATGAAAAAAAATAAATAGCTTTAAGCTAGTTCTTTGGTAAGGAATTTTTAATTGATTGAACATTTTAAATGTCTATTCTCTCTTATTTTGAAATGAACAATCCAACAATGCTCATGTCATAAAACAAAGACAATATTGATTCATAATTTACTACAAACATATATGGAAGATGTTTAAACCCCACAAAAAAAAACAGAAAAAAAAAAAGAAAAGATTATGTAAAATAACAAAGGTAGATACCAAAATACATGAGCAAGAAAAAAAGGAAAACTCAAACTAGGAAAGTGTTCACCCATAATTGAAAATCATCAACAACTCAAACTAGGAAAGTGTTCTGTCTGCCCCTCTATTTGTGGATGGTATGTTGTACTGAATTGAATATGAGTGCCTAACCCAGTAAAAAGGGCTTTCCAAAATGCAGAAGTAAACTTTACATCCTGTTCGGAAATAACTACTTTCAGCATGCCATACAACCGAAATATCTCCCTCATAAATATATCTACAATTTCAACAATTTTGTAAGTATATGTGATAGGGATAAAATGAGTTTTTCCTCTCAACTTATCCACCACTACCATGATAGAATAATTTTTCTTTTTGGATTTGGGCAAGCCTATTATAAAGTCCTATTGTAGTAGCTACAATCACCTTCCAAAATTTTTCCTTCGCTCATTTTAGAGCCTCCCTCCTCGAAATCATAGCAGCGATCCTACAATGATAAGGTACTTATGTTTATTTGTTTTTATATGTCGCTTAATAGCTTGTGTTCACTCACTTGTTTTGTCCCAAAATTTTGAATTTGATCCTCACAAAATTCGTATTTGTTGTACTTAGCATAATGCTAATTTTCTCTTAAGGTTTTCAACATTATCTGAAGGTGCTCCTTATGCTCTTCTAAGTTCCTTGAGTATATAATAATGTCGTTAATAAAAATCAAAACAAATTTATCTAGGTAAGGGTGAAAATACTTACCATTTAACTCATGAAAGTTACAGGGGAATTAGTAAGCCCGAACGGTAAGACGACAAATTCATAATGACCATAATGGGTTCAAAATGTTGTCTTGCAGATTACTCGCACTTTTATTTTGATTTGATGATACCTTGACAATAGATCAATTTTAGAAAACTGAGTCGCTCCCTTGACTTAATCAAATAAATCATCGATTCTTGGAAACAGGTACTTGTTTTTAATAGTTAATTTATTTAGTTTCCTATAATCGAGATATAGGTGCAAGGTCCCATCTTTCTTTCTCACAAACAACATTGGGGCTCCCCAAGGTGATACACTTGGGCGAATGTACCCTTTGTCTAGCAACTCTTGTAACTGCATCTTAAGCTTTGTTAATTCAGGCATACTCATTCGGTAAGGGGATTTTGACACCGGGGTAGCTCCTGGAACTAGCTCTATATTGAAATCAATTTCTCTTTTTGTGGGAAGCCTAATAATTTTTTTTCGGAAAGACATCTAGGAATTCTTGTTGTCACACATGTGAACCTTGTAGTATTCATCATCATGTAGAATCATAGAATATCAAGGTTACTTTCTATGATCACCTTATAGTACCTGGACCTATTTTTGAGCGCTATGTTGCAGATGGTCTACTTCAATATGCCATCAAGTATCATGAATATGAGTTGTCAAGACTGTATTCTTTATAGCAAATGATTCAATCCGAGGTAGTGATTGTCACTATTATGATGCTATCATGTTATTATTGAGATCACTGTATGACATAGACTGAAACTGTGGGAGACACCAAAATTGTTGATATGTACTCGAGTTCTGAATGCTTCATATTTTGACTGAGATTACTTGATCCTAGAACTTTAGATAAGGATCCAAATCAACCTTACTGTAGGACTAAATTGTCTTGTTGTTGTAGACTTTCTCCTTAATTATATAGACAAAAGCCCTTACCATTGTATATTGCTGTTGTAGACTGATCCTTCAATCCCTGAAGTAGGTTTTGAAACACAAAACCCTTCAACTTTCTTTGATGCCCTTCTTGAAAAATGATCCTTGAATATCTCTTTTTGCCTCCCTTCCTTTGACTTCAACACCTTAGATTTGATACCATGTTGAAGAATCTAGTGCAAATTATGTTAATAAGATTCTTCTCACCAGGATAACTATTTGTGAGGTATTTTTAACTGTTTCTTATTAGCACTATCTTCGCTTTTATTATTAGAGTGCATTCTTAGTTCATCAAATAGTTACCAAAACAAAAGAGACAAGGACACAAGATGTTGGCTTTCTGCCAGGGCCAAAACCTCTCACTCTTTAAGAGGAAAACACAGTACACAAAATTTTTCTTATAGAGATTCCAATTGACGAATACCAAGACCATTACCCTTGACCTATTAGGCCACTCCAAGACCAAGACACCAATCCTCTTCTTTGTCGCTGCTGAGATCATCATCATCACTGTTGCTTCACTGAGGTCATCATTATTGCACCGCATATATCATTATAGTTGCACCATTGCAACACCTTTATTAAGATCATTGCTACTCTTCCACTAAGATCATTGCTGCTCCTCCATTGAGACTTTCACCATAACACCAAGATCTTTATACTAAGATATGTATATATATACCAAGATCTTCATCATGCTTATGACTATGTATTAACTATGATTACTTCTATGCTCAAATTATAGTTGCATCTTAAATGTATGCTGAGACAGAGAGTGATAGTTTAAGATCCTCCTCTTTACAAGAATGTCAAGACTGTATGTTGAGACAAAGGTATGCCAAGAGTATATTATTGAGAGATCTTCATTACACATATGTAGACAATGGGACTACATCTTAGTATGTCGAGACATTACTTCATTAATACTATGAGGAGGCCGAGACATCACCGAAAAACACAAAGATCCTTATTCATCCACAACACTAAACTACTGTACTCATCGGATATTTCTGAACCACTGTACTTGTCCAAGATTTCAAAGGATCTGAGTTCCTATCCTTCTTATAATGTAGATCCTTTTCACGCCTATATATTGTGGTTTTCCTTGTATATATGTCGACATGAGAGAGGGAACCATTGTGTCTCTTTATTTGAGCCGACATGATTGTTTTTTATTCATTTTGCAGGCCGACATGATGAAGAAAATTGTGCTTATCATTTGGAGGGCTTCTTGACATTTCTATAGACTTGTATACATTAAACATAAGCTCAAGAAGAGCTTCTTCATACATGACATTGACTCTTTGACTTAATAATAAATCCTAAGGCTCTCAATGTGAGCCACTAACAAATAAACCTATTGCTCATGAAACCTACGCAACAAGGCATACAAAAATAATTTTATTTCTTTTATTTCATCATTTACAAAGATCATTTCATTATGAAGACTGAAGCTAGTTACACCTTTTTCAACACAATGTCACATTGTGACTAAGATTTTCTCAATATGAAAATTAACCATGGCCCAACGTCACATTGTCACAAAGATTGGCTTGATTTGAAAATCAATCATGCTCAAGAATGGTCAACCATGGTTGAATGCCACATTGTGACAAATATTTTCTGAATATGAAAATGAACCATGGTCAACCATGGTCAACCATATTTATTTTAGGGTTTATAATATTTATATTTGAGTTTATATGCTTTGGGTTTATAATATTAATCCCTTGGGTTTAATATTATTGCCTTGGATTTATAATAACTTGGGGTTATAGAAAAATGTATAGCATTTTATAAAGATAAATGTTTTCTCTTTGTATTAACATTTTAATGTGGAGAATATGAATCATAAATAAAATATTTCAATGTCAACTACTTACAAATTATATAAAACAAGTGAAAATAAAAAATATTATAATTAAAACAATTTTTTTAGTGTGTTTCCCAAAACCAACCTCGATCCATTGAACTATGGATCTACCAATACTAGTCCAAAGGAATAAAATATCTCTACCGCATTTTAATTACAATTATGATTTCTCATTTATAGTTTATCTCAGCCCATTTATCACTTCACATAAAACTTATTGAATATAACCTATATTAATTTTAATTATACATATATACATACTTTCATACATTTCAAAATACATGAACTCTATTTTTATTTTGTGCGTATATATAAAATTATATTTTTGGGTATTTATTTAAAAAAAACACACGGAGTGGGGATTATAGCCCTTACATAAATATGTTGAGCTCTAATGCCCACTCTATGTGCTTTTTTTGATATATATATATAAAAAGAGTCCATGTATTTTGAAATTCAAGTTCTTATGTGATGGAACTTATATATGTATAATTAAAATTAGTATAGATTATATTGAATGAGTTTTTCATCAAAATATTTGAAAACTTAAATATTATATTTAAAATTTTAAAATTTATTTATTATAATAAAATAAATTTCCATAATAAAAAAATATTTTAAATTTTCTTTTTTTAATTAGGTTAATTAAAATGTTCATGTCAATTTATATATATATTTCTAATGGTTATATTTAAGAAGTTAAATATTATATTTAAAATTATAAAATTTATTTATTTATTACTATAATAAAAAATATTATTTCAAATATATATTAAATTTTTATTTTTATTATATTAATTAGGAACCCCATTTGTTGGTAAAGCGTCCGCCAAAATATCTTTTTATGTGATTTCTACCAAAAGACTTTGCTTAATTTATTATGGATAAAAAAAAACTTGAATACATAAATAAATATTTATTTTTTATTAAAATTTATAATACTCAAAATAATATTAAATTTACATAATTTATATTTATATTTTAAATATTTAATTTTAATTTTATAAATTATATAAATAATACTAATATAATAATATTTCATTTCTATTTATATTTTAAATTCTCAACCTAACTTCAAATTTTATAAATTATATAATTAATATAATTTAATATTAATATAAATTATTTTATTGATTGTAATTTAAAATCTCTAAATTTATTTATTTCAATAATTAATATAAAAAAATATTTTATTTCAAATTATTTAAAATTCTTTAAAAACACCTTTTTTATGCTTCTCGTTTCACGCCATTAACAAAGACATATGAAAATATAAACAACAATATCAATACCAATATCAAGCCTAGATGCGAGAACTATTGATATAAAGACGCCACCCGAAACAAAAACCGGAGCTTTGACGGACTATATATTTAATTAAAATGAGCGGAAAAAAATTATAGAACAGTAATTTTGTGGTAATTTTATACGATGTAGTTTAAGTAATACATGAAATAGCTTTTAGTAAAACCTGAACATACAATGTAGGGTACATGAATATGACGTGAAGCTCTTGAGCGACATCCCCATTGCCATCCTCTCCACCCACTGGCATTCATGCATTCACCCCAGGGCATGGGCTTTCATGAAGTGCGCTCAAATTTCAAATTTTGAATTTCAAGTAAAAGATTGTTCTGCATGCGTGCTTTAATTCAGTCGTCCTTGCAGAACAGTGGCGGCGGCTCGTTGTCAGACCTCCAGGACATGCAAACCGGCGTAGCAGGGAAAAAGGAGCTGCCGGCAAATCAAGATACTTTGCACGCTATGTATGACCATCATCCATAGCAACGTCCCATCCATCATCATAGACTAACCATGGCATGAAATGGCTATGGTCATACATAAAAGGGCGTACTATAAGGCATTAAAATCCCTATAGCATGGGATTTATGGCTTGCCTTCTACAGATACACGGCGGATCCTATTTCCAACTCTACTGCATATTTAATGCACGTTGAGATGCAGGGGCGATAGCCACATGCAACGTGCCGTGATGACTAGGGGGCGATAGTCATCACTGCGCGCGTTGTATGTGGCTATCGCCCCTGCATCTCAAGCGCATTAAATATGCAGTAGAGTTGGAAATAGGAAATGCCCAGATACACAATCCCATTCTAATTTCCTTCCTGACAATGTAATATGAAGTATACGACTACACTGGGAATCGAACCAGAATTCCTGGTTTTGTAGGGCAGCGCTAACCATTGAGCATTGAAGTCATATTTAATATCATTATTTTATCTAAAATATTTAATAGATAAAATAACTCATTTCACACTCTTATCGTTATTAATGATAGGTTTTCCTATTATTTAATAATAATAAAAAATTTGGATGACATCTTATATTATTGAGTGTGTATATAGTTAGTAAATAATAAAAATTTATGTATAATTTGAATGGGTTAATAGTTAAAGAATATGTATTTTTTCAAAAAAAAAAGTGAGTTTAAATCTATAGTAAATTGATATAACACTAAAAATATATCAAACAACCTACCAATTAAATATATCAATATTTATAACTAAAAGTTAAAAGGTCTAAACTGCCTGCCCTTTCAACATTATCCCAACAAACCAAACATACATATTCCTTAAAATCATATCCAAATAAATAAAAAAACAAATTCATTACATTCCCAACCATTCGAAGCAATAATAAATTAATATTATCCTCCTCCATTCTCACGTAACTCGCATCGATCATTATACCAACATCATCAATTGCTTCGAAGTACTTGGAAATAGTCAGCCTTTCTCAACTTGGCATACCTATTGCCCTCAATTCAAATTATTCAACAATTTACGAATGTACTCTCTTCGTCGTGGCTTTATGCTTCATAGTGTCTTGCTCTCACAATGTTAAGCCAATACAAGTGTGTCTTTGGCCATCATTGTTTTTTAAGGTCTTTACTCATATTACAAGATCTCATATTAGGTATATTACTAACACAATCACATAACAAATGTGGTTGATATAAGTGTAAAGCTTATATTGTTAATTAAATGAATATTTATTAATATAAATATTGTTAATTAAATATTGTTAATAATATATTATTAATTAATAAATCATTTTTTTCATAAATATTGTTATTTAATAAAGTATTTCATTCATTATTATTAATTAATATTGTTTATATTAATAGACTTTTTAAGCTAGCTTTAAATTCCAGCCAAAACTATCTAAGGCTCAAACGAGGTTGGTGTAAAGACACTAGGGCCTGGTTAAACCATTGGGAGATCGATGAGAATGTTGCATTGCAAAACATTAAAAACATTGTTACTTCTAAGTTCAAAGAAAAAATGTGGTGTGAGAAAGATTTAGCAGCTAAAAGAAAATTAAGATATTATAAGGAGGTCATCAACCCCACCCTAGAAGATCAAAAGTATTTCTCTGTTTTAACTAGTTCAAAGAAGAAAATTAATATAACCAAGATTAGAACGAACTCTAATGAGCTCCATAGTGAAACGGGTCATTGGGCAGTTCCTAAAACACCATGGATGGAAAGGATCTGCCATCTTTGTGAGAATATGAACATTGAGGATGAAAATCACTTCCTCTTAGAGTGCCCCACGTACAACCACATTAGATCTCAGTTTCATAATCTTTGTCTCAATATTGACCTTCCTAGCCTTTTACGATGTCAAAATTATAGTGAGCTCCAGAGGCTTCTCTCTAATCTTTTTGAGCATAGGAATAAGATCTTAAATTAAACTAAATAATTTGTTTCTTTAGGTCCTATAGACCAAAGTTTGGTCTCAGTGGATGTTAACAATCATCATCATCGTCATTATTATTAATTAATTAATAATTAATAACTCATTAATAATAAATTGACTCAATAAAAAATAATTTATTATTAATAATGCGACATTTGACCATGGTTGATTTTCATATTGAGATAATATTTGTCACAATGTGGCATTGGACCATGGTTGTCCATGGTTGACCACCATTATAAACCCAAGGGATTTATATTAAACCCTAGAATTAATATTATAAACGTTCTAAATAATATTATACCCTATGAATATGAACCTTTAGATTGATAAACCCAAGAAATTGGTATTATAAACTCAATGGATTAATTCTAAAACCCTAAAGTATTATAAACCCAAGGGAATAAAATTAAACCCAAGGGATTAATTTTATAAACACAAGGTATATAAACCCTAAGACAAATATTATAAACCCAAGGGAATAATTAATCCAAATGATTAATACTAAAAAGCCGAGGCATTATAAACCCAAGGGAATAATATTAAACCCAAAGGATAAATATTAGAAACCCAAGGTATATAAAACCTAAGAAAAATATTATAAACCCTAAAATAAACACGGTTGACCATGGTTTATTTTCACATTATAAACCCTAAAATAAACATGGTTGACCATGGTTGATTTTCATATTGAGACAATCTTTGTGAGAATCTGACGTTCGAACAATGTTGACCATGATTGATTTTCGTATTGAGACAATCCTTCTCACAATGCGACATTGATCCATGGTTGAACATGATTTATTTTAATGTCGAGACAATCTTTGTCACAATCTGACATTGGAGCATGGTTGACCATGGTTGATTTTCATATTGAGACAATATTTGTCATAATGCGACATTGGACCATGGTTGCCCATGGGTTATAAACCCTAAAATAAATATTATAAATCCTAAAATAAACATGATTGACCATGGTTGATTTTCATATTGACAAAATCTTTGTGACAATGGGACATTGGACCATGGATGACCATGGTTATAAACCAAGGTATATAATCCCTAAGATAAATATTATTAACCTTAAAATAAACATGGTTTACCACGGTCAATTTTCATATTGACAAAATCTTTATCAAAATGCAAAGTTGGACTATAGTTGACCATGATTGATTTTCATATTGAGACAACCGTTCTCAAAATGCGACGTTGGGCAATGCTTGACCATTGTTGGTTTTCATATTGAGACAATCTTTGTCACAATGCGACGTTGGACCATGGTTGACCATGGATAACCATGTTGAAAATGCAACAAGATGATGGAGCTTAGTGAAAAGAAGTCGCCTTCACTAAGTGGGCCCACAAGCTATTTTTGACGCAAAGTCTATTTTTAGACATATGGATCATGGTCTATGAGTTGCAGGATGCTATTTGTGGATGATTGGTCATGTTGGTAAAAATAGATGGACTTCTATTTTTAGACATATGGGCGAAGTCTATTTTTAGACTGTCGTGCTAAAAATAAAACAATCGAAAATTATTAGCTCATAATAATATTTGGACTATAAACATTATCTTATCCTCTTGGAGCACTTCAGTTCGAGCTACAGATGTGGCACATGCAGCTGCCAGAAGGAAATACGCTTTTCTTATGGGTCAGTTGAGCTATTGCATGATGGACTTCAATTAGAACTCAAGTGATTGAGTTTGGTGGAGTTGATTGAGGAGTTGATGGAGTTGTGTTCAGTTAGACTTAGTTGAACTAGTTGTATTTAGTTTAACTGCAAATACACTAGCGATGAGTGATGTGAATTAATTGTTAATTAATTCACTAATTATTAACTCATAAAGAAACTAAAGAATACATCAGTTAACTCAGTGCATGGATAGTTCAGTGGAGACAAGTGTTAGAGGTGAGTGAAAGGGCAAGACAGCTGTCAGTTGTGACTATAGTTGTGCATGAGATTTGCACAATCAATGGATTGAGTATTGCCAATGAGGATTGTGTGGTTCAACCAAGAAAAAACGAGTTTGGATCAGCCATTCTCATCTATTCTCATGCAGGATTGCGCAGTGGAGGCAGGCAAGCAGCAGAGGAGATTTGAACCTGTGATTGATTCAGATCTGAGCTAGTTTGTGTGTAACAGGTGGAGATAGTATTGAGTACTTGCGAGGAGTATTGTACTATGTATTGTTACATGTTCTCAATCAATATAATATACAGATAGTTGGGGGTTTTCAGCTGTATGCTTTCCCCGTGATATACTGTGTTGATATGTGTGATTGATGCTTCAATGTGCGCATGCGATTGTTTCTTAATTCTGCAAAATTGATGATCAACGTAGAGGAGGTTATGTATTATGCATGCATTTCGCAAATAGTGTATAATCGGGATAATCTCTGTGAATAAGTGTTATATTATTCAAAATTTCTACATGGTATCGAAGCAGAGTTTATCACCAGATATATTATTCAGAAAGTGATTACATTTTATTTCTTCAGGCAGAGTCTGTAATTGGGCCAGGTAGCCTCTGGATTCATCCTTCCTTTGGAAGATGAGATATCCAGTAAAAGCCCATGCAGTCAATCTCTGTACGAGAAATACTTTGTTCTCACGAATTTTAGATCAGAAGTGGTTGAGTTTTGAGCTGGTGGAATTTGAATTTGCAGCAGTGTTTTCTTGGTGTCAAAGTTGAAATTTCTTTCAACGGATTGCGATTGGAGTATGTCCTTGAAGGTAGCTCGAATTATATTTCATGGAAAGTCAGGATGGAGGCGGTGTTAGATGACAATGGGTTGAAGGATTTCATAGAGGCTGAGGTTCCAAAGCCTACTGATGTTGCTCACGTTGAGGCTTGGCAAAAGAAGACAACAAAGTGTCGAAGGATTCTATTGGAGGGCGTGAAGGATCACATTGTATCTAGCCTGCATGGAAAGGCTTCTCCATACTTGATGTGGAAAGCGTTGACATAATTATTCCAAAGCAAGAGCGACCAGAGGAAGTTGGCGCTCAAGGATAAACTCAGAAACATTAAGTGTGAGAATGGAGACAGTATGCCCTAGTATCTCACGAGGTTCACCCAATGCCGGGATGAGCTGGGAGTGTGGGGGTGACTGTCGATGATGAGGACTAGGTGAGCTTAGCTCTCCTTGGTCTTCCGAAGAGTTGGAATTCCTATCAGGACTCTGTCAATGGTCGGGAGAAATTGCCAGGATGGGAGAGACTTTGGTCGAATCTTGTGCAAGAGGAAATCAGAAGGAATACCAGGGACGGATCTTCATCAAAGGCATCTGATGAAGAAGATTGCGCTTTGGCTGCCAAAGCAAAGAAGGGGAAGGAAAAGGGTTCTCTTTCCGAATCCAGTTCTTCCAATGATGGGAAGAATGTTGACAAATCGAAAGTGTGATGCTTTCGTTGTCATGAGGTGGGCCATTATGCTGCAAATTGTCCACGGAGGAAATCCAAGAAGGGATCCGGTGAAGGGTCTGAAGGTGAGGCACTTGCTTCACAGTTTGAGTTGGATTTCACACTCTTCGCATGCATGGTTTCATCCATGGTGGGAAGTGGTTGGTTTCTTGACAGTGGAGCTTCTTTCCACATGACCGGTGACAAGAGTTTTTTCAGTACTTTGGAGGAGAAAGATCTCCAGATACTCATAGCGATGGGTAATGATGAGAAGTATAATGTCTTAGGTGTAGGCACGGTTATTTTTCAGAGGGAGCATGCAACGCGCCTTACCTTGACCGATGTCAAGTATGTACTAGGACTGAAGCGAAACTTGGTGTCAATCGCGATGTTGGAAGACAGAGGCTATGGTGTAGTCTTCAGTAAGGGAAAGGTTTTCCTTAGACACATCATCACTAGACTGGTGAAGCAGATTGGTTCACGGGTCAAAAACCTGTATGCTCTTGAGGTTCAAGATGCATGCAAAGCCTTGAGCAGCGAGGCAACTGATGGAGACTTGGTGGTTGAGAGGGAGCGTATATTACCTCTCAACATGCAGAGCCAGAAGAAGTCTCAGACGATTGTGGAGGAGCCACGATTGGTGCAGCAGCTTCAAGAGGTTGTGGAGCAGCCACAATAAGGGAAGCTGAGAGGAGATCGAGTAGAGACATCTACTCATGCAGAGACCTCCAGTAGGGGGAAACTTCGAGCTAGGTGGGCTGAGGGATCACATGTAGCCATACCTCCAGGTAGGAGGTGGGGCGATATAGAGTGATCGTCCCAAGGAGGAGGGGCAGGATCCTTGAGGTACCCAACCTCTTGGATGAGACCTTGCTACGGTAGCCCCGATGTGGAGTAGAAGGAATTGATTGATTGGGTAGAGACAGATGCGGATGGAGCGGCAGAGAGAGCGACAGTGTAGGGAATCCCAGGACAGTGCATAGCTAGCAGGTTGCAGCAATGCGAGAGGCACAAGTGTTTTGCACAGTGTTAGGTGGCACATAGAAGTGTGCAATGGTGCGAGATGCATGGAGATGTTGCAGTAGCACAGATGTCAGAGAGGGAGCACTTGTCAGCAGCAGGTAGAGCTTCAGCATCAGAGTATGTTCCTAGCCCAACAGAGTGGTCAGTTGGGAGTGTTTTTGTTCCAAGTGTTGTTGGAGCAAGTGGATAGGGCAAATGTGTTGCATGCAGAACATTCTAGAGTTGCAGGATAGGGGTTGCAGATAATCCATATCTTGTTGAGAGGGAGTGTTGAAAATGCAACAAGATGATGGAGCTTAGTGAAAAGAAGTCGCCTTCACTAAGTGGCCCCGCAGGCTATTTTTGGCGCAAAGTCTATTTTTAGACATATGGATCATGGTCTATGACTTGCAGGATGCATTTTGTGGATGATTGGTCATGTTGGTAAAAATAGATGGACTTCTATTTTTAGACATATGGGCGGAGTCTATTTTTAGACTGCCAGGCTAAAAATAGAACAATCGAATATTATTAGCTCATAATAATATTTGGACTATAAACATTATCTTATCCTCTTGGAGCTTTTCAGTTCGAGCTACAGATGTGGCACATGCAGCTGCTAGAAGGAAATACGCTTTTCTTATGGGTCAGTTGAGATATTGCATTATGGACTTCAGTTAGAACTCAAGTGATTGAGTTTGGTGGAGTTGATTGAGGAGTTGATGGAGTTGTGTTCAGTTTGACTTAGTTGAACTAGTTGTATTTAGTTTAACTGCAAATACACTATTGATGAGTGATGTGAATTAATTGTTAATTAATTCACTAATTATTAACTCATAAAGCAACTAAAGAATACATCAGTTAACTCAGTGCATGGACAGTTCAGTGGAGACAAGTGTTAGAGGTGAGTGAAAGGGCAAGATAGCTGTCAGTTGTGACTATAGTTGTGCATGAGATTTGCATAATCAATGGATTGAGTATTTCCAATGAGGATTGCGTGGTTCAGCCAAGGGAAATACGAGTTTGGATCAGCGATTCTCATCCATTCTCATGCAGGATTGCGCAGTGGAGGCAGTCAAGCAGCGGAGGAGATTTGAACCTGTGATTGATTCAAATCTGAGCTAGTTTGTGTGTAACAGGTGGAGATAGTACTGAGTACTTGCGAGGAGTATTGTACTATGTATTTTTACATGTTCTCAATCAATATAATATACAGATAGTTGGGGGTTTTCAGTTGTATGCTTTCCCCGTGATATACTGTGTTGATATGTGTGATTGATGCTTCAATGTGTGCATGCGATTGTTTCTTAATTCTGCAAAATTGATGATCAATGTAGAGGAGGTTATGTATTATGCATTTATTCCGCAAATAGTGTATAATCGGGATAATCTCTATGAATAAGTGTTATATTATTCAAAATTTCTACAAACCATGTTGTCCAAATGTGATGTTGGACCAATATACAATCTTTGTCACAATGTGACCATGGTTGAACATGGTTGACCATGGTTGATTTTCATACTGAAACAATCTTTGCCAGAATCCAACGTTGGAACATGGTTGATTGTGGATGGCCATGGTTATCATAATGTGATGTTGGAACAAGAGACAATCTTTGTCACAATGTCACCATGGTTATTCACTATGGTTGACCATGATCAATTTTCATATTGAGACAATCTTTGTCAGAATGAAACGTTAGAACATGGTTGACCATGGTTGATTTTCATATTGAGACAATCCATGTCACAATGTGACATTTGACCATGATCGATTTTAATGTCGAGACAACCTTTCTCAAACTACAATGTTGGACCTCACCAATGGTAATAAACCCTAGGGATTGATACTAAAAACACAAGGGAGTCATATTAAACCCAAGGGATTAATATTATAAACCCTAGGTATATAAACCCTAAAATAAACACAGTTGACCATGTTTTACCATGGTTAATTTTGATATTGAGACAATATTTGTGACAATGTGGTTGACTATGGTTTAATTTCATATTTAGTCAAACTTTGTCACAATGTGACATTTCACCATGGTTGTGCATGGTTTACCATGATTATAAACCCAAGGGATTTATATTAAACCCTAAGATTAATATTATAAACCTTAAGAATAATATTATACCCTAGGAATATAAACCCTTATATTGATAAAACCGAGGGATTAATTCTAAAATCCTAAGGTATTATAAACCAAAGGGAATAATATTAAACACAAGGGATTAATATTATAAACACAAGGTATATAAACCCTAAGATAAATATTATAAACTCAAGGGAATAATAAACTCAATGGATTAATACTAAAAACACAAGGGAATAATACTAAACCCAAGGGGTAAATATTATAAACCCTAAAATAAACATGGTTTATTTTCATATTGACAAATCTTTGTGACAATGTGACGTTCGACCATGGTTGACCACATTTGATTTTCATATTGACAAAATCTTTGTCACAATGCAATATTGGACTATGGTTAACCATAATTGATTTTCATATTGAGACAACATTTCGCAAATTGTGATGTTGGACAATTGTTGACCATGTTTTACCATTGTTGATTTTCATATTGAGACAATCTGTGTCACAATGCGACGTTGGACCATGGTTGACCATGGATGACCATGTTGTCACAATGTGACGTTGGACCAAGAGACAATATTTGTCACAATGCGACCATGGTTATTGACCATGGTTGAACATGGTTTACCATGGTTGATTTTCATACTGAAATAATCTTTGTCAGAATGTGATATTGGAACATGGTTGACTATGGATGACCATGGTTGTGATAATGTGGCGTTGGACGAAGAGACAATCTTTGTCACAATGTGACCATGGCTATTCACCATGGTTGACCGTGGTCAATTTCCATATTGAGACAATCTTTGTCAGAATGCAACATTGGACCAAGAGACAATCTTTATCACAATGTGACCATAGTTATTCACAATGGTTGACTATTGTCGATTTCCATATTGAGACAATATTTGTCAGAATGCAACGTTGAAACATGGTTGACCATGGTTGCTTTTCATATTGATACAATCCTTGTCACAATGCAACATTGGACCATGGTTGACCATGATCGATTTTAATGTCAAGACAAACTTTCTCACACTTCGATGTTGGACCTCACTAAAGGTAATAAACCCAAGGGATTAATATTAAAAACCCAAGGTAGTTATATTAAACCCAATGGATTAATATTAAAAACCCAAGGGAGTTATATTAAACCCAAGGGATTAATATTATAAACCCTACCATAAATACCATAAACCCTAAAATAAACATGGTTGACCATGTTTTACCATGGTTGATTTTGATATTGAGACAATATTTGTGACAATGTGATGTTAGACCATGGTTTACCATGGTTGATTTTAATATTGAGACAATATTTGTGACAATGCGACATTAGACCATGGTTTACCATGGTTGATGTGACAATGCGACATTAGACCATGGTTTACCATGGTTGATTTACATATTGAGTCAAACTTTGTCACAATGTGACATTGCACCATGATTGCGCATGGTTGACCATGATTATAAACCCAAGGTAATTATATCAAACCCTAGGGTTAATATAATAAACCTTATGAATAATATCATACCCTAGGAATATAAACCCTTAGATAGATAAACTTAAGGGATTAATTCTAAGACCCAAGGGACTAATATTATAAACCTAAGGTATATAAAACCTAAGATAAATATTATAAACCCAAGGGAATAATATTAAACCCAAGGGGTAAATATTATAAACCCTAAAAGAAACATAGTTGCCCATGATTAACCATGGTTGATTTTCATATTGACAAAATCTTTGTGACAATGCAACATTGTACCATGGTTGACCACGATTGGTTTTCATATTGACAAAATCTTTGTCACAATGCAATGTTGGACTATGGTTGACCATGATTGATTTTCATTTTGAGACAAACTTTCTCAAAATGCGACGCTAGACAATGGTTGACCATTGTTGATTTTCATATTCAGACAATCTTTATCACAATGCGAAATTGGACCATGGTTGACCATGGATGACCATGTTGTGACAATGTGACGTTGGACTAAGGGAAAATCTTTGTCACAATGTGACCATGGTTGATCATGGTTGGCCATGGTTTATTTTCATACTGAAACAATCTTTGTCAGAATGCAACATTGGAACATGGTTGACCATGGATGGCCATGGTTGTCACAATGTGACGTTGGACCAAGAGACAATCTTTGTCACAATGTGACCATGGTTATTCACCATGGTTGACCATGACCGATTTCTATATTGAGACAATCTTTGTCAGAATGCAACGTTGGACCAAGAGACAATATTTGCCATAATGTGACCATCGTTATTCACCAGGGTTGACCATGGTCGATTTCCTTATTGAAACAATCTTTGACATAATGCAACGTTGGAACATGGTTGACCATGGTTGATTTTCCTATTGAGACAATCCTTGTCACAATGTGACATTGGACCATGGTTGACCATGATCGATTTTAATGTCGAGACAAACCTTCTCACACTGTAACATTGGACCTCAGCAACAATATTAAACCCAAGGGATTAATACTAAAAACCCAAGGGATTATAAACCCAAGAGATTATAAACGCAGGGGAGTTACATTAAACCCAAGGGATTAATATTATAAATGCTAGGTATATAAACCCCAATAAAAATACCATAAACCCTAAAATAAACATGGTTGATTTTGATATTGAGACAATATTTGTGATAATGCGACATTAGACCATGGTTTACAATGGTTGACCATGGTTGATTTTCATATTGAGTCAAACTTTGTCATAATGTGACATTGCACCATGATTGCGTATGGATGACCATGGTTATAAACCCAAGGGATTTATATTAAACCCTAGGATTAATATTATAAACCTTATGAATAATACTATACCCTAGGAATATAAACCCTTAGATTGATAAACCCAAGGAATTAATTCTAAAACCCTAAAGTACTATAAACTCAAGGGAATAGTATTAAACCCAATGGATTAATATTATAAACCCTAAGATAAATATTATAAACCCAAGGGATTATAAATGCAAGAGAATGATATTAAACCGAAGGGGTAAATATAATAAACCCTAAAATAAACACGGTTGACCATGATTGACCATAGTTGATTTTCATATTGACAGAATCTTTGTGACAATGCGACGTTGGACCATGGTTGACCATGGTTGATTTTCATAATAATAAAATCTTTGTCACAATGCAACATTGGACTTTGGTTGACCATGATTGATTTTCATATTCAGACAACCTTTCTCAAAATGTGACACTGGACAATGGTTGACCATTGTTGATTTTCATATTGAGACAATCTTTGTCACAATACGACGTTGGACCATGGTTGACCATGGATGACCATGTTGTCACAATGTGACGTTGGACCAAGAGACAATATTTGTCACAATGTGACCATGGTTGTTGACCATGGTTGATTTTCATACTGAAACAATCTTTTTCAGAATGCGACATTGGAACATGATTAACCATGGATGGCCATTTTGTTCACAATGTGACATTGGACCAAGAGACAATCTTTGTCACAATGTGACCATGGTTATTCACCATGGTTGACCATGGTCGATTTCCATATTGAGACAATATTTGTCAGAATGCAACGTTGGAACATGGTTGACCATGGTTGATTTTCATATTGAGACAATCCTTGTCACAATGCGACATTGGACCATGGTTGACCATGATTGATTTTAATGTTGAGACAATCTTTCTCACACTGCGACGTTGGACCTCACCAGTGGTAATAAACCCAAGGGATTAATACTAAAAACCCAAGGGATTATAAACCCAAGGGAGTTATATTAAGCCAAAGGGATTAATTTTATAAACCCTAACATAAATACCATAAACCCTAAAATAAACATGGTTGACCATGGTTGATTTTGATATTGAGACAATCTTTGTGACAATGTGACATTAGACCATGGTTGACCATGGTTGATTTTCATATTGAGTCAAACTTTGTCACAATGTGATACTGAACCATGGTTGTGCAGGGTTGACCATGATTATAAACCCAAGGGATGTATGTTAAACTCTAGGATTAATATTATAAACCTTATGAATA
Source organism: Pinus tabuliformis (assembly GCA_031772625.1). Taxonomy (NCBI): domain Eukaryota; kingdom Viridiplantae; phylum Streptophyta; class Pinopsida; order Pinales; family Pinaceae; genus Pinus; species Pinus tabuliformis. The sequence goes on along the minus strand of CM062817.1, from coordinate 1,648,588,372 downwards.
ATATTATACCCTAGGAATATAAACCCTTAGATTGATAAACCCAAGGGATTAATGCTAAAATCCCAAGGTATTATAAACCCAGTATTAATATTATAAACCCAATATATATAAAACCTAAGATAAATATTATAAACCCAAGGGATTAATACTCAAAAACCAAGGGATTATAAACCCAAGGGAATAATATTAAAACCAAGGGGTAAATATGATAAACCCAAGGTATATAAACCCTAAGATAAATATTATAAACCCTAAAATAAACATGGTTGACCATGGTTGACCACGGTTTATTTTCTTAGTGACAAAATCTTTGTCACAAAGCGACATTAAACTATGGTTGACAATGATTGATTTTCATATTGAGACAACCTTTATGACAAAGTGACATTGGAAAATGGTTGACCATGGTTGATTTTCA